>OZ010572.1:71822383-71829883 GCA_963932145.1 Acanthosepion lycidas
TTCATATTCAGATCGCAAATACCCACACCCGAGTACCAACTATGAAAAACCCTCAAGCACATAATTTCCCCAATGCACACCTTACAATTCCAGCACAGCATCAACTAATGACTTACTTCACATCGCAAAAGAAGCAAATCCCACAGCAGATACCATGGCCTCGCTGGACGTTGAAAGCCTCTTCACCAGCATCCCAATTGACGAAACAATCAACATAATTACCGACTGTGTCTACAAACACCGGGCGCTACATACCAAAATAATCCGACCCGCTACCATCAGGAAACTACTGCTCGCTTGTACCTCGAATGTTCTATTCTACGACCCTAATGGTAACACATATATGCAACTCCCAGCGTTAGCATGGGAAACACTTTAGACCCAGCCTTCCCAAATGTTTACATGTTCTACATTTAAAATAAGGTATTTAAAACAACCGATAATCCGGAAATCTAATACACAAGGGATGTCGACGACATTTTCGTTTTGATGAAAAATAACGATGAAATCGCAAGCCTAAAAACAACATTTGAAACAAAATCAACCCTACATTAGCACATGAGCCATAGTACATAACATGACTCCATTCCTCAACGTTCAGATACAGCTAAAATTCAACCAATTTCCCATTCACGCATATAAAAACCACTAGTTCTTGTCTTCTAAACTATGATAGCCAATGCCCGACAAGATATAAAATAGCAGTTGATAACAAACTTCTTAAATAGAGCAAGCCTAAATTTCTCTTTCCCCAAAATATTTCTATGTGAACTGAAACGCATAAAGCAAACACTAGTCAACAAAAATGTTCCCAACTACCCATTGATAAACTGTCAGGGTTTCAATTCTCGGTATGTGCGCATGTGCGCATCGCACATGCTGATGAGTCCCAAATAGGACAAAACGGCCATCCAGTGCTTTCTGCATTCTGTTGAGGATTCTTCTAGACTCGATGAATGAGTTGTATATATATATATATATATATATATATATATATATATATATATATATATATATATATATACACACACATGTATATACATATATATATATATATATATATATATATATATATAAACGACGATTGCGTCTAGCATGAAACAGCCTGTCGCCTGTGAGTGTTGACTTCAATGTTCACTTTAATATTTATATTGACATACGCTCTATCGCTGATATTAAGCACTTTATCCCATAAATATAGCACACCTTAATATATATATATATATATATATATATATATATATATATATATATTAGGTTGGTGCAAAAATAATGACGTAATAATGTCGTTTTTTGACGTATTTTTAACGTCAAAAAACGACATTATTACGTCATTATTTTTGCACCAACCTAATATATATATATATATATATATAAGAAATCATTATTTATCCATATGTTTTATTAAAATAACTACCCACCTACAATATATAAACTGTAATTATACCTAGATCAAATGAATAATGATTTTAAGAATTGCCATTTTATTAATTATCAATAAAAATAATTGAAAATTTCAACGAGTATTTATAAATAAATACCTTAATTATAAATAATTGGATCCCTTCACATGATTAACTAATTAGATTAAATGTAAATTTACCCTGAAACTCATAGAGAAAAATCGCTTTTACATTAACTTTTAACTTTTATCTAATATACGATTTAATAATTATAACTGAACAAAGTCAAAATTTAGCACTATTTAATTTGATTGGTCCTCTCGGAAAAGAGATGGGATGATTTTTGCTGGGAATGATTTTTGCAGATTAGCATTTATTCGACTTACTTCAAGCCATTTTATTAAAATTTGAAAAAATATAGATTCGTTATCATTTTAGACGAGGGCCCTGTTCATAATATACAGACAGTTTCAAATCGAATCCTGAAATCTGAGAGTTATCTGTGACTTGTTTTTATTTACAAACTAGCTTAAAATCTGCATTCCGTACGGATTTTTAAGTTAGCTCATGCGGAGGGCTTAATTGGGCCTTCGACTCAAAACGAAAGGGATCTCTGGTACAGCTTAGAAAACAACAATCATAAGTTTGAAGAAACCAATTTGAATTTCTAGATTCACTCCATGGAACATCAAAACCTCACGTTAATTCTGATTCGGGCTCGAAAAGCCAACCGAAAGTGCAATTTGGGTCGAAATTCCAATTCAGGCCGAAAAATTGAGTTCTTCAACTCTCAATTGAGTTGAGTTCTTCAAATCACAAACTGTACGAAACTTCAAAACTTTACGTCACGAAATCTCTCACTTTAACTATGATTACTTGGCATTTTGAATAAATAAAATTGATTTCCTCAATTTATAAAGTTTTGGAGATATTTTAAGTTGAATCTAAAACAAAAAAGAATAAATTCACAAAGTTTTTGTGTTACTATAAACTCAATATAAATTAAAAACTTCTAAAATCACTATTTTTTTAAAAGTTATTTTAATTTTTAACTTTTCCCTCCTCATCCAGGAAGCAACCCCAATGCTGGATGTTCAAGCACCAAATGAAGGGCAGTATTTTTAATACTGGGGTCATCCTGATTCCAAAACGTTATATAGGTGTTGCCCGTGTCGAGGTGGGGGTTCAGACATACGGAGAAGAGATAGAATTTGCCTTTTATATAAAAGATGTAAAATCTGAAGTTGTGCTTATATAAATGATAAATGCGTACTGGCGATGCCAATTCTCCCAATTCGTAACAGTAGACATTTATCACTGATCCAAGGGCAATTTCAAACTTGATTTTTCTAAGTAAAATTCGATAGCTACGTCAATAATTCTGTACTGAAGGTTTTATCATTGCTGCACAGGAGCTATGCTCGTTAAATAAGAATTATCAAGCACATATACTAAAATACTATGTTAGCCCAAAATGCAGATTCTGTGATCCAGAAACGATCATCTTGTATCAGGTTGCAGGATATTGGCACCCACTGAATATAAGACACCTCATGACAGAGTGGGCTAATATCTGCACTGGAGAATTTGTAACTTCTACGGGAAGGAAACTGGTATGAACACCACCCAGACCGGTTACGGAGATAGGAGCTGTTACAATTCTATGGGACTACACAATACACACTGACAACAATCAAAGCCAACCGCCCAGACATTGTTATTAAAGACCACAAACAAAAAAAGTGCCTCCTTATTGATATGGCAGTCCCTGAAGACTGCAATGAATCGTTCAAAATATTCAAAAAGCTGTCAAAATACAAGGACCTTGAAAGAAATCTCAAAAATGTGGCATATGGGAACATCAACAATCCCTGTTGTAGTTGGATCCCTAGGACTGGTTGGAAAAGATTGCAGTAGACTAATTGAAAGGATTCCTGGAAGTCCATGCCTCAAGGAGATACAAAAAATTGTTCTGAGAAGTACAGCCAACACTTTAGAAAGGGCTTTATCTATGTAATTTTTTTTTCTTTTTTTTTGTCAGTGAAAAATGTCATGATACTATTTCTAACCTTAGGTCCCTGGGCGGGACCCGGAAAGAAATGTGTAAACGCCAGAAATCAAAAGAAATAATAATAATAATAATAATAATAATAATAATAATAATAATAATAATAATAATAATCAGAAGAAGAAGAAGAATGAAGAAGAAGAAAAAACATTTGGTATGAACAGGTACTGCAAGAAATTGGTATGAACACCACCCAGACCAGTTACAGAGATAGGAACTGTAGCAATTTTATAGGATTTTACAGAACACATCGAGAGAACAATCAAATCTAATCACCCTGACATCGTGATTAGAGATCGGAAAGACAAAATGTGCGTCCTTATTGACATAGCAGACTGCGATGTATCTTTGAAGATCTTCAAAAAGCTATAAAAATACAAGGACCTTAAAATCGAAATCACAGAAATGTGGCACAAGGGGACATTAACAATTTTAGTTCTAACTGGAGCCCTCGGATCGATTGGAAAAGATTCCAATAGACTCAGTGGATGAATCCCTGGTAGCCCATGCCTTAAAGAAATACAAAAAAAAAATGTACTCACAAGTACTGCCCACACATTACGAATGGTTTTACCGATGTAAAATATGTGCGATTTCTGATCTTAGGTCTCCTGTCGGGACCCGGAAAGAAATGAGTATACACCAGCAACCAAAGGAAATAAAACAACAACAACAACAATAATAATAATAATAATAATAATAATAATAACAACAATAATAATAATAATAAACAAACTGGGAGGTCAAGGCGTTCCAAGGCAAATATGTAAAAAGAACGAAAGAAGCAGATGTGGACTAACAGAAAACACATCAGTGGCTTAGGAGCACCGGGATGAAAGCCTAGCAACCGGCCCCTAACACTGTCACATAATCAAGGATGGAACTAACCCGAAATGCAGGATCTACGGAAAATATGATGAAGCTGTCGACCATATTATCTCAGGATGTCCAGAACTAGAAAAAATGAATATAACTACGGACATAAAAAGGTAGCGACATATGTGCACTGGAAGATATGCAAGGAGCACAAAATCGAAACCACTGTGAAACACAGTTACCCGAAATAATGATGTAACTATCCTCTGGGGCATGCCAATTCAAACTGGCAGGGAAATAAAAGCAAACAGACCTGATATTATCATAAAAGACAAGAAATTCGGAAAGTGTATGTTTATTGAAATAGCAGTACCATCTGAGAGAAACACCTCCATGAAAATTATCAAGATATTGTCCAAATACCAGGACCTGGCGATCGAGATTAACAGGATGTGGAGAATGAAGGCTGAGACTGGACCAATAGTAATCGGAGCTCTGAGTCTCGTGAGAAAAGGAATGGTCAATTTTATTAACAGTTTCCTAGACAGCATCAATATACAAGTTTTCCAGAAGATCGTCCTACTAGCAACATCCCATATACTAAGAAAAGTGATATCAATTAAATGACAATTCTGCTATAGGGCCTAACGACCATACTTTGGACCTGGCTCTACAGGCTACAAAGTAGGAAACATAACATACACATGTAATAATAATAATAATAATAATAATAATAATAATAATAATAATAATAATAATTTTATTTTATACAAATATTTTCAACACAACTCCATTTTTTGTCAATGCACTTAATTCTGTAGTGAATAATAATAGTATAGATATAACATTATAAAGTGAACAATTCAGATCAAAATCCAGCTGTTTCTAGCTGAGATCTTAGGGTTGCACTTTCATATCTATCTATCTATCTATCTATCAAGAGTCAAATACAATTTATTTTTATTGATATAAAGATATGTAAATCGTTATTGTTTGCTATCTATATGCATGTGAATATGCACAAATATATGCATATATGCTTCAAGAAACGATATTTTTATACATTTCTAAGTATAGTCTTTTAGTTCTACGATTTTCAGCCTTCGCATTCGACATCTATTTAAACACTTATACGTACATTATGTTTCGCTGGGAAATCGTAGTTCCGCGTTATTGGCCGTCATTCGTTAAGACAGATAAAAGCAGCGCACCTTAAAGAACTTCTACTCCATCTGACAGTTGGTTTCTTCGTAGTGTTTCTCATACAAAGAAGGGCTAGCATATATTGGAATCCGAAAGGATAGAAGGTGGAATGGAACGATGTAAAAAAAAAAAAATAAAATAAATGAAAATAAAAGAATGGAATAAAGATAGAATTAAAATGCAGTAATGCAGGCACACAGAAGACAGTTGCAAATATTAGCGAAATAAAAAAAATATGTATATAAAGCAGGGAAATAGAGAAAAATACACACACACGCGCGCGCGCGCGGGGGCGGGCGGGCGAACACAGACACACATAGGCGCATACGCACACACACACACACACGCACGCAAACACACGCAAACATGCACAAAGGTAGAAATTATGAGGGCAGATTTCGGAAAGGAAATGACGGTAAAAACAAAGTTGTTTTAAAGTATAATCGATATGAAACCTCAGTATCCATCTTTAGTTGCTTGTACATACATGCCTGTGGGTGAGAGAAAAAGATATAGAAAGAAAAAACAAGGAAAAAGTAAAAAAAATGAAGCACACAAATATTTACTTAAAATCATCTATCTATCTCTGCCATTTTTATCTATCTATCTATCTATCTATCTATCTATCTATCTCTGCCATTTTTATCTATCTATCTATCTATCTATCTCTGCCATTTATCTATCTATCTATCTATCTATCTATCTCTGCCATTTTTATCTATCTATCTATCTATCTATCTCTGCCATTTTTATCTATCTATCTATCTATCTATCTATCTCTGCCATTTTTATCTATCTATCTCTCTAACTCTGCCATTTTTATCTATCTATCTCTGCCATTTTTATCTATCTATCTATGACATTTTTATATATCTATCTATCTATCTATCTCTGACATTTTTATCTATCTATCTATCTATCTATCTCTGCCATTTTTATCTATCTATCTATCTCATTTTGATTATCGTTCTATGTACTGACATCCATTCACTACATATGTCTCAATAATCGTTTGCTTTTCTAACTTTCTATCCATATCGCTTGAGCCATAAACACACAAACGCATATATATATATATATATATATATATATATATATATATATATATATAATTTTTGAACATTCAAGCCGATAGACGAGAATAAATAAATTTGCTTTTTAATAAACAAACTGAGCGCTTACTCAAATGCGAAAATGCACTAAAAACGTTTAAAGGGTCAAAATATATATATGTGTGCATACACACACACACACACACACACATATATATATGTAGTAATCCGTTGGTATAATAAAGGCGAGTCCTATTAACAAAATTAAAAAAAAAAAACTGACTCACAAAAAGTACTCTATGTTTATTTTCATTAAACAGAGCAAATTTTCTTTACGATTGGAATTAAGATACCTTTAGTTAATGACTATTTTCACCTACGAATTTTAATTTTAAAAGGTAAATTTAAGTTTAAAAGGATTTTTCAAACAGTTTATGGTATCATTTTGTAGTGGGATACTGCGTAGTGGGGAAACAAAGAGGGAAAGTCTTTTTCTTTTTCTCTCTATCTCTCTCAATCTATCTCTCATTCTCTCTCTCTCTCTCTCTCCATATATATATATATATATATATATATATATATATATATATATATATATATAATCGGCAGTACGTTGTATGGATATGAGTTTAGGTTTTTTGCAATCATCAGACAAAGTTTGTCTGATTAACGCAAAACGTTTAAAACCCGGGTCATAAACTCATATCCATACAACTGAATATATATATATATATATATATATATATATATATATATATATATATATATATATATATATATAATTATTAACAATTCTGTTTATATATATATATATATATATATATATATATATATATATATATATATAATTATTAATTCTTTTTATATATTATTCTTTATCTCGTTGTATCTCATTAGTAATTTTTCATAAAGAATTTCAGCTTCACACAACGTTTCTTTGCATCATTCTCTTACTTCA
>OZ010572.1:71834883-71872383 GCA_963932145.1 Acanthosepion lycidas
TTCATACTACTACTTTTTATTTCTTAAATGCTTCGTTTCTATATCTCTTCAGACAGCACTGCTTAGATTAATCTGTTCTTTCTTTCTTTCTTTCTTTCTTATCCTTATCAGGGGACGACTACGCTTCAGGATTCAACATTCCCAATTTTAAAAAGCTTGCAACAACATCAAAACACAGTAATATTTACAAAAAGTTATATATATATATATATATATATATATATATATATATATATATATATATATATACAAAAAAAAAAACAAAAAAACAAAAACACCCCCAGACCTTTTTGAATGAAAGAAAGGTAGGAAATGGTAGAAGTTGTTTTCTTTTCATCTTTTCATCTCCCACAATGTCTGAAATTACAGCCCACGAGTTTTTTGCAGGAAAAAGGCAAAATGATTTGGAGCTTCAAATAAAAGGAAAATAAGTAAGGCTGTGAATAAATCCAACTTACGCACACCACACAAACACATCCTCTCTATATCTCTTTCATATACATACATACATACATATATATATATATATATATATATATATATATATATATATATATATATATAATAACTTTTTTCTTTTTCTATCTTTGTTCTTCTTTTCCTTTTCATTGTATCTGAATAAATGGAACTCTATTTATTTTTGTAAAACTGATCTGAAGAGATGGATGTTTGAAGTCCACGAGACAAATTATTACCTGACCGGAATTTTTAAGGGTTCTGTATTCATCATTATATATATATATATATATATATATATATATATATATATATATATATATATATATATATATATATGTGTGTGTGTGTGTGTTTATTTCGGTAGCAATACTTTTATGAATGTTTTTGTAAATATAACGGAGATGGAGTATTTTGTAATTTTCAATTTTTCTTGTGTCTTTACAATTCTTTGAAGACTAAGCGTGTGCAGAAATTGTCGAGAGTCTTTAATTTCCTCCTCGCATTTTCAGCTAATACTTTAACCAATTCGCACGTGATTATTTTTCATGTAATCGAGGATTGTGAATATTTCTTCTATACTATCTCCGTCGGAAAGGCTTTGTTTTGTAGCAGTAATTTCATTCTTAGTGAAATTGTTGCCTAGTTTCCGAATACAGCCAAGATATTTTTGTCTTGTTCATCCGAGGTACTGTTGAAGGTGATCTGTTTTTATTTCTTTTTTCCGTGTTTTGCTTTTATGAGAGGTGTTTCATCAAACTTTTTTTAATAATTAGATGTTCTTATTGCCTCTGTTTTGTCTAGAAATATTTTTTTATGCATAATGGAAGTTGGGAGTTTCTATTTAAGTGCCTATTTACTTTCACGTTGTTCAGAGTACCAAACGTGTACCCCATATGTTTGTTTTAATTCTAGTTTTATTGACGGATTAACAATCCTGCAGATTGGTTGTCTGAAGTTTGGATTCTATAGATGTGGTATTATTGCTGATTATCAACTTGGAAGATTTAAATTTCATGCATTTTACTAACTTTTCTTGTCGTCTGAAGATCGTGAGTGCATGAAACTTGAATAGCGACTCAGGCTGTCCTTTGTTAAATGTTGACGTTGTGAAAAGATTTTGCTCTGTCTAGCTAATCTGGACACAGAGCACGTTAATTTACTGGGTAGGTAGGTGTTTGCCTTTTCGTCTTCCATTATTTTCTGACACGTTGTCTGATGGTCACAGCGACATAGTTTATCGTTAGTGTATATATATATATATATATATATATATATATATATATATATATATATATATATATATATGTTTTTTAATATATTACCGTCGCAACGCAGAAATTCCCATTTTTCAAAACTGAAACTTCAATTCAAATTTAAACATAAAAATTAAACTTAAATCAATATCAAGTTCCGTTTCATTATCAAGCGATGCTAAGAATATATATATATATATATATATATATATATATATATATATATATATACACATACGTAGATACGTGACTGTTGCTTCAGTTCATCTTTAGTGTTAAAAATGTGTTTTGTTGCGCCCCACACATAATAATCAAGGGGCATGCAGTCTAGGGTGTTAGGTGGCCAGATGTAAGGAGTGATGCGGTCGCAGAAATTGTCTGACAGCCATGACTGGGTTCTCCTTCTTGTGTGGCATGGTGCAGGGTCTTGTTGCCAGACATAGCGTCTTCCAGCAGCCACCCTTTTGACCCAGAGCAGCAGTATCTTCTCAAGAAACTTGATATACGCCTCCGTGTTGAGTCGGAGTTCCACACCAAAAATTTGCTAGTTCTTTTCTTATCGGAACGATCAGATCGTATTTCCGAGTTGCTCTAACTTAACCATTAGATTCACCAAACTGTTTTGAAATGTTCTGCACTATCAAAATTTGACATCCAAACACTCTGAAATGTTTGTATTGGAGTTTCCGGCGCGAATTCCAAGCAGTACAGCATGGCGTTCCCAAATTTCCGGCAGAGTAAATTGTGTCAAGGTGCTCTTTTTTCTCACAGACGGTGCCCGACTGACCCTACTATACAGTGCAATCTATAAAAAAAACAAAAAAACAAGCAACGCTCATGCACGAAATAAAAAAGAAAATGGTGAAAATTTAGCATCGCACGCTATATATATGTGTGTGTGTGTGTATGTGTGTGTGTATTTGTCTGTGTGGGAGTGGGGGGTGTGGTTGTTTATATCTATGAATGGACAAAATGTGTATTCATTAATCTCATTTGCATCTGCACGCGCGCTCACAGACACATATACATATATAATTATATATACTAGTTTAATGCATATGCCGTCATTTTTATATTATTAGTGAAATCTGAGAATTAATGCAGCTCTCTTTAATGCATGTGTGTTTAATATTGGCAATTGTTTCTGGAAAGCCGATGAACTGCAGGAACTTTTGAAGTAAAATGCATGGCAAAAAACTGGAGAACATGAAAGAATCAGACATGTCGTTTGAATGACGCACAGGAAGTCAAGTCGTTATTTTGCTGCATGACAGCGCTTGTCTTTGATTCGGAAATCCAATACAGTAAATAATCAGAGTATTGCCACAAGATTCTTTCACGTGCAGCCCGTTTACCAGACAGTTCACCTCCAGATAGAGAGATAAATATAAACACACTAAGACAGAAAGACAAAGATATACGGTTCCTAATAATCTTTCTCTCTCTCTCTCTAAACACACACACATATATATATATATATATATATATATATATATATATATATATATATATATATATACTTCTCATTTCTTTCACTTGTTTATAATTACCTCAGAATTGGAACACGTTTTGTCACTCATATTTTCTGAATTTTATTACATATAAGTTAAATTTCACATAAAGCAATTGGTAGGTAGATTTAAAGATATAAAAAACAAGATTGACGCGGAAAGCTAGCTGGATGGTAAACTATATGCACCTTGAAACATGAACAGACTGAAAAAATAGTCAGTGTCAGTATGTCACAGTCAGTTTTAATTAAAGGGACACAACTCTCAATATCTCATCTTTTTCTATGTAATAAATTCCAATGCCACTGTATCAGACTTTTTCGATTAATGGGACACAACTCTCAATAGCTCATCTTCTTCTTCTATATAATAAATGCGAATGCCAGGGTGTCACTTTGTCACACTTTTTGAAATTTACTCGTTGAGGCCGTAGACCAGCATATCATACCATTTGGGAATCAGGCCGACTCCGTCAGCAAATTAAAAACATCCCGGGCTGAATACGATACCCGCAATCCTGATATTTTGGATTCCCAAGTTTTCGTTACTGCGATTGTTTTCGGCGATTTTTTACGTGATGTTTCTAGACGAATTTTTTATACGATAACAATTTTTATAACTTGGGAATAATTTTGGTAATAATCGAAATTAATTGCAAAATCCAGTGAAAGTCATCCATGAAATAAAAATAATTATTTGTAAGTAAGGAAAGTTTGAAAAGTAAGGAGCAAAGTGCATCAAATTTTCTTTAAATTAAATGGAAGCAGAAGAATTATCACAAACCGTTCAAATGCGTAGTGAGTGATGAATTATTGTTCACCTTACGACCCCTTTCCGACAGACGCAACGTCGCAAGTTTCTCGCTACTCAAGAGCAATTTCCATGACATGTGTTCCGACGAGCTACATTACTTGCTCCCATCAACGCCGATCTTTAGCAAATGGCACCCGCTGTTCCAGGTACACAAAGATGAATCATCCTCATTGTCTTCGTAGTCCTTTAAGAGAAAAATGACCTACTCGGAAAACTTATTTCCAAAAACTGGTGTTTTGTTGAAGAGATTCCCGGTAGGATGTTTTCAGAATCACTACAATGTTGAATTCAAGTCTCGAGTTAAACGTTATCTTTCCTACATACCCTCATAAACTGAGATTCTTGCCTTTTTTTACGCTCATACAACGCCAAAACTGTAACTCTCTACCTTGTGTTCCCCTTTGATCTTGTATTAGGTGAACATTAGTAAAATAAAACTATTTTGCGAACACAATGCAGTATCAGCAGCTTCTTAGTCAGGTGGTCATAATGTTTTAATTTCTGAGTGTCATAATATTCTGACTCATGAGCGTATATATATACTTTAATCTACAGATAGCTTAGGAATTCTGTAAGTGCTGTAAGCTTGGATGTGCGGGTGGTGTAGAGGATAATGGCTTGGAATTATTAATTGGATAGCCGTATTCTTATTCCAGTTGGATTATGTTATATTCACCTACGCGCAAATTCCTATGAGAAAGATACAAAACCACCTCTTCTCTCTCAGCTACAGGTTAATTGGTAAATATTGTATCAGTAAATCATTATTATCTAAAAAATAAAGAAAATTCTTACAATCTAAAAATATTTTATGACTTTAATTGACCTGCAAAGGGTTGATAAACTGTAAAAACTAATCAATCAATTAAAAACACTCTTATTTAATCAGTAAGTCTTTTACTTATATGTCATTATCAATATTTATAGAAATCTATATTTACGATGGGGTGCTAAAATGTATTCAGTCCGAATAAAAGGTCCTTTATAAAACTTTTCAAGCCCCTCTTCATCATAGTAACAGTCTGTTTTTGTTTTTAATTTATCTATTTATTTAATGTTTATTATCGGTCATTCGACAAATTACTATATCAAACACAGCCACTTCCGGTGTAAAAAAAACGCCTGTCACCATGCAGTGTTGATTCTTTGTCTGTACTTCCTTTTATATATCTTATATAAGCGGGACAAAGATTAACGGAATTTTTCATTCAGCATTACTCCCCAAGCAAAGGGATAAAACCGGTAAAACGTAAGGGGTTATTGAGTGCGAAAGAATATGAGAAAAAGTAAACATTATTAAGGAGAGAGAACAATATAGGAACAAATGAAGACATAAGTTGACGAATGATATTGCATTGAAATGTTTGAAGATCAAAGTTGACTGGAATGCAAGAGAGTTCCACAAGTGAGAAGTGCGAGAGAAGAAAATGTTAGCATAGAACTTATAATTATCTAGCCATTTCCGCTGTAAAATCATGCAACCTTTCGCCGATCTAGAGGTAGGCTTAAGTTTATCAAGCCTAGGTAGCAAAGATGAAAGCACGTCAGGACAATTACCATGAAAATATTTATAGAAAAGACAGGAGGAAGTTACATTACGTCTGTAACTGTAGTTGAGATGCCAGATTAGGCCCAGTAACATTGCAGATTCTTCTTCGCATTTTATTAAGAACTAGCAGTAGAGCCCGGCGTTGGCCAGGGATGTAACAGTAAGAGATAGATCAAATATCGACCATCATAAATACTGAAAAATAAAATTGAGAAAGATTATTGTTTAAGGTTGACGGACACGCATGTCTTAAATATTTTTTTTTTTTTTTTTTTTTTTTTTACGAATTGGTCAAACCCAAACTCAAACAAAAACATTGTTTTCAATCGTTATGAGACTACCGATTGAATAGAATTTTATTATAAACAATTGTCTTGTAAATGGAATTTTTAAAGCATTCTGAATGTAAAAATAAAGAAAAAAAGCGTGCAAGACAATAAGAAACACTACCTGCCAAAAAAAAAAGTGAAATTTTTCTTGAAATTGGTTGAAAAATGTAGGAAATCCGATCCCATATATAAATGAATACACACACACGCAAACAACCTGGGTTTTAAGTATAACTCGATATGAGTTGTCCCCCTTTCATTCTCGCGATGCCTCTTAATCGTGTTTTCAAATTGATTTCGTGCGAAAACAATTGTGTTTTTCCAATTTTTGGCGCTGTCAGAACCACCGCAACGTAATTTTACGTAGTCCTGTGAAGTTTTCTTGAAATCGGTTGAAAAATTTAGGAAATCCGATCCAATATATAAACGAACACACACACACACACACACACACACACACACACACACACACACACACAACCTTGGTTTTATAATAAGTATGATCTCTAATTAGATAGCAGAAACACCAGACCAGATGCGACCGCAATATTCAAGACATGTAGAAATCTAATTTAGTGCCATGCGTAATACACGCTTAAGCGATCATGTATCTTCCGATACATGACTGACGAGGCAGATTTTTTCCCGCAGGAGGTTGGCATTTCTCTCTGCGGTAGACCAGTTGCCACCCAAGGATACAGAACCCATTCTCTCCTGCTATTTACCCATAGCTGTGGGGAGGAGGAGAAGAGGAATCATATCTTTCTCAAGGGTATTAGAACGTTAGTGAATGTAAGATATATAAATGTGTAAGATAGTACAAAGCTTCCTAGCAGAAGATCTAGCAATTGATTCAATATAATCTTTCTATTTCAAATTAGTGGAAAACGTTAGCTCAAGAAGGAGCAATGAAATGAAAGCAAAGTAGTATTTAATTGTAATGCACACAAAAGCTAAGAATAAGGGATGAAAAACAGGAAGAATTCCAGGAATACATCTGTTTCGGATACTAAATACAGTGGAACTTCGGTTCACGAATTTAATTAGTTCCTGAAGGCTATGCGTAACCCGAAATTTTCGTAAACCGAAATTTTCGTAAACCGAAATGTTCGTAAACCGAAATGTTCGTAAACCGAAACTATTTTTCCAATAAAAATCAGTGTAGATAAACAAAAGTCACAGTGCAATATAAAATTGGAGAAGAAAAGCACAGCACAACACACAAATGAATACAACACAGTTATTCCATTCAGGTTAACTCGATTCGTCAATACTGTTCGAGCAGCGAAATTTTGTTTGCTAACCGAGGCATTTTCATCTCGAATTTTCTGTTTGAAAAAAGATTTATTTGACATATGAGACGTTCGAGAACCGACGTTACACTGTAGCGCTTAAATGACAATGGACAAAAAAAAAAGTATAATAGCTGGAAAACATTTAATGAAAATATAAAAATAAGGATAAACTCTGTGAATAACTTTGGAACGCAAAACGATTGTATAATGATTGGAATGGCAAGGAAATTCGCCTGAAAAAACTTCACAAATATCAGTTTAATGAGTAATGTTAGTGATAACTCTAAAAGGAAGAAAACGGTCGACGTAGATCAGGAAGCAGATGAATATAAAAAAATATCGATATGATAAATTGACAGAAGTGAAGGTGGGTGGACACGTAATATAGAAAAAGAGAGAAAAATAGATGGAGCAAAAGGGTGCTTGAATGCTCTTTAAAGAGATATTGCTATCAACCAAACTTTTGCTTACTTTAGATTGGTTGGTTGGTTGGGTTTTATGGCATATCAACCACTGTGGGTCATTTAATGCCAAATCAAGGCATATATATATATATATATATATATATATATATATATATATATATATATATATATATATATATATTAAATATACAGTACTATTAAACATATAGTTGGCAACATTATTTTTTCAAAAACCTATAACTGGCAACATTATTTTTTTCCAAAAAACGTATAGCTGGCAACATTGTTTCAAAAACGCATAGCTGGCAACATTATTGTTTCAAAAACACATACCTGGCAACATTATTGTTTCAAAACCTATATCTGGCAACATTATTTTTCCAAAAAAGAAAACGTATAGCTGGCAACATTATTTTTCCAAACAAAACGTATAGCTGGCAACATTATTGTTTCAAAAACGTATAGCCAGCAACATTATTTTTCCGAAAACATTACCTGAGGCCTTGCTGTTGGATGTAGTTTATCGCCATACCCAGGACGCGGATGTAGTTTATCGTCATACCGAGGACGTGGGTAAGATCTGGAAAAACTAGGAGTTCACTATTTGCCCATAGCTGGGACCCAAACAGATGCTACCACCCCGGGTCAAGGTGGACCTGGGAACACCAGCAATTAAGGGGCGGTTCCACGCTCCTCAAAACCTCCTGATCAGAGGCCTTGCTGTTGGATGCAGTTTAACGTCATACCCAGGACGTTTACTTTAGAAAAAAAACAGGACAAAAAATCACAGTCTCCATCACCATTAAAGGATTCGGAAAAGGCTTCTGCGCATCTGTGAAATCTTGATGACTGTTACTATTCTTTTGATGATGATACAGAGATAAATATGTTAGATACTGATAGTCTGGTAAATAGTTTGGCAGGGAGGTATATATACACGAAACTGCGTAGTCAGAAGAATTAAAAAATAATTCAAATAAAGATATTAATTTTTAATTATCAAATTACACGACCGGGCAGCCAACAAGGACAATAACACAACTATATTCAGAAAAATCTTGTCTTAAAACAAATATATATATATATATATATATATATATATATATATATATATATATATATATATATTTTTTTTTTTTTTTTTTTTTTTGAACAATAAAAATATTAAGAAATTAAAATCTTCAGACACACTGAATTCTTTCGTTTTTATTATTATTATTTCATTTAGATTACTCGACTAGTTTCGGCCAACATGGCCAACATCGGGAGAAGAAATATCTCTGCTATATATATATATATATATATATATATATATATATATATATATATATATATATAGTGAATTAAATTCGAACAAATGCACACGTACAGACGAGGGTTCATATATCTTCTTTTCTGTGTCGTGAACCTTCAGGATATGGGTGATCATGGCTCTCCACAAATTTCTATTCCTTGAAGTTCTTAATAAACTTCCTTCTTTTTTTTTTACTATCTTTCACATTTCATTTTCCTTTATGACCTGCGAGTACCAGATTCTCCGAACCCCCTTTCTTCATTATAAGACTCAAACATATCAGCTGCCACTTTTTGTTTTTTCGGGTCTTTTTTGTTTTCATTTTCCTTAAAACACACACACATATGTGTGCGTATAAAGAGAGAGAGAGGTGGGGAGAGAGACGTGGATAGAAATATATATTTTGACACAGATAGCTATAGAGAAGATAGATCAAGTCAGAAATATAGAACAACACCATTTTCAATCTCTTTCTTTTCATTCTTTTTTTTTATTTTTCATCTTTAACGTCACAGGTCACTTGGGTTGTTGTGATGCGGCTTACCCTCGAGTGGCCGCACTAAATCGAGCGACAGACGCGTGCTATTAGCCCCCTGTTGTGAAGATGCGACAGATCTTCGCATGAGGCTAGCAGTCTGCTTGCGGCCAGCGCCTGTTTCGGGTGATAGGTCTAATGAAATGCTCGACTCAAGGGGTCGACTGGTCGCTTTTGTAACTCTACAAAGACGCCGTTCATCCTCTTTCGCAAGAAGAAAAAAAGAAGCGCGGAATATCTCGTGAACCGAAGCCCAGAACGTTCTCACCGTCACGATGTTACATGCAACTACTGTTTTTTTTTTCCAATTCTTTGATATGAGTTGTTGTATCTGTGGTGGCTCATGTAGTAAAAATACAATGTAAACAGAGATTGTTATTGCAAACATAGCCAATTGGTGTTCGAATTTCTTAGCCGTATTGGAAAATAGTCTCCTTCATTTATATAGGTTTACTTAGAATCGAACTCGCTGAAATAGCACTGAATGAACATGCGAATTATTTTCGCTTTGGCAGGTTCTGAACTGTTAAAAAAAGCCAATCCTAACTTATCGACTTGACCGTTTAAGGAACCCTGGACATCTATAACCGTCTATAAATGACGCAAAATGAAAAACAAAAAAAACCAAAAAAACAAATAAATCCAACCAGTTGGTATTGTACATTAAGCTTTAATCTTAATAGCTTTCTATATTTTTCAAAATGAATCAAAATAATTAAAAGAAATAGACAAAGTGAAACATAAGTTAAAAAAATTACTTTCATTTACAGTATGCAAACCGAAGTAATGTACCGATTTTGAAATTAGTTCTTGATGTAAACTACATTTTCGAACAGTCAATGGAATTATTTCAAAACTTTATCCACTGCCTGATTGAAAAAATCTGCAAATTTAATTTTATAAGGTGGAAATGATCATTTACATAATGGTATCTTAATTCCAATTGTATGAAATATATTACACTGTTTGGTTAAGAACACTGAGCTCTATGTGTGAACCAATTTTAATATTTTATATTTTATTTTGTGTTAATGGGATTCACTTGAATTATATACTAACGGATTACTACCTGTATATATATATATATATATATATATATATATATATATATATATATATATATACATATATATATATATATATACATATATATATATACATATATATATACATATATATATATATACATATATATATATACATATATATATATATGTATATATATATGTATATATATATATGTTGTTTGTAATAAGGAGTTCTCGTTGATTTACACCAAAGATGGAAAAATAAATTTTATTTTCCGAGTGAACATTCACTTTGGTCGAAACTGTCTTGAAGCTTGCCACAATTTTCTTCGGTTTTGCTTCCCGTAATAAATTCAATTTTATCGCCACTGTCTAACTTGTCCAAATACGACTTTTCTCTTTCGACCCAGAAAAGAAAAAAAAAATAATGCTGCCAAATATTTTATTTCTTTGCGTCCAGAGGTAACACATTTTCCTATCTTTTAGTAAAAGACGTAAAATGATTTGAATAAATTTAAAAGATAGTTAAAAAAAAAAAAAACAGTGTGAAAAAGAATGCGCCAGGAACATTTGAATCAACTACAATTTACACTTCCGTGTAAATATGCGTAAATATACACAAACATAAACATGTATGTAAATATATAAAACATATAAGTGTATAAATATTCCTAAATATTTATTTTGCATAGATGTGTAAATGTTATATAAGAATAAAGTGTTGTTTCCGACACTGTAGTTTGAACATAGATCACCAGAGGGCAAACACAGGCGATCCCGTTTGAAATAAGTAGATCACGTGATAGTGAAGGAAATGTATATATGGGAATTAGCGTGAAGTCTAAAGGGCGACTCTTTTATTCTATTCTCTATTACCCTACGGATCACACTTCCTACACTATCCTCTATTCTCTGTATTATTCACTATACTATTTCTGTATACTGATCACTATTCGGACCACTATTCAGTGGTTACTTTTCGAGCAAGTGTTATCGAGCAAGTGTTATTAGTGCGTGTGTTATTCGAAGGCGTCTGACATCAGTATTGTTCAACAGCGTTACTATAAGTTGCATCTGCGATTATAAAGTCTCTACTACAACGAGCTTTACGAAAGTGACAACGCGTATTCGTTGACACATCCTAAGTGGCAACTAGTGTTTGTTGACATTACAAAAGTAAAGATACTTAAAAATGTAAGTCTGTATAATTGTGTCAACATACATAAATGTGAAACAAACGTGTAAACATTAAAATTACATAAATGGGTAAAAATGCAAAAATACGTTGGAGTAATGGATAGCGTCTCTGCTTGAGGAATCCATATTTAAGAATCAAGAGTAAAAGCAAACACACAAAGAAGCAAATGTTTTAAATCAGATAAGGATTCGTTCCTTTATGTAGATTTCATAGATAGATAGATAGATGCGTACATTTGAACTCAAGCATGTCTATAATCATGGCTCTTCACAACTTCCTATCATTTGTAGCTCCAAGCAATAACTGTCCTCTTAATATCTCCTCCCCCGATCTGCCATCCTTATACATATGTTTGTTAAATAGGTTACACACAATTTTTATCTCTTCCTGTTGCATTCAATATGTTTTGTGTGTGACGAATTTTCCAAGCTCCCTTTCCTCATGATATGTCAGACAAATTTCTACTGTCTCTTGTAGAGTCTAAGAACAAGTGTCTATTTCCTTTCCATTTTTCTTAAAAAAACTTCTTCTTGGCTCAAATGTTCCGACCGTGTTATTCTCAGCGTCCTTCTGTAAAATCACATCACTGTAGCTTCAGATCTTCATCTGAGCGGAAATTGCTAAGCACTGAGTGCCATATACGAGGACTGAGTTCAAGTACTTTTTTATTTGTTTCTAACGATTTTTTTCTGTTTATTACAGCACATATATAGAATACATACGATTCAGACACGTGCGCATATAATTCTTCCGTCGATTTCAGTGTATGTGGCCTAACAGTTCAGTTTTAGAAATGAACCGCCAAATTAGTCACACATGTGATTTGATTGTATTGGTGAAGAATAGTGTAGGACCAATCACACTTTCCTGAAGGACGGATAGCCGAGAAATTGGGAAGAGCATGTTATGTTAATCTCTAAACAAAGTCTTTCTCTGGTTTGTATTCAGAGTAGACTGAAATTTGTAGTCTACTTACGGACGATAATAGGTATGCCCCCATTCACATAAGTACAGTAGTAAATACTGTATGTTGGTCTGCAGTCGGAAATTCGCCTCCAGCTGTGCTGGTCAAACTCTCTGACTCCGGGCAGAGACGGTCCCCAGATGAGGCTATGTCGAAGGGCAGAGTCTCGTCTCGGGAAACAGCTACCCGACCCCATTTTATACGGGATCCATGGGGAATTTTTGGCCGAACGTAAGAGCTTTGATACCCCACATAAAATTCGGCCTTGTGCCACATCTGCCCGCCTGGGGTGGTTCGTAGATATCATGCAGTTGGAGATTCGTCTCCAGCTGTGCTGGTCGATCTCTCTGCCTCCGGTCAGAGAGGATCCCCAGATGAGTCTATGTCGAACGACAGAGTCTCGTCTCAGGAAAGAGCTACCCGACTCCGTTTTATACGGGGTCTACGGGGAAATTTTGACCGAGGCTCGGATACCCTACATTAAATTCGGCCTTGTGCTACATCTGACCGCGTGGGGTGGTTCGTAGTTGGAGATTCATTGTAGAATTCACTTGGCTCACATCTAGCAGTTGACTACTACTTCTACGCACCGCTGGCGAATCTTATATGTGTTGATCTTATCCTAAGTATTATCGTTCATCAGCAGGTTTCGTGTGATTTTTCTGTTCAGTAACCTTTCCTAGGTTACAACAACATTCAAGGCAAGAAATCCTAGTCAACCCTACTAATTAACTTTCAGCTGGATTCATGCATCTTCTAAGGTCGGTAGCATGAATCGACTGGAAATTGAACTCTGCATACCGATTGTATTTTTTGCCTCGTAAACTGTTACATTATCAGCGCATCTGCTGTAAGTAATGTTGAATTTTTGGGGACGAATTAGAAGTTTGTCCAAATTTAAGGAAAGTCAAATATTTTTATAACTATGATTAACAATGACAAATGTCACCAAATGAAATCAGTTCTTTTGTTCCATGCTGAAAGAACGTGGGAATTTAAACAAAAGGGATTCTACTAATGCTTTTCTCCTTTTAAATTTTTCAATGTATTCTATTGGTCTGATTAAATGAAAATTTTAAGGTAAGAAAAAAATTAAATTAGGTTCTTGTTATGATGATAAACTACATCCGGCGGCAAGCCCTCTGATCGGGAGGCTTTGAGGAGCTCCCAGGTTCATTCTAATTCGGGGTGGTAGCACCGGTTAGGGCCCCAACTATTGGCAAATAGTTAACACCCAAACTCAGGTCAAAACACAATGCAAACTCTGGCCAAAACACAGTGTCAAAAATTATGCTAAAAATACCAGCAATACATTTTCATTGAAAAAGAATTACCAGCCATACATTTTTGTAAAAGAAATTACTAATGCTCTCAAGAAAATTAAATTTCGACATTAAATGACCCATAGGGGTAGATATGCCGCTAAATAAATAAATAAATAAATAAAATAAAAAAATAAAAAACGATCAAATCAGGAAGATCAAGCAAATCTAAATATTTGATCTGATACGTTTGTTTTACTGAGTGTAGATATAAATTATAATTGCGAAGAATGACAATCATTTGCTCTTAATAAGTTCAGTGGTGGCTAGGATTTTGTTTTTGAGTGGGAAAGGTTCTGGTAGGCCCATTAAAAGAAGTAAATACTTAAAATTGTTCTTACAATCATAACATACATTTTATTTACGTATTTTTTTTCCTTTACGGAAAGGGAATATGTCATTGTGCCATATTTTAACTTAGGACACTGTTTGGGACCCGGGAGAAAATGAGCATGCAACAAAAATCAAAGGAAATACTCCTCCTCCTCCTCCTCACCTCCTCCTCCTACTACTACTACTAATAATAATAGTAACATTATTGTCATGATCTTAATCTAAAATCCTGTAACAAAAAAATGTTAATTTCCAACTAATTTTCAGGAGACGTTTAAAATGCAATTGATTCGGACCCAACTTTTCAAATGTTAATGTATTTAAATATACGTCCTTTGTTTAATTGTAAATTTTTTTTTTTTTTTTTTTTTTTTACATTTGAACTTTTTCTTTTTATATACTTTATATATATTTGACTTGCATAACGAAACTCAAGAAGTAACATCTTTAAAAAAAAAAAAAAAATTTCCCTGTAAACAGTGTGTCGTCGATTCAAAATATTAAGGATGCATTGATTTGATATGGATGCAGCCATCGGACATCATTTCCAACTTCCAGTTTTTATTTCAGCAGCGATTACCACAATTAGTTCTGTTCAAAGGTTTCGTCTACTCATGGTCATGATATTGAAAATTAAATCGAACTAACTTTATATTTATTAAATAAATATAATAACTACCCCTATATTTAAAAAAAAAATAAATCCAACTACTCCTATATTGATAAAATAAATCGAAATACAGCCATATTTATTAAATAAATATAATAACTACCCCTATATTTATAAAATAATCTAGTTACACCTATAGATATTAAATAAATCTATCTGCCCATGTAATTTATTTATATTTATTTAATTAATAAACATACGAACGGTTAGAGTGTTAAATAAATATGTGTATACTTAGATTATTTATTTAGAATGTTTTCAAATGCGACATTACTTTCCAAACAACCAAATTCCCTTTCTCTCTCTCTCTCTCTCTCTCTATATATATATATATATATATATATATATGAAAATTTCTCCGAATTAATCAGTAGAGAGACAATATTTATGAATAAAAATGACAATTGGAAAACTGGTAATTGCTGACGCGTTGATAAAGTCCACATTGGACGAAACGCGTCATTGTCATTTTTATTCATAAATATATATATATATATATATATATATATATATATATATATATATATATATATATATATATATATATATACACATATATGTAAGCAAATATATGGATATAGATCCGACAGTATGAAGAAAAATATACAGAAAAAATAAACAAAAATCTTAATATGTAATTATGCTGTATTAATGTCAATATAAATTCAACGTCGGACGTTTCGGTCTATTTTAGACCATCATCAGGACATATTCATTAAAAATAATTAACATTAGAACATATAAAATTCAACATGGAAAAGACGATGGACATAAGAGCACAACTAATCCAAACAGATAACTGAAATTTTATATAAGATCAGCGTTCCGTTTAAAATATAATCACGTCGTCGTCACGTGGGCGATGTTGTGAAAAACGTATTCGAAGATGATTTCAAAATATTAAAATATTAAACAAACTCGATTGAACTATTTTCTCATATAAACAATTCAAGAAATCCTTTCCGTTGATATAGGAATACGCAGAGATCAATTTTCATACAAGCTTTTTCATGTTGAATTTTATATGTTCTAATGTCAATTATGAATATGTCCTGATGATGGTCTAAAATAGACCGAAACGTCTGACGTTGACTTTATATTAACATTAATACAGCATAATTACATATTAAGATTTTTGTTTGTTTTTTCTGTATATTTTTCTTCATACACATATATATATAGGCTTGAAAAAAGAACAAATCAAAGAAAGAATATAATAGCATGCATTATATGTAGTTACGTGTGTGCGTGCGTGAGACGTTACAAGCATTAGTCTGGATGTATACTGAAAAAGTTGAGGTATAAACACGCATCACACACACACATACACACACACATATACACATACACAAACACATATGCGTTAACACAATCACTGATACATACAGTTTTCGTATAGGTATATACATATACACATATGCTTGAAGAGATATGTGTCTGTATGATTCTATGTAAGATAGCGTATATTTGATTCGATATTACATTGCGCGCGTGTCTGTCCATGCGTATGCGAATTAGGAAATCAGAGGGGTGGGGGTGGGGGTGGGGGGTTGAGGTTTCTGTTGGGATTGAGATGCGAAGATGTCATTTGGCTAACAGGTACACAAAACATATTTTCTAACTTCAAAGAATCTACGTACTTTGTTCTTTCCTCTTAAGTCAGACGCCCCAGAATGGGCAAGTCGAGAAGGAAAAGAAATTATCAAGGAAAAATAGAATTATCTGGCCCTGTCGCTTTATTATTGCACATATGCATGGAGGTCTCTCTGTACACATTAGTATGAAGAGAGACATTGATAGATATACAGAAATACCTGAAAAAATATTTATCATTCAGGCAATTGTTTGGAAATCATACACGGACAAAGCGTAACATCTCTTCAAATATGCACTCATATGATATTTTCATAAATAAGTATTAGGTTGGTGCAAAAATGATGACGTAATAATGTCGTTTTTTTTTTATACGTCAAAAAACGACATTATTACGTCATTATTTTTGCACCAACCTAATAAAAGCAAATATCTATCTATCTATCTATCTATCTATCTATATATATATATATATATATATATATATATTTGTCAGTTTACATATCTATCTATCTACATATCTATTTTTGTCGGTTTACATATCTATCTATCAATGCTTGTCGGTTTACATATCTATCTATCTAGCTATCTATACTTGTTACTTTACATATCTATCTATCTATCTATCTATTAGGTTGGCGCAAAAATAATGTCGTTTTCATATGTGAGAAAACGACATTATCTTTGCACCAACCTAATATCTATCTATCTATCTATCTATCTATCTGTCTATCTATCTATCTATCTATCGTGAGGGTAAGAACAGTAAAATTATGTTATTGCTCAAAGTAGAATCCAATAGTATTATCAAAACCTCGAAGATTTCCACTAAGATATCTTTATATATATATATATATATATATATATATATATATATATATATATATTACATAAGAGAAATCCCAAATTATCTCATGAATATAGACTATTTCAGCTGACGTCAATGCAAATCATATGTGCTGGTGTCTGGCTGTCGGTTCCTAGGAACTGAGAAACTGCTTGACGCTCATACGTCGAATACGACGGGAGATTCCACCATATATATATATATATATATATATATATATATATATATATATATATATATATATATATATATATATATATATATATATACCGTATATACATGCGTATCATGTGATCTTTGAAGACCTAAATTTTCAGCTAATTTGACTGCAGTAAATGGATATATAATTTGGTCAACGGCGTAGCCAGGGCCAACAGTACATGCGCTAAATTTCTATCTCGTGTATAATGCCAGCCTCTTAAATTTAGCTTCACAATTAGGTCCTCAAAAGTCGCATGATACGCGAGTATAGACGGTATAAGAAGGTACTCCACAGTCCTTTTCTCTAAAACTGACCATGTACGCAACTCAAACCTCAGATATAATTCTTTAAATGTCGCCCATACATTATAACGTTTCTGCAGATATGTTGTCATTCCGGATGAAGCAAATTTTAAGAATAAAACCATCTCATTTCCCTGGCCTCTGCCATCAGGTTCTGCTGTATTCTAGTTAACGTTTTCTGACTTTTTTGTTACCATTGAAGCCCGTTGTGCAAAAGGTTTCATCATTTCCGTATTTCATCTCAACTTTTCCTCTCGAAGTAACGATTTCTTCTTTTCCTTTTTCATCGTCTTTCGACTCTTTTTGATCGCCTTCCAACATTTTGAGATTCTTGCTAATATCACACTGGCTTATAAAAACAAAAAGAGCTGCTGGCCTTGAATCTATAAAACCTAGCGAAGGTCAATCATGTTACGAGCGAAAATTGCCGTTTCTTGCTGAATTTGACTAAGCGTTTCTCACCGGCAATTACGACAAAATCGTGGAAAATGTTGCTACTTCTGCCAAAACGTGATTATCGTATCTAAAGCGCCTCGACGTGATTTCGCAGGAGGTTCGACCTCCCGGCCAAACGCCTACGTAACGGCGGCAAAAATCAGAAAAATAGCGCCAAATAACATTTGCTAGGATAATCAGATCAACAGTTTCTCCTGGAAAATGCCCGTATTCAAAACAGAATAAAGAGTCGAGAATGTGGCTATTTTGTTTGAGGGCACTGTAGCCGCAGGCATTGCCCGGGGCACTTAATGCTGGGAAAAGGATAACATTGTTGCTGGGTTGCTGATGTTGATTGGCTTAAGGAAGAGGAGAGAAGATCAACATTCAATTTTAATAAACAGAAAAGAAGTTTTCAGAGTAGAAATGAATTTTATATATACATTCATATATGTTTAGATGTATACGAATTCTTATAGACAAATATTCGCGCACAATATCTTTCCTACACATATATATATTCACTCTGTTATATATATATATATATATATATATATATATATATATATATATATATATATATGAGTCTTTCCATGCATATCATTAAATATATTTTGTCTATATATGTTGCAGTAAAATGTAATAAAACTTCTAATGTATGAATATAATTGATTAAATCGAGAATGCGTTTATGTGTGTGTGTGTGTGTGTGTTTGTGTGTGACCAGACACGGAAAGACATATATAGATTACTATACTGAAGATAAAACACATACACACATATGTGAGAGTTAGGAGGGCACCTCGAGGCGGCGTAATGGTTAGCAAGTTTGTCTTGCTAGAACAATTACGACTGAATAGTGATTTCGGTCCTTACTGGGTGTCCCATACTTTCGGCCTTGTGCCACGTCTAAGCTACGCTTGGAAAATCTACATATGAGAATTAGGGAGTCATAAAAATAGCAACCTAAGACTGAAATCGTACCAGCTTTTCTTGAAAAGAATGTATTAAACATAAAATTTGATAGAACGCCTTCTAAGACTGTAAAAGGCTTAATTAATTCAAATAATAATAATCAGAAACTTGAAGAAGGAATATAGTATTATAATGGATACCCGTATTTCAAATAGCCGTCCCAATTTTTAATTTTTCCTTTAAACAGAGTATATTACGTCTATCGGCCTGAGTATTCGAGAAATCGTAATATAGTAAAGGTGCTTTAAAGTAAATATAAAATGCTGCATTTATTCCAAATAGGAGTGACGTTTAAAGGTTCGATCCCGGCCTGGGATCACATTTTCTTCATTTTGTGGTGTCCTTCCTCTAAAGAGTCTATGTTGCACTCTTCCACCTACTACAATATTAGTAGGAGAGAAGGCTTTGGGGGAACAGTCGGAGCAGTCGACCCAACTCTACATTTCTGTCGAACTCTCTGCCTTGAGTAGAGAGGAACTCGGACGAGGCTTTGCCGCAGGGCAAAGATTTGTCCGTGGAGGTAGACAATCCTTGAACCCGTTTATGCGGCTTCTAAGGGAATATTTTTGGCCGAGCCTACGGGCTTGAAGAACCCACGGTAAATTCGGCCTTGTGCCACATAGATCCCTCGTGAGGGGGAGCTGTTAAATATAAAAGACGATCAGATTATTCAACTGTCGAACTCTCTGCCTTGAGCAGAGAGGAACCCAAACGAAGCTTTGCTGAACGGTAAAGTTTCGTCCGGGGAGGTAGACAGAACCTGAACCCGCTTATGCAGGTTTTAAGGGAATATTTTTGGCCGAGCCCACGGGCTCGGAAAACCCACGGTAAACTCGGCCTTGTGCCATACATCTCTCGTGCTGGTCAAACTTTCTGCCTCCGGGCAGAGAGGTTCCTCAGACAAGGCTATGTCGAAGGGCAGAATCTCGTCTCGGGAAACAGCTACCCGACGCCGTTCATTACAGGGTCTATGGGAATTTTATGGCCGTGCCTACGGGCTCGAAATTGCCGCACATTAAACTTGGCCTTGTGCCACTTCCTACCTCGTGGTGTAGGCTGGTAAATATAACAGATCTGTTCGCACTGTGCTGCGAAAGGCAGTCTCGTCTCGGGAAACATCTACTCGACCCCGTTTTATACAGGGTCTATCTGTATTTTTTTGGCCGAGTCTACGGGCTCAGTCTGCCCCACATTTAACTCAGCCATGTGCCGCATTTTATCGCGTGGGGAGGCTGATAAATAAAAGAGCCGAATAGATTGAACGCTGGGTCAACCGACACACACTCACTAGTCGTGTAATACCCTTCTGTTGTACTTACTGTTTAATATATGATATATCTGTAATACTTGTTTTGTTATTTCTTTAACCATTTTCTAGGTCACAACACTTTATTAAGATTTCTCGAATACACGGGCTGATAAACGTAATACATACTTTTTAAAGTAAAAAACAATAATGGGGCGTCTATTTCAAATACGAGTTTTCACTAAAATAACGTTTGACGTAATAAACTTGTCGGATTAAAAAATAACCCAATTAATTATTTAGGAATTGCTTTCGGATACAAAATGCAACAAATGCTTTCAAGAAAAAAAAATTCTTAGTGAGGAAATGTGCTTTCCTTAAAAAGGGAAAGTGGAACATGGCTGAATTGTGATGCTCTCTGTAGCGGAGCGGTAAAGCACACCGGATCAAACAGTGGTTTCTCCTACAAAACAGTGACGCAGGCTCGATACGGAGAGCACTTTTTCTTTATTAATATTTCTTGAATACGCAAACCGATAGACGTAATGCACACTGCTTAAAGGGAAAATAATAAAATGGGACCTTTACTTTCAAATACAAATAAATATTATAATAACGCCTGGAGTAATAAATAAACATATCTTCATACAAATGTATATATTCATTAATTTGTACGCCTATAGAAAGTAAATGCATTGCGTGTGTACACACACAAAAGTACACTTATACAAGAACCAATCAGAAGTACACCTGTCTCCGTTCATTAATACAGGGCCACATAATGCTATGCATACATTTTACACACACATATATGATTACAAACAGCCGTGGTCAGTACACTTGGGCGTTGTGTAATGGTTAACAAGCTTGTCCCGATAGAAGAATTACATCTGGATAGTGAGTTCGATCCTCGTGTCACGTCTAAGCTAAAATTGATTTTATTATGCAATTCAATGTTTTCACAACAATGTTGTTATCAAGCAATGTTCATAAACTTTTAAGCATATATTTATATATAGGCGAGTAGTTAAAACATTCGCCTTCTAACCATGAGAGCCGGGTTCGAATCTCACCATTCTCGATTTGTCAGGAAAGTGACTTTCTAATCTTATCGGAATGATTCGATGTGCGGCACCTTTGGAAAGTGCCTGGAAACCATACCACGGTTTAACCAATGCTTTTTGAGTGAAATTGGGTAGACGGGACTTCTTGCTTACACAAAGCCACAAGTCTTGATCGTGGTGGTCTTGTTCAAATTATTGATCACGCTAAATAACACGCTCTTTCCCAGAATCTCTAACTAAAGTCGGCTCAGCATAGTTGCAGTATAAACGACATGTGGTGGACTTTTTGGGTGTTGAACAAACTACCCTAGTAGACGTGTATCGTCGAATACGAGTGGCCAGATATATTTGTATGTTGGGTGAATGTTTACATATAACATTTTTAGAAATATTTAAATTATGTTATTTCGTGGTGTATGATTTTATTATGTAACTTGAGTGTTTCATGCCATATAGTAAATATTTAGATTATCTTACTTCGTGACATGAGATTTATTATGTAACCTGATTGTTCTATGTCATATTTTAAATGTTTAAATTATCTTATTGCATGGTGTGAAATTTTATTATATAACTTGAGTGTTTTGAGTCAGCGGAAATACATTATTTATCTTATTTTTCAGGAGAGCTTTCATTATGTAACGTAATTGTTTTATCCCATATTTTGAATATTTAAATTATCTTCTTTCATGTTTTATTATGTAACTTCAGTGTTTTATATCATATTGTAAATAATTTATTCATCTTATTTCATAATATGAGGTTTTATTATATATTGTGATTGTTTTATGCCATATTGTAAATATTTAAATTACCTTATTTCGGGTTGAGAGATTTCATTACGTATCCTAGGTATTTTTATATCTATTGTAAATATTTTAATTATCTTACCTCATATTGTAAATATTTTAATTATCTTACTTCATGTTTATTGCATAACTTCAACATTTTATGTCAGATTGAAAATATTTAAATTATCTTACATCGTGGTGTAATATATATCTTGATAGTTTTATGTTATAGTATAAATATTTTAATTATCTTATATTTTGCGGTGGGATTTTATTATGCAACTTTAGTGTTTTATGTCATGTAAATATTTAAAATGTCTTATTTTTTATGTGAGACTTTATTATATAACTCGAATGTTTCATGTCAAGTCGTAAATATTCAAATTGTATTATTCTTGTGTATGATTTTATTACGTAACTTGAGTATTGTATGTCATTTAAATATTAAAATTGCCTTAATTTTTTGTATGAGATTTTATTACGGAACTTGAGTGTTGTATGTCATGCTGTAAATATGTGTGTATATAATACACTTACTGACATCTGATTTTTATTATTTTACTTAATTAATGATTTTAGTTTTACATACTATTTTCTACTTTGTTATTGCTTTTCTCTTAAACTGTTTTCACTTAAATTCAAAATGAATTTGATATTAAAATTTGGTATATTTACATTATTCTCTATTGTTTTTATTAATAATAATTCAAAATAATCTTTTTAATGATAATAATTAATACAAATTAAATTAACAATATTATTATCTTTTTGGCTTGTCTGTACAATTTTAAGAAGATTTTATTAAAAAGCCTATTTTGATTAATTTATATAAATCCGTATTTTGTCCGTATCGCGCGGCTAATTACTTGTATTGTGAAATGGCAGCCGACATTGATAGTTACGACAAAATCTGCAGGAAATAAAATCAAAACTAACGTTTTCTACTGTCTTACGTAAACGCAAATTCATAAAAGATGATAGCGTCAGTATAAGAACAGTTAATTTGGGGGTAGATATTAGTTTTTTTAAGTGACAGAAGATGAGATTAAAGTGCTGTAAACTTAAGTGTATGTTCATGCAAAACAATACTTGGTTCCATTTTGAATTTTGGATTCAGGCAATATACTGCTAATGTAAATATTAAGATATTCAGTAAATACGTATTTCATTGCTAAGAATTATGAGTTAAGCAACTAATGCAGAAACAAAGTTGAATGGTAAAAAATTCGTCTAGAAAATGTCTGCGTTTTCTATATGACAGGGGTGCCATACACATTGCTTTTGAGAGTTTAAATGGGAAAAGTGGGAATATGGCTTACTCATGAGATTTTGCTTGAAAACACGGCAGACAATTTCCGCTATCAGCAGTAATCTTTTAACCATGATCCTCGTATATTATAGGAGATGAGAAATGGGTGTTGCATGTCAACAATAGACGAAAAAGATACTGGTTATCACGACATGTAAACCAGTGACAACATCAAAACAAGAACTCCATCAACTGAACTACTTGCTTTTTATGTTGTGGAATATGAAAAGAGTCGTCCACATTGGACAATAGAATATGGAAACGCCGTTACCCTAGATATTTACTGCCACGAATTTGATCGAAGCATTTAGCTTTATTGTATCAAAAATACAATTATGGCACAAGACCGAAAAGAGAGGAAAGGGTTTAGGCTGGTCTTCACTGACTATCCTATAACTAGATTCACGATTCACGACCCATTCACTCGTTACAATTCGCTCATTCACCACAAAAACTCGTCCGTCACTAATCAAGCCTCGACGCACCATAATATATCGTATCCTTTCAAAACCTACAAAAAACGCGCCCCCGTCACTTGAAATTTGATGATAATAAAATTTATAGAAAAAAAATTACGGATGAATGCAAATGAGAGGGGAGGGGAATAACCAACAAGGCAAACATGAATATAACTTATGTTAGTAGGACCCGTCCAACCCTCAAAAGGAGAGGCTGCTGTATTCTGTCCTTCGACCGAACCAAGAAGCTCTCACGCTAAGAGAGAAGGAAAGGAGAAAATATAGACGGACATGGGGAATCAATAAAGCTGACCCAGTCAAGATGAAAGGAAGCTAAAAACAAAGTGGGGAGGTTGTGAATCTCAACTTGGATCATGACCAAAGATGTGGCTGGGAACAGCACTTACTTACATTAACTAGGTACACAAAGCTTGTCTAAACTAACAAGGGGAGGGCTCCACAGGAAGCCACCCCGATGTGACATCGGTAGACCTAAAAGAGAAAATCAAGGATAGCTCCGTTCACACGAACCAAGCTCGCCTCATTCACCCACCTTTCGCTAAAGACTGTCGAATGCAAGCGTTTTCTATCAGTTCTAATCTTCATCTTGAGGTGGTGCTCAAAGAATCGGATCAGATCCTGATGAGAAAGACGGTTGCCTCGCAAGACATCCTCCAGTCGCATCGACCATATCACCATTCGTGCCGTGGCCAGTACCGATAGAAACATCATTTGTTTCACCACAAAATACGGGGGCGGTACATTGTCACACCCGTATGAGCGATCAATGAGCACGATACGGGAGCGATACGAGCCATCAACTCGCCAACATGGTACCATAGGGTGCGGACCCGAGGACAATGGTATTAAGTCGGAATTTTCCTGCTTTCGTAAACGAAAAGAGGTTTTATTCTCTAACATGATACTGCAAAGTCAGACTGCAAAACATGCCCAACAAAAAAAATATCTTCGATATCTTCCATACTGAGAGGATTTAGAACTGTTCATTTCATTTCTGACCAAGCATTTAGAGACAAAATAATTAAAAGCAGTCTTTAATTTTTTTTTTGGAAAAATCGAGATTTATTTAAATGGATATTGTTTTGGATATCTCGAAGGCGTTTTACAGTTGACTGGTCGTTGAAAGTCTATGGTAAATTCGGACGAATTTTTGAACTGATTCAAGCTTACTTAGCATATCGAGAAAAGAAGGTTGTCCTGAATGGCCATTCTTCTAGTTCTGTTGTCCTAATACAGGTGTCCCTCAGGCCTATGGCCTTGGATCTATTTGTTGTAACTTTTCATCAATGACCTTCCTGATGACATCAATTGCTAATGCCACAACAATTTACTACTGTCTCGATAGTAAGTCCTATCAGTTCGATAAGGTCAAGTTTGGAGCTGATCTAAAAAATTGATCGACAGTCTGTTGGTAACTAGGGTAAGGAATGGATTGTTCGATTTAAGGCCTCCAAAACGAAGGTTCTCTCTGTCAATCACCTGAAAGACCCCATTCAGCATGGCGGATACTAATCTCCATGAGAGTGAATCATTACGCATTCTCGGGCTTATATTCTCGACTGATATGAAGTGGAAAGATTATATTGAATCCTTTGCTAGGTTTGCTTCTAAGAAAGTTGTTTCACTGTGCCGTGTTGGACAGTTTTTCTCCCCTGAATCTATCTTACATATTTACAAGTTTACCATTCTACGATGCTGTGAATATTGCTGCCAAATATCGCCCGGTGTTTCTGCTGTCTATTTAGAGAGTCTTGATAAAATCCAAAGAAGAATCAGCAATATTATTGGTCCTTACCTGGCATCTCGGCTTCAGTCACTTTCCCACCGCAGCAATGTAGCTTCTCTGTGCTTTTTCTCTAAATACTTTCATAGTAACTGTTTTGAATGAACTCTTCGCTGTGGTATCTAGATTTTATGAGTTTAAGCGCTGTACCAGATTGGCGGCAAGCTTTCATCGACTCGCAGTTAAATTGACTAGATATAACCCTAATTTCTATTTTAAGATTTTATGTTATGGTCTGTGGAACTCTCAGTTCCATGATTTCCAGTCAAATTTGAGCATCAAAAATATACATGTAATGTCGATCGTTATCTAGTGTCTTCTTGATTACCTTTCTTTTGTTATCACTCCTGAATTATGTTTCTCTTTTTTTCTTATTTTTTATCACACTCAGCAATCTCTTGTATCTTTTACGACCTTGCATGCGGTGTTATGATTAAAAAAAAACAAAAAAACAAAAAAAAAACACGAATTCGAATTTCTGCTTTCCATTGGATTCCAGCCGTTGAAAATGAAAGTGATTACGTTTTTGATGTATCAGACAAGGTAACCAAAAAAGTTCTGTCCGTTTTTTGATTAGTCATTGAATGAAGTTGAAATATATACGAAATGCGTGTACCAATTGTTTTCAAATTCGGATAGACGAAAGTAAGAACATCAGACGTTATAAAAAACACGGGCACCGTGCCCGGGCATCAGTTATAAGCCGGACAGCTGTGAGAAGGATGGAAGTGTCTAGAGATCTCCTTCGGGGCTGTTTGCTTTACGACTTCAAAGTAGGCTTATCAGCAGCTGCATCAAGTCGCCGCATATGTCAAGCGTTTGGGGATAGTGCTGTGGATGAACATACTGCAAGGCGTTGGTTTCGAAAATTCAAGTCGGGAGATTTGTCTCTCCATGATGAGCCTCGCAGTGGACGACCACAGGTCTTGAATGACAGAGTCCTGAAGGCGACCATTGAAGAGGACAGTAGTCTAACGTGTGGTGAACTTGCAAGACAGTTCAACGTTTCCGATGAAACAGTTAGACTTCACTTGCACCGCCTAAGTAAGACGTACAAACTGAGCAAGTGGGTTCCACAAACGCTGTTATCCACAAGGGATAACGAGTGGCAGCATGCGTGTCGCTGCTTTCTCGTCCCCGTACCGCATCCTTATTCAATCGAGTGCTTACCAGTGATGAAAAGTGGGTTCTGTACGAAACTCCCAAGCGTCCCAGACATTGGTTGTCTCCTCAGGATGCTGTCTCTCACACCGCAAGACCGCCTATGCACTCACGCAAGATTATGCTTTGTGTTTGGTGGACAGGTCGTCAAGTGGTTCATTATGAACTGCTACTAACGGGCCAAAAAGTCACTGGAGACCTATACTCACAGCAATTAAAACGTGTGCAACAGGCATTGCGCCAGAAGGAGCCAGCACTAGTGAATTGCAAAAGTGTGCTTTTGCTCCATGACAATGCCAGGCCGCATGTCGCGCGAGTGGTCAGGGATACCATACAGCAACTTGGGTGGGAGACTTTGTGCCATCCACCTTATTAACCTGACCGTGCGCCATCCGATCACCACCTCTTCCACTCCCTGGATAATCATCTTCGTGGGAAATCCTTCACCAATGAAGCAGACTTGCGCAAAGACCTCACGGACTTCTTTGCGTCACCCCCCCCTCCCGAGTTCTACTGCAAGAACAGCTGGGGACACGTTGGCAGAAGGTGCTCGATGCCGATGGCGATTACTTCGAAGACTAAATATAAGTTACACATACTGTGAAACGTTTTATTTTTTTCCTTTAAAAACGGACAGAACTTTTTTGGTTACCTTGTATTTAAATAAATTTAACTTATATTTGATTTTTATGTTCTTTCCGGCAAAACGTCATTAATTTCAAAACTGTGGAAATAAAATAAGCTCATCCCATCTCCCCTCCCGCTTGTAACCCTCCATCAAAATAAAATAAAGGTTTTTCACTACTAAAGGAGAATGAATCAAGTAAAACTTCATAAGATCCTGCTTAGGGTTGTTGTTATATTAGGCAAACACTCTAATATTTAAATAAATTTGACTTATTTTTTTATATTCTTTATGTTAAAACGTAATTATTTTCCTAGTACCTTAATATTCCCAGAATATCTCATCAAATGTTGGGTGGTTAATACCAATTTTATTGCAAACACATTGATTTGTACAATAAAATAGGATATAATGTATATGCATGCGTATTATTAAGCATGTCTACACGAGTGAGGGCGGGTGTATGTTCGCGCTTATGTGACAAACCAATTTTATTCGATTAATGAAGATACCCCACAAATTAATGATTAATTAGTCATATTTTTTATTTTTATTTCTTATTTTATATTTTTCATAATTATATATATTTATAATTATATATATATATATATTTATATATATATAATATATATATATATATAATTGTATATATTTGTATTTATATATATATAATATATAATTATATATATAATTGTATATATTTGTATTTATATATATATATATAATATATAATTATATATATAATTATATATATAATTGTATATATTTGTATTTATATATATATATATAATATATAATTATATATATAATTATATATATAATATATAATTATATTTATATATATTTATATATATATATAATTATATATATATATAATATATATAATTATATATATAACATATATATAATTATATATTTATGTTCATATATATTTTTATAATTTTATATATATTTTTTATATTTTTATTTTTTGGTTATAGTTTATATTATTTTATTTTATTATATTATCTGTACAATAAAATAGGACATAATGTGTATACATGCGTATTATTTCAAATGTGTAGATAAGTGCGCGGTCGCGGGTGCGTGTTTATGCGTGTGCGTATGTGATAAACGCATTCTAATCGATTAAACTGCCTATTTATCTACACGGCCGAAACAAAGATTAAGAAACGTTAAAATATATTTTGTCTGAGTGCATTAATTTTCATTTTCATTTCCCTTTACGGTCACATCATATATTTCTGAACCGGACAATGGTCAGTTAATATCTGTGATCTATTAAATCAGAAAATAGTGACGAGGGTGGTGATTATAATAGTGATTCGCTTTAAAAGAACATTATAGAAAGTAGATCTAGTGATTGCGGAGATGGGGAAAAAAGCGGGAAATTTGCTGATTGGCGAATTATTTGATTTCATTGCCGCCTTGAATATATTTCATTTTCACTCCGAGCAAACACGATAAAAGAAACCGAGGAGAATAATGGAAGAGACAAAGGCTGGTGTAACTGGGAGGAAATAATGCATGATGGGAATCGAAAATAAAAATGGAGGAAAAAATAAAATAGGACAATGTCGAACAGAAGTGTAAAACAAAAAAAAAAACAAAAAATGAAAGCTAAGGGCGACTACAGAATGAAAGGAGCGAAGAAAGCTAATGAGAGAGGATGAGCGGGGAAGGAGATAAAGGAAAATAAGAGGAAGAGGAATAGATGAAATTAAAAGGAGGAGGAATAGAGCAAAGTAAAAGGAGGAGGAATAGAGGAAAGTAAAAGAAGGAGGAATAGAGCAAAATAAAAGGAGGAGGAATAGAGCAAAGTAAAAGAAGGAGGAATAGAGTAAAATAAAAGGAGGAGGAATAGAGTAAAATAAAAGGAGGAGGAAATAGAGGAAAGTAAAAGAAGGAGGAAATAGAGCAAAGTAAAACGAGGAGGAATAGAGTAAAATAAAAGGAGGAGGAAATAGAGGAAAGTAAAAGGAGGAGGAAGAGAGCAAAATAAAAGGAGGAGGAAATAGAGGAAAGTAAAAGGAGGAGGAAGAGAGCAAAGTAAAAGGAGGAGGAATAGATGAAATTAAAAGGAGGAGGAATAGAGCAAAATAAAAGGAGGAGGAAATAGAGGAAAGTAAAAGAAGGAGGAATAGAGCAAAATAAAAGGAGGAGGAAATAGAGGAAAGTAAAATGAGGAGGAATAGAGGAAATTAAAAGGAGGAGGAAATAGAGGAAAGTAAAAGAAGGAGGAATAGAGCAAAGTAAAACGAGGAGGAAGAGAGTAAAATAAAAGGAGGAGGAAATAGAGGAAAGTAAAAGGAGGAGGAAGAGAGCAAAATAAAAGGAGGAGGAAATAGAGGAAAGTAAAAGGAGGAGGAATAGAGGAAATTAAAAGGAGGAGGGATAGAGGAAAGTAAAAGGAGGAGGAATAGAGGAAAGTAAGTAGTAATTGTAGTAGAAAAAATAGTAACTGCCGTAAAAAAATAAAAGAAGAAAAGAAGAAAAGAAGAAGAAATTAAAACGAAGAGAAAGAAAAGAATAAAATAAAAAACGATAGTAGAAGTATTTTTCTGTTTGTAAGTATTAGTTTCTTTGACTAATTTTCCTTAAATTTTCCCCATTAGTCATATGTTCTGTCCATGGCATTCTCGCCATTTGTCCGTAGAACTACATCATTGTCACTTCAAGTCTCTTCTTCACCTCTGAGGAGATTGTCTAAAATTTAATGAGATATAAGATATAATATATTACATATGGCTTTAGTACTCATTATTTCGAACGAAATTTTCCTATGGATTAATACTTTGCTTATTTTCTAGATGGTATTTTTCGTTATTCCTATTCCTGTCTCCGTTGTCTGCTGCTACACTATCCAGATAATTTTATTTCTGCGCCTGCTTTAACATTGCAGGGAATGAAGTTAGAATATGAGACATCATTAATTTAATGAATGGTTGCACCTCCAAAAATTTAGATGTCTGTCAGTTGGTCTCTCCGCTAAACTAGCTCTCAAAGGTCACTGGTAGAAAGAATGGCCTGACTGATTTAATACAGCCAAAAACAAAACTAGTAACGTTCCAACACCACTGAGCAGACCCCAAATTTATACCAGAGCAGTTGTATTTTTAATGGGGACTAAACTTAACGTTTTATATCATCGCTGAAAGACGCAGAACTCCAGAAAGTACCTACTGCCATGCTTTATTTTTGCAAGAGTCGTAGCATATGAAACGTTGTGAGCATTTCTCTTCCCCATCGCTGTTTCTGTGACAAATATTCAGACGAACCATATTCTTTAGTTCCACCGGTGCAGATCTTCAAAGCTATGAATCGCCATGCCACGTTGCGGTCTTCATATTTCATTGGTAAGGGGGATGTTAAATACAGAAAGTTTCTTCCCCAGAACTATCACTTTGAGGAACAGATTCGGTCAATACAATTTTAAGCTCCTCAAGTATAGGGTCAGCAGTTATCTATCTTATACACGAGGTGCATTCCAGAAGTTTTGAGATATTTTTCTGAGGAGACATTTATTAATTTCAAAACTCTGATCTCCTTCATCCAGATCAATATTCTACGGTCCTTATCAACCTGTTTAGATCGGAATTACAGGACAAAAGGTAAGCATCTGGTGAAATTTGAGATAAAATCTTTTGCATTTGTTTCGATATTTTCCAGGGATACTACGCTTTATTTTCATTGAACGACTTTATTATTATTATTATTATTATTATTACTACTACTACTACTACTACTACTACTACTATTATTATTATTATTATTATTAATAATAATAATAATAATAATAATAATAATATATATATATATGTATATATATAGCTTCTTATCACTTAATTTAATTCTCGCCTTTTCTTTTACTCTTTTTTTCCCGCAACCCTAAATAGTGTCACAATTATTTGAATTTCAGTTCACTTATCGTAGCGTTCCAGTCACTTCGTGAAGGTCCTATGCCAGTCATCCAGTCTTCAGTACCATTGTCACAGACTTCTTCATCTTCAAAACGACTTCCCCTAAGGTTCTTCAGTTGAATAAAAAGTCAAAACTCACAAGCAGGCAACGTTTAAACGTATTGTGGGGAAAGTGATGGATAATTTTGATACCCGATCTCTGTCAACACAAAACTTTGTTGAATAGCGAAATTTCAAACTGTGTTCACGTCCCAACTGCATTCTGCAAACACGTCAGCTGTGACAAGCATTGTTTAGGAGGGTGTGTTCAGAACAGTTGTTACGGCTGTCTCCTTTAATCTGGAATAATAAAAGTTGGTAAGTCATCTTTTTCGATGCATGTAACAATTTCAATAACCTAGGACAATTATAATTGCTTCTTAAAACTGTCTCAAAACTTCTGGAATTCACCTTGTATATGCATAATATGCATTCATTCCTCCTACCTCATTTCAACAATCCCATCTATCAACCCTATATCGAAAGTGGCTGTTGGATATGGTATTGCTTGAGCAATAGCATATATATATATATATATATATTTATATATATATATATATATATATATATATATATATATATATATATGATACTTTAACTCAATTTAATTTTAATAATTATATTGAGATTTTCGGCTTTCGTTTTTGAAACATGAGGATTCTTATGTAGCGAAGGAACCATATTTAAAAAAAAACAATTATAATATATATATATAATAAATAAGATAAAAAATAATTATAATATATATATATATATATATATATATATATATATATATATATAACAAATGAATCCTGATTTAGATTTTTATAACATACTTTCGGTTTTCTCAGGTCTCTTTCGTGTTTCGTAAAGTTGTGGAAATATAAAACCGAACGCTTTAATTAATTCCCATCGCCCGCCGCCACTTGTTTTGCTGCTCCAAGAAGTACCTATCTTTACCAGCTCTATCTTTGTCAGTCAGACCAAATCGAAAATGGCGTATTGTTGCCATGTCTAGTTTGGAGCTACCCTCTCATTCCCGCCTTGCCAGTGTTCAAAATCATATATGCAGCCCTGTAGGCGATTAATTATTTTCCTACCTACAACCCATTGCTCCACAAACGCAATATCGCTAGCCTACCTCAACTCTATCGCTATTTTCATGAACAATCTTCTGACCACCTGCATTCGTTCCTGGACATTTACAGCTAAGATACTATATACCCCGTATACACAATTGGGAACCATCATTATTGCCATTATATTACAATGGCAAGAAGGAAGGTTCTTCCTACGGATCGCTACTTTATGGAACAGACACTAGAGAAGATGCTTCCTTCGAAAACTACAATTTTAACTTATTCAAGTCTAGGGCCAACCATTGCATATCGAATGTATCGTCAAAAATCTACACTAGACTTCCGCTTTCTCCACACTTACGTCTATACAACAACCTCATTTAGTAACCTTCTTGCTTCTTCTGTTAGGTGAACATTTATTAAAAAAAAAAGGAAAAAAATTAACAGGACTTTACCTTCCAGTTCTAGAGATTGAACTCACAGCCATCCAGATAAATATTCTCTGAGTTTTATCAAGCTGCGTACATCGGAATTAAAGAACAAAAAAATATCTGGTGAAATTCGAGGTCACATCATTTGGATGTGTGTTTCTATACTTTGCAGGGATTCTACGTTTTAGCAGAGATTGAAAGCCCTTTTTTATTATCTACATTATTTGGACCGTTTTCCTCATTTTCATTGCTATATCGTTTCGGCCGTTGTACGCTCCGGTCTTCGAATTTCGATCCAAACATTTTATTTCGTCCACCGGGGTTGATTGTTCTAGTTCCACGTGTCATGCCTCTCCCGGATGTCTCACTTATTCCCCTTTAACTCAACTCTCCATGTTTTGGGGTTCACCACTGCTGTAGCCTGGCATTGAACTCGCAAAACTTTGGGTCTAGTCACTGGAACTAACCAACGTCTTTATCCACTGAGCCATGTGTCCTTGAATCACCTGAAGACGGCCGGAGCGTACAACGGCCGAAATGTTGTGAATATGGCAATGAAGATGAGGATAACACTGCGAATAATGTAAATAATCATAACCCCTCATCTCATTGGCATAGACAGATATTGAAGGATCGATACGGCTTTCTTTATTATATCTATTAGGTTGGTGCAAAATAATGTCGGTTTTTGGCGTATTTTTTAACCAACCTAATATATACTAGTAGAGATAACTGTAATAATATTTGAATTTTATAGTTTGTTATTATTTCCTTGTCATCTTTTCTTTAAAGTTAATTGGAGATATTAGGTTGGTGCAAAAATAATGACGTAATAATGTCGTTTTTTGACGTTAAAAAAACGTAAAAAACGACATTATTACGTCATTATTTTTTTCACCAACCTAACATTTTTATTGCAGTTCTTTTTTTTTTCTTTCTTTTAAAACATTTTCTCGCTTAATCTTTCTACATTCTTTGAAATTATTTGTTTTTACTTCGTTTTTCCTTGCTTTCTTTCAATATTGTTTTATCTTCCTGAAAGGCTTTCCTTTTCTCTTCCTTTCTTTCTTTTAAAATTTATTCTTTCTTCTCATTTCCTCAGTTCTCAGAAATACTTATTTTTCTTTCTCAGTTTTTTCTCTCTTTCTTGAATTCTGTTTCATTGACGTAATTTTCAGTTACTTTTTTTTGTTTCCTTTCTCTCTTTCTATATTTTCTTTCTTGCATTCTTTCTTTCTTTTAATACCCGATCATACAGTGTTTTAAATTATTTTCTTTCATCTTTCCTTACTTTTTAATAAGTTTTTATTTTCCTAAAAGGCTTCTTTTCTTTCTTTCTTTTTTCTTTCTTCTTATTTCCTCACTTTTTCTTTTTCTCTAATTCTTGGAAGAATTTGCTTTGACGTCATTCTCAATTTCTATTTTCTTTGTTTTCTTTCTTTCTTTTTTCTTTCTTGCATTCTTTCTTTTAATACACTTCATCTTTTAATCTTTCTACAGATTTGAAATTATTTTCTTTCGTTTCCTTTAATTTCTTTCAATAATTTTTAACTTCCTCAAAGCATTGTTTTCTTTCTATCTTTCTTTCTTTCTTTCTTTGCAATCGCTCTTTTCTCATACTTCTCATTTGTTTGCTATTTCATTTTTCTTCACAATTCCTCGGTTTTAAAAATACTTATTTTTCTTTCTGTTTTCTTCCTTTATTTTTGTTTCTCTTTCTTGGAACGTATTTTATTGACGTCATTTTCAATTTTTTTTTGTTTTGTTTTCTTTCTGCCCTTTCTTTCTTTCTTTTAATACCGTTTCTTTCTTAAAAAACCTACATTTTTTGAAATTCTTCTTCTTTCGTTTTTCCTTAATTTCAGTATTTTTTAACTTTAAAAAAGGCTTTTTTTCTTTCTTTCTTTCTTTCTTTCTTTGTTACATTTATACTTCGTCTTTCTTCTCATTTTCTCATTTCTTCTTAATGGTTATCTTCATTCTTATTTTCTCTCTTTCATGGAACCATTTTTATGTTTCCTTTCTTTCTTTTTTCGTACCCTTTATCTCTTAACCTTTCTACAGTTTTGAAACGATTACTTTCCATCTTTTCTCCTTACTTTCTATCAGTAATTTTTATTTTTCTCAAAGCCTTCTTCTTTCTTTCTTTCTTTCTTTCTTTCTTTCTTTGCAACAGTTTCTTTTTCACATATACTTCCCGTATACGTCATAAATTATCCATCATCATCCGAGCAGTATCAATCCCACTATTCTAATATCATGATGGAAATGAAACCGCCTCTTACACGTGTTCTGTATTTACCATAGACAATAGCTAGACACGTCCTTTGGATTGATTCTACAAGGTAAACAAAATAGTGCTCGAGTTACAATGCCAACTTGTGGCCTCCACGATGTTCTTACATTTTGTTTTTCGAATTGATTTTGCAATGAATCAAAATTTTGACCGAAGTACTTACGACGACATGTATAAATATTTATGAATTAAAATCCAAAACCATTGATATCGACACGGTAAGAGATGGAGTCTGCATAGATATTTAACCATATACGAAGTGGCATAGACTTACGCAGGATACATATATATATATATATATATATATATATATATATATAATATATATATATATATATATATATATATATATATGTGTGTGTGTGTGTGTGTATGTGTGAGAGTTTAATACACATAGATGTAAATGTGTGTGCGTGTATAGACGCAGCATTTATGAATATTTGACTCTGTACGTTTATTTACAGACTATGACTTGTATATTTTACAAGCAATTTTTGATTTATTATATAAATCGTCATTAATTTTTATATAAAAATTAGTGTACACATATATACACAATATATATATATATAAACTACATATATATAGATATATATATATATATATTAAATCAGTATACCCTACATATATACATATCTATCTATCTATATATATATATATATATATATATACTGACAGAGATGCAGATAATATATATATATATATATATATATATATATATATATATATATATATATATATGTATGGATATGTATGCATAAAAATATACACATATAAAAGCATGTGATTTTATAGGTATATATTTAGATAAAGAGATTTTGTGCATATATGCATAGATAATTATAAGAGTAAGACGTCAATGGCCATATATTTCAGAAGCACATATACGCATATACATATATATATATATATATTTACACACACACGTACTCACGTTCAACATCCCCATATATATATATATATATATATATATATATATATATATATATATATATATATATATATACACACACACATACACATACCGCGTGAAATAGCAAAATTGTACAAATTGTGTAAAAGCAAAATTGTCCATCTGTCAGATTAAGCTTTGAATCGTTGTATCTTAGGAATGATTAGAGATTTCTTATTGGAATTCTCCGAGGTTTTTGTAACACTACTGGAGTCTACTTTGAGTAATAAGTATGTATAATAACTCTCCAAGCATAGAAGAATTTGGAAAAATTTTGTTATACCCGTTATATCATCATAAACACCATTTCTGTTGGTACACATGATATACCTGATCTTTTTATGAATATTAATGCCAGTGTTTAAGAAAATAAAAAGAAATCAAAGACATCAACTCAAATACTAGTCCCAGTTAAAAATAATCTTTATAGTCATCAGATATAATGCCGGATAAAAATATCCGTTCAAAATTTAGTATATATATATATATATATATATATATATATATATATATATATATATATATATATATAGTTTATGCAAACTTAGGTAATCCGTATGGGTAGACCCGAGGAGGATGATATCCGGAGAGCTCAATGTAAAATTCAGAGCAGATATATTTGAATAAAAACAGACCACGTTAAGGTTCCATGTAATAAATTATTTCACCATAACCCCTTTAACAGGGCTCTGGATCATCAGACTTTACTTCCAAAAATTGAAATGAAGAATGAAAAATGAAAAGAAATTCACACATTTTTGACGGACCTCATCAAGTATACGTAAAATTAACGAAGTGAGGAAGTGAGGTGGGAAAGAGGATATGAATGTGTCATATGTATCATTTCAAATTCTTATTTTTTAATTTTTAACTCCAATGTGTCGGCTAGATGTTGTTCGAATTTATTGTGTCTAGTCTCGAGATATAGATGGCTAAGGAGTGGAGGGGTGGAGACCGACTTTAACGGAAGAAGCTACACTACTTTCACGAGGACAGTTTTTCTTTCAAATT
>OZ010572.1:71874883-71917383 GCA_963932145.1 Acanthosepion lycidas
AATGGATGAAAAAGTATTTGCACGATGTATATTTTAAAACTTTTAAATTGCTTTAATACTCTAGATTATTCAAGTGGAATATTCTAGAATGTTTGAATGATGTTATCACAAGTTATTTTAGTCAAAAATACAAACAGAGCATTTTGTAATTGATATTCATTCAAGAAGGTTTTTATCATGGTAAGAGGTAAAGAATTGACAAATTCGTAAAAAGATCTGATTGTTAAACTCTGGAAAAGTTAAAGGAAAATATCAGACAACCTGAATATTCCATTTACAGCCATTAGTTCATTCATTACAGCGTATAAAACTAAAAAATGTTGAAAACCAAATAATAAAAGATGCTCCACGGAAGATCTCTTCAAGATCTTCGAGGAAATTAATGCATCAAATTAAACAAAATCCAATGGTTACTCGTCAAGAGTTACAGGATGATTTGCTTTCATCAGGAATCTGTTTCTTTAAACGGACAATAAACAGAATTCATAGGAACAATTTACGTCCCACTCGGAAAACTCTACTTCTATTTAAAAGACACAGAAATACCTGAATCTGTGTCACTAAATGGACAATAAACACTGAAATTTATAGGAACAATCTAAAGTCACGCTCTCCTTAGAAAACTCCATTGCTATTGAAAAGACAGAGATGCCAAATGGAAATTCGTTCGCGAACATAAGGATAAGGAAAAATCGTATTGAGAAAGGTTATTATGCACAGACGAGTTGTTTGGACGTAATTCAAGGAACCATGTATGGGGGAAAGATGGCGATGCCTTCAAAGAAATGAACAGTTCTAACAGTGAAATTTGGTGGGAGCAGCATCATAGTTTGGGAGTGCTTTTTTCTGCAAAAGGTACTGGCAACATATCAGTAATAGATGGTAGAATGAATGACATAGCATATCAAAATATTTGGAAGAAAATTTAATGATTTCAGTTAAAAATCTTGAACTTCCTCCTGTCTGGATCTTCTAACGAAGATAATGATCGTAAGAACACTGCAATATCTTCGAAGAAATGGCTTGCTTAAAATAATGTAAATATCCTGAAATGGCCAAGTCAGTCCCCAGATTTAATCCCAATCGAGAATCTGTGGCGTTATTTCAAAATTCAAATCCAATCGAGAGCTCCAACAAACATCCTGGATCTGAACATCATATGCGAAGACGAATGGAACAAAAAATAAATAGAATTTTCAAATCATTAATTGAAAATTACAAGAGTTTGGTTGCTGTAGAAGTGAATAATGACTATTCTACAAAGTATTAAATAAAGATTATATATTCTTTTTTTTTCTATTGTGCAAATTGTTTTTATACACATTAAAATTGATAAAAGGGATTTATTTCTATTAAATCAAGTTTTTCTGTTTTCTGTGCATATTTAGTTATTATGCATCTGCGTACAGTTAATTATATGAAAAGTATATTTATTCATTAGTTGGAAATCCAATTAATAAAAAAATTGTATGTGTACAAATATTTGTTTTCCCCAACAGTATAAAAATAATATTGTTCACATCGACAATCACATATATCGTAATGATGTACTGATGGTGGTATAATAAACGAAAACCGGATAATAAAAGAAAACATGATATTATATCAGTAAAAAAAAACTACACAAGCTGTTTACGAGCTGAATTTCGACATTACAGTGGAAATCAACTAGAAAGAAGTCCATTTTTTAGACATAGAGCTAAACATGTTGACTCAAAATATTTCACTAGTTATCAAGTTTAATACGGCTTTGAGATTCGTAAATACGGCAATCAACTACCCGTCAAGTGTGATCAAACATATCCCGTTAGGTGTGCAATGCAGATTATCGAAAAAATATGAAGAAAAAATGAAGAAATATTCAACAGAAAAAAATATGTACCTGCATTAAGAGAGGAGGGGCACATTGTCGACCTGTGCTTCAAGGACTAAGTCGATCCAAGAACTGGTGATAATAGAAAAAAAAAAAAAAAAAGAATGTTATCTGTTTAAACCTACTCTCCAACACGCAAATAAATACTAATATAAGGAAAATAGTTTTAACCTTTTAAATAAGCATTTCCCCAAAACGTCCGAGTTATACAAATTATTTAATCATAGCACAGTTGAGCTACAGTTCCACTAGCAACCTAGGCAACATTATTAAAATGTTGAACAAAAGAAATAAGAATCTTGAATAACATATGAGAGGTGGAACTAAGATCCTTTGTAATTGCCGAAGAAAAAATATCCCTTAAATGGGGTATGTTGCACAGAAGGTGTAGTGTATTGTGCCGAGGTAGAAAATGAAAATGGCAGTAAAAAGCATGGTTGCAATGAGTGCCAATTTAAAAAGAGGTGCTATAATCATACCCTGTCATTTTGAATACCCGAAAGCAGGTACAATACAAGGGTAGCAAACAGTTATTGGATTTTTAAAGAAAAAATGTAAGAAGTCTGGCCATTAAATGGAATATTTTAAGAAAAGTAAAAAATAGTAAAATGAATAGCAACTCCTGTAAGCTGTGTCAGGAGGAAAATTCTGGGTATTGCAACATTTAAGCGTCGTGCTGAGTTGTTGAATGAGAGGTCCGAAATTATGAAAAAATGTAGGCACATGAGAAAGTTGATTTTAGGATTATACGAACCTGGTTGAAATTGGAAAAACAATTTATTTTTTCACTCCACCTCCACCTCATTACTTCCGGTACCGTAATAAAAAATGCAAGTTCTTCCTGTGTTGCCTGGGATTATGAGTTAACCACATGATGAGACAATGGCGGTCTAAACCGCTGTATTAATCCATTCAGCTTTTATTATTTTAAGATATTAAATCACTCTACAGGTTTGATTTTCCGAATTTGATATTGAGCACTTTTTAAAACATACTATTTTAAACGACTATTTTAGTGTTTATTTACTTCGTTATATATATATATATATATATATATATAGTGGACACTTTTGTCGTATTCGACATATGACGGTAATTCAGCACAGTTCTTAGGAAGTGACAGCCCACATACCAGCACATATGATTTAATTATAGTGATGAATGCTTTCTGCAGATCCAACCACATATTTTGAAGAGCAGAATGCAGAGACCTGTGTACTACGTGCTATAAGGTCCCCAAACAGATTTTGAATTCAGAGTTGTCCTTCTCCTAGATCAGTTACCAAGGCTATAGAACCCAGTCTGGTCTGTTATTTAGCCATAGAAGGAGGAAGACGAAAACGATTGATATCTTTCCCAAGGGTATTAGCACGTAAGTAAATTTAATGTATTCGACTGGAACTTGGCTATCCGATTCTTCAATCCGAGACGGCATATATATATATATATATATATATATATATATATATATATATATATATATATATATATATATTATAATAAAGAGAAAGAACAGTAAGATATATAATCGGGAGTTATTATAAATTAATTTTATTGTTCAATGCAAATCTACAGAGCATAAATTTTAAAAATTTACTAATTTAAAAATTTGGTTCCATCGCTACACAGGAATTACCATGTTTCATAAGCAGAAAATAAAAACTTCAAATTCAATTATAAAATTAAATTAAATTTCACAGTCCTGTTTCATTTTCAAGCGAATTTTGGAATAAATTACTTTAAAATTTACTGAGTTTTATAAGCACATACATTCATAATATTAATTTCTAAGGATACGGGGAAATACACTCATTTTGACAAGGAGTGGTAGTGCATTCATTTTCACTGACAACTATTGTATCAAAATATGAGTTACTTTCAAAAAGACGTTAAGGTAGGGGTGCCTTTTTCAACGAATGATGACATCCATTCAACGCATGTCGTCTAGTCTTTATCAACGACAAAAAGGCTTTCAGCACTTTAGTTCCGCCGTTAAATTTTTACTTGTATATTTTTTGTAAAAGGGTTGTTTGCATATGAGTACGTAGTATTGAACAACAATTTTAAAATATTATTCTTAATTCTAATTACTAATAGACTATACTTCTGTTAAAACAAATAAATGCAATAGAATTACTTAAATTATTTAATAATTATTAAATAATAAATATAAATATGTATATTTAATTTATCAGCTTTTTTAACCTTATTTAAGGAAAATTTTTGACAATGTCGGCAAACATAGCTATTTCATTTCTTTGATTAAGTAAAATTTTGTTTTTATAAACCTACTAATATATAGTTTCTCATGTACAAAGGACATGGGTCATTTAATGACTTACATATTCTAGCTTTTCTTATTAATTTCCATTTCATAGTAGGTGTTTTATTGGTTTCTTTTAAGTGCCAGAAATATTTCGATATCAAGGATCCAGACAACGTAAAATTCTACATTGGATGCACAAGACATGAGTTCAAGAAACGGTTCAACCAACATCATAGTTCTTTTATGATAAATAAATACGGAAATCAGACGTTCTTATGCGCAAATAAACTTGGAAAAGAGTATTCGGGCGCAAACCTTTGCAATGATTTAATATTATAAATTTCAGCTTATACCTGGTTAAGCAGCAATGAAACTGGCCAGTTTATAGATGGGTGACCATTCGGTAATACTAGGCGCTGTAAGCTTAAATGCGTGGGTGGTGTAATGGATAAAAGCTCTAAAAGAGAAATCGGAGAGGCAGGTTCGAATTCTCGTCGGGTTTATTATATTAATTTACGTGGAAATACCCAAAGGATATGTATGAATCCACCTCTTATTGAAAATGAAACAGAACTAGGGACTTCAATTTAAGTCTATAAATGAATTTGGTTTTTAGTTTTTGTTTTTGAAACATGGTAATTCTTGTGTAGCGATGGAACCATATTTTTAAATTAGTAAATTTATAATATATATATATATATATATATATATATATATTCTAAAGAATTAATGAATTTATGTTTAATTCAATATTCATATTATTTCAACTTTATTATAGTGGTCATTTCGTATTTGAAACAGACGCTCCATTCATTTTTTATTTATTAAATAGAGTGAATTACATCGATCGGCCTGTGCAGTTTAGAAATCCTGAAAATAAGTGTGTTCTCCGGCAGGGTTCAAACGTATGTGCCCGTTTGTAGGGGAAACCTTCGTTTGATCCATGGCAGTTAAGCAAAGTTTTATTTTCCCTTTTTAAGGAAAGCGCATACTCTTCACACAGGTTATTTTTCTCGGAAGACCATAACTTGCTCAGATTCGTATCCAAAACGTAAACAAAGCAATTTACGAATGGCTTCATTTTTAATTCGACTTTCATGTTGTGCAAAAATGTCTTTGTTCTTGGCCTAAACGCCTTTCCAAAGAGAAAACAAAAACGCATAAGGCGGAAGTTGTTCCAATCGCGATCTTTTCGGCCACTGTTTATGTTGGTACATCGTGAGTAAGGCACCAACCACTAAAAAATGAATTATTCTTCTTAAAAAAAACAAAAACAAAAACAAAACCAAAACAAAACAAGTTAATCATTGTATTAGGCATGTGTGTATATATCTGGGTACAGGCATCTCTTGGCATTGATTTGTTTTGTTCTGTTGTATCTATAAGAGTGTCATTTTGCCCCTAATGGCAAGTGTTCAAACATGTCCCCTTCTTTATGAGTCCATACACAAATCGCTTAGAAAAGATTATGCATCACTATAAATACACAGCGTACATTCATGCATTAATATTCTGATTGTCCTGGAAAGCACGTTAGAGTGAGAAATGCACGGAGAGTTTTGAGATAAGCGTTTTGTATGCCAAGCGCACGAGGAAATATGCGCATTTATTTCTGTACACAAGAAGAAATTAGATTAGATATGCGTATATAAATATATGCATGGATATTTTAATGTACGAGAAATTTCGTGTTCGTTCCTACATATTTATGTGTTCACCGTGACTCATATGTTCATATAAACACATAACGGACATAAACACATAAACACACATTGATGATATATATGACTACTTGCATTAAGCTAAGCATTTTTATCTTGCTTTTGTATCTTCAGAACAATTAGTATATGTGAGGTTACACACACATATATACACACACAAACACAGGCACACACACACACACACATATATATATATATATATATATATATATATATATATATAAATATACAAGTGAACATTGACCTCAACACACAGAGGTGACAAGCTGTTTCATGCAAGAGGCCTGTCGCCCCTGAGTGTTGACTTCAATGTTCACTTTTATATTTATATTTACATACGCTCTATCTCTGATATTGAGCACTTTATCCCATAAATATAGCACACCATAAAACTATATGTCTCCATATATATATATATATATAAGAAGAAGAAAACGGAGACTTTAATTATCCATTTCGATTATAATTTATTTCGTGATAATGTTCTGTAGTCTACACTGAGCTCTCCATGGATTTATATCCTCTCGGAATTGTCCCTTCCAGTCACAAACTGGTAATATATATATATATATATATATATATATATATATATATATATATATATATATATATATATATATATAGAGAGAGAGAGAGAGAGAGAGAGAGAGATAGATAGATAGATAAATAGATAGATAGATAGATAGATAGATAGAAGTAGGACTGTTATGTTGTCTTTTGACGTATGAGGATCCTGCAGCTAAGTTGTTAGGTTCGAACAGCCAGATTACACGCACATGGTTTGAGTGTTATGGTGGAAACTTGTGCAGAAACAACGATGCGTTTTAAAGTGCCAAATACGGATAGTTTATGCACACGTTGCCGCAAAGCCCCTAAATGATCCTCCTCAGGTTTTGAATTCAGACTTCTTCTTCTCCTAGACCGGTTTCCACCAAAGACTATAGGACCTAGTCTTCCCTGCTATTTTTCCATAACTGGGAAGGAGAAAAAATGAATTCATAACTTCTCAAGGGACCTAGGCGAATGCAATCTAGTCAACAGGGATTCGAAATCAGCCCTCCAAATTTACCCGGCATTCATATATTGGGATGGTACATAATTATCCGGCGTTTTTGTAGCTGAGCTATTTGTTATTGAAAATTGCTGTTTTGTTTACATTTTTAAGTATGTAAACTCTATCACTGATATTGAGCACTTTCCAATAAGTATGTCCAATAATATATATATATATATATATATATATATATATATATATATATATATATATGTTGATGCATGTTTCATTAAATACTATAAACAAGTTGTGTCTATTTATTTTAAGTAAGTTCCTTTCATATTGTCTGATAAGCTTAATAACATTATCAGTGAAAGACGAAAGGAAATCACCATATTGATACATGTTTAAATCCGATCTAAGCTTAGTTAGTCGTTGCTTTGAAGTTTTTCATGCAACAAAAACAGACTATCATTATTGTTTCGTCCGTGTATTGTTTGATATATTGAAATGTAATTGTCATCTTTGACAATGGCTTATGTAAGCCGAAAGCTTAGATCGGATTTAAACATGTATTAATATAGTGATTTCCCTTCGTCTTTCAATGATAATGTTATTAAGCTTGTCAGACAATATGAAAGGAACTTACTTAAAATAGACAAAACTAGTCTATATTATTTAATGAAACATGCATCAATGGAAATTTGCTGCCTATATATATATATATATATATGCCTATATATTCTTAGTTTTCATGTTTCTGTTAAAAATGCTCACGTAAATTCGAGAAATGTCAAGGGAATATTCACTGTTCAGCTAACGTTTTTACCCATATTATATTCATCAACACTCATACGTACACATATATATGCGTATGTATAAGCATACATATAAACAAATGTGCATACACACACATGCATATACATATATCTGTGTCTGTATGCATATTCATAACGTTTATGTGTAAAGATGTGTTGGTAGTTAAGTGGTTTATGTTCGTAGACAGAGGACTCATTGTGCCAAAATTCAAATTCCGTTTGCGTTCACTTTTGCATGAATCCATCTTTTCTCTACCTGTCGGTTAAATCACAGAGTAGACTGGCTTCTTTAGCCTTCAATGGCAGCCACTCAACGAAGTCAGTCAGTTAGTTACGTGTCATACGTGATTCACCTTTCAGCGACCATTTCTCTTTCGATTCATGACTGACTAGGCAGAATAGTTTCTTATCGTAGGTTGGAATTTCTTTCAAAGAGTGGTTGCCAAGCGAGGCTATAGAGCTGTATAGTCCTGCTATTCAACCCCTAGCGGTGGAAGTAGAGGTGGATTCTAATCTTTCCCAAGGTGATTGTAACGAAGCAGGCTGTAATTCGAACTCGGCTCTCCGATTTCTCATTCCAGCACACCACATTGCACATGTGCACTCCAGGTGTACTACTCTACATTCAAAATATTGGAAAGACAACAGAAAACAAGTTCACTTAAGGAAGCTGTGGAGAGGGATATGTCGTTACAAAATACATGCATATAGATATTAGTATATATCAGTGTTTTTATTCTTATCCGACTCTTGATATATCTGTGTACCCAAGCCGGACAGTTATGTGCCATGCGTGATACACGCTTGGGCGATCATGTATCTTTCGATACATGACTGACAAGGCAGATTTTTTTTCCCAGATGTAGGTTGCCATTTCTTTCTGCGGTAGACCAGTGGCCATACAACGCTATAGAACCCGATCTGTCCTGCTATTTACCCATAGCTGGGGTGGGGGGAGAAAAGAGGATTCATACTTTTCTCAATGGTATTAGAAAGTAATTGAATGTAATAGATTCGACAGGAATTCGAACTGGGCTCTCCGACTCCTCAATCCGAGTCTCTATCCATTTCTCCATTACGCTTCTCTGTACCCAAGTAGGCGCTACTTATTGTATGATTATATCGGCGTGAACGTTCACTGACACGGATATGTACGTATTCATGGTTGCATAATCTAAGGCATTTATATATATATATTTTTTTTTTCATTTTATTTTTGCATATATTTGTACGTAGCTATATTTACTGTATGCGTTTTGCACGCCAACGTGACTGTGATATCACTATACTTATCAGAAACTGTCTTGCATTCGTAATAGAGAATGTCTGTTTTTGTATTTCGTCATTGGTAACGGGGTGCTCCCGTGTTGTCTCTACGTAGTTTTTAGTTTTACGTAATTTTTTTTTTTATCTTAATGAAAATTATCGCTCATCCTCACCATGCACCATACCTTTGTAAAGCAAACCTTACGCAGAAATCAGGCAGAATAAATATTAACCTTAGCGTGATAGGAGACATAAGACTGGAAATGTTTTAGGTGCCTTACTCTTATGGAACGACCACCGAAGCGATCGGATGGCTGAAAGTACAATCACTTATTATTTGCCAATCTTTTATTTTATATATATTTTCAAGAAAACAGTGTTTTCTTTCATTTTTGCTCACTAAATTGAAGTTTTCTTTGGTTTGTTAAGACAAATGTCTTAATGTAATGATGACTGGCTCCTTTAGTAAATAAGAGAGCTTAACTTTCTGCGAACTAGCTTCATTTATAATTGGAGAGGATTTGATAAATGGCAGATGTCTCCAAGTGCATGCGACTTTCAGGAGTAAAATGCTGCCGTGCAAGTTGTGTGGTTTTCTAAAAGTAAAACGGAAACAGTCTTGGAATAGAAAGCACAGTAGTTTTTGTTGTGAGATAGTTGTTTTCGGTTCATTGATTATATAGAGAGTTCAAGTCAATGGAGATGTTTCAGTGCAATGACGCCATTTAAGATAGACGCGAACAGAAGACGAGAGATGACCACAAACTGATACACATATACGCGCACACACACACACACGCATACGCACACACAGGCATCCCTCTCCTCTCTCTCTCTCTCTCTCTATATATATATATATATATATATATATATATATATATATATATACATACATATATATGTGTGTGTGTGTATATATATATATATATATATATATATATATATATATATATATATATATATAAGTTAAAATGGTAATCCATATAGAATTTCCAAGAGGATAAAGATCTAAGAAGAGATTTATGTCAGTGACAGAGCAAAATTATTAATTAATGAAAATGAAACACTTAAATTACCGTAGGTAATAATCTTTATTTCATGAAAGCTATAAAAAAAGATTGAAGGCTATTTTTATAGCTTTCATGAAATTATATAAATATTATAGTTTTATAAATTTATAGCTTTCATTAAATAAAGATTGGTGCCTATGGTAAGTGCTTGATATTCGTTAATATATATATATATATATATATATATATACATATATATATATATATATATATATATATATATATATATATAAAGTGTATTTTAAGGTCAAGATCCAGCGTCGATATTAAGCAGGAAACACTGCTTGGTGTTGACCTCAATGTCCCTCTTATATTTACATATGCTCTCTCTCTGATACTGAGCACTAGAGCCCATATATATATATATATATATATATATATATATATATATATATATATATATATATATATATATAAATATTTATAATTAATGTAGCCACTTAAGTTTCATCCCGGAAACAAGGATCTTCAGATCAAATTAATATATTTTTATTTTAAATAATTCCCAGAAATTTACTATTTAAAAACTTTGAATAGATTTTAATGAATCCAGATGTAAGTTTTATTATATTGTCATATTAGACAATAGATATTTTTGAGTGTACACGTTTCGGAAGTATTTTTATTTTTATTTTTTTATTTAATATTTGTTTGATATTTAGGACATCAAAATTTCTAGCTACTCTTACCGACGCAATGTACAAATTTTCGTTCTTCCCGTAATTTCTACTTTTTTCTCATAATGATCAACTTTCAAGTAAAATTGTTATTCATTTTATCTTTAGAAACATATTTAGACTGTACAATGCTTCTAAGGTTAAAAATGTTTTTTTATTAGAATATCTCTATTTTCAACTGGCATTCCACGGGACAAATATTTGTCATATTGAGCGGGCCTGAATATTCGACATTCGCTTTATATATTATGTTGCTAGTTAAACATTGACCACTGGAAGGACAGTGTTCTCTTCTCTTGCAGTTACAACTAGGTATGCTTTTATGGGATTTTTTAGTGCTCAGTTGTTTTTCATTATGTCCTTGATAATGTTTTACATGGTGGGTATAGAGGTATAGCTAATTTTACGAAGTACATATTTGGCAGTGAAAAATGTATTTAATATTGAGAAAAATGAAACGAGGAGTAAACGAAATAATCTCCCTTATTTTATTGTTTACCACAAGTGGCCTAACATTTCGAAATTTTCAACCCACTGTTTTCAATAACCAGTTTCATATTGTAAGATTTCTTTGTGATGCACACAGATTGGCCGTAGCCTAACTGGACAAACAACTTAATGATGACTAATGACAGTTTCGATACAGACGGCAATCTTCTGGAAATGTTTCAGATCAACTGTAAGATGATGTTTCTGGTTCAAATACGAATCATACATATAGGATTTGTGGCAAACAATGTGAGTAAAAAAAGTCACGTTCAATCGAACACCATTAAAGTTTTTTCATTAGTGTTGCGATAAGTTTATACTTGTTTACGAGGTTTTATTGACTTTTATTGATTTATTTTTCACGGATTATCAACCTTTCGGTGGTTATTTAAAGGCAACAAATATTTTTGAAAGAATTTTGGGGATAATAATTACTATTTAGCCCATAGCTTGGAAGAGAAGAGGTGGATTCATACATTTCCTTGTGATATTTCATCGTAAATTAATATTATAAACCCGACAGGAATTCGAACCTGGCTCTCCAATTTCTCTTTTTGAGTTTTTATTCATTACACCACCCACAAATTTAAGCTTACAGCAAATAGTATTACCGAACGGTCACCCATCTATGAACTGACCAGGTTTAACGTTGCTTAACCAGGGATAAGCTGTAATTTATAATTGTAAAGTTTTGTGCTCGAATATTCTTTTCCAAGTTTATTTGCCCGTAAGTGAATATAAGGAACACAACTGAAATTAGAACTCGGATCTCCGATTAACAATTCTGAGCCATTATCTATTACACCAGTCGCACATCCAAACTTACAGCACCTGATATCCCCAAGCGGTCACCCACCTAAGTACTCACCAGGCTCGACGTTGCTTCACTTCGGTGATCGTACGGGAACCGCTGTTTCAACGCGATGTGTCTGTAAGCCCAATAGAAAGAAAGTTAACATGCAGATAAGATTAGATACAAAAACATTTTTATTGTAAGTTTATTTATTGTTTTGGCGTTAACTTTATTTTCTTTTTCTTTGAGTTTCTCATTTAAGCTTTGTCTTATTAGTTCCTGAGAAAAATCCTCGCCTCCTTGGTTACTTTCGTCCCTGTCTGAAATCCCCAGACGCCAATGTACATTGTCTTTTGCCGTCAACAGGCCAAGCAGTTACCTATCTCAGCTGCGTAGCGAGCCTGAAGCCATTTTGGTACACAATAATACGGGATTCTGCACAGACAGGGTTTATTAGTTATGGCTTGCAGGCGTACACCAGTTACAAATGATAAAAAGCGATATTAAAGCGACATTATGTCTTTAAAATAATAGTCTTTTTTTCGACTTCATGGACGTCTTTGTTTGTATATAGAAGGAGAGTCTTTTTTATTTATGTATATATATATATATTTTTTTTTTATTTGTTTAGTGTTTAAAGGGTTGCTTTTGATCTAAGAACTTGATCGCAAACATTTTTGATTTACATAGTGCCGTGGAGGATATGTAAATATTCCAGTAAGAGTAACCGGTGTTTTTCGGGTTAAAATAGCTTCTGATATCACCATCTTTTTTTTTTTTTTTTTTTTTTTTTTTTGGTTATTTACCATTGTGTTAATTAAATTAGTTGATGAAACAATGATTTTAAAAATATATATTAAATAAGGAAAGAAAAGAGAGCGCGGCCTTCCCTCTAAATGTTAAGTACGTCACGAAAAATTATTTATTTGTTTGGCCTTTTTTGCCTCCAAGTGAACGATCAAAATTTATTCTCGATTTATTCATTTTAAGGAGGAAGAGTTTTTTGAGCTTCTTTTTTGGTCTAATTTTCGCTTTTTTTTTTTTAAGTTTAAGAAACAATATCAAAAAGAAATAATTAAATAGTTGTATCAGTTTCCTGTCTATGACGTGTCGCGTCAAAACATGTCTATTCATTTCTCCTTGATATCGACATTGCCGATCACGTAAAATGTCATTAAATAAAAAATTAAAAAAAAAACAAAACAAAAAAAAAAAAACTCCTGGATTCTTAAACTTTTAATACAAGTAAAAAGTACGAAAATTTAAATATCTTTTATATATTTTAACAGAGGATGTGACTCCGAAATCCGAAGTTGCACGGGAATAGATAACGATGCAATTTAAAACAAAAAATAAAAATAGGAACGATGAAAATTTCACTACAAACAAAAAATGAAATGCTATGTAACATCAATCCTCTCATATGACAATGAAAATTTCTTCAGAGACGAAGAGCTGACTTGATTGAGTGATTTATTTGTTGTTTTTACAGATTATCAACCTTTTTTACATTATTCGCACTATTATCCTCATCTTTGTTGCCATATTTATCACAATGTTTCGGCCGTTGTACGCTCCGGCCTGCTTCAGAATATTTAAAGCCATAAAATAGTTTTAGATTGTGAGAATTATGGGATAATAATGACTTAATTGATGCATAGCTGAGGAGAGAAGAGTGTTGCAGTTTTTTGTATATATTATGCACTAGTGAGTTAGTCAAAATGACTTGACTCACTTTATAGTCCACCGATAGAAGGTTAACCAATCAGAAGACGTAGAACATTCAATCCGTCGGCGGCCATTTTTGTTCACTCTACCCGAATGTCCAGTCCAGCTTGTCAGACGAAGGGAAACAGAAGGACGAACTATAGATATTCACTGTTAACCTCTGGATTCTCTACTCAAGACGACCGTCATTCTGAACAACAAAGAGATGGATTCCTACCTTCATGCATTACCTGTACATCCAAATTTACAATGGTATTCCCAAGAGGTCACACATATAGGTACGTACCAGATTCAGCGTTGCTTAACTTCGGTGAACGCACAAGAACCGGAGTTTCAACTTGACGCGAATAGTTGACATGAGTTGACTTGAGACAACAAATATGTATTTTAACTGATTTATACATCGATGTATCCGAAGTGTTCAGTATTTATTAATTCGATATACTGAATTTTATAACGGATTCAGGGTACGTGCTATCACTGCATTTAGTCCAGTGCTATATCACCATTTCTGTTTTGAAAAGGTGTATCTTGAGTCCTATTTCTTATAGATGTTGTTTTTAAGTCCTGTTGGTTGTCTAGCTACCATCCTCACCCGAACGGTCTGCTGGGAGAACATGGTTTAGTCGCCGATGACTCGACCCTACTACAGGTAGTACTGGATTAATTAGTATCAGTGGCCCTCTTAGAATGTCCTGAGATTAGAACCATAATCGTAATCAGACAAAACTCAGACAAAATATATATTAGCTTTGCGTTTGTTATTTTCATTCTTCTTCATATTTGTTCTTCTTGAGTCAGAATCAAAATGAGAAAATACGCAGAGATCGTGCGTTAAATTCTCACTGGGAGCAGTACACAAAATCCCAGATTACATATTACGTGTCGTAAATCAACTAATTGTCTTTAGAGCACCTCGAGGCTGTGTAATGGTTAGCAAGCTTGTCTCGCTAGAACAATTACGACTGAGTAGTGAGTTCGATCCTCACTAGGTGCCCACTAATTTCGAGCTTGTGTCACATCTAAGCTACGCTTGGAAAATCACTTGGTCTACCAACCCGCTGTTGGAGATTTTTCTTCAGCTGGGCTGGTTAAGCTCTCTGCTTCTGGGCAGAGAGCATCCTCGGACGAGGCTTTGTGGAAGGAAAAAATCTCATCTCGGGAAACACCTCCCCACCCCCGTTTTATATGCGGTCTACGGGAAATTTTTGGCTGAGCCTTCGGGCTTGGGAACCCACATTAAATTCGGCTTTGTGCCACATCTGACTGCGTGGGGCAGTTGGTAGATATCATTTTCAGGGCATATCTTTTCTCTTTGCACCTTTTCTATCTGTTAATGGACGTTAATTCTTATTAATTCGTATTAGCGAAGTCTGTCACAAGGCTAAAATTTTAGAAACCTTTGTTTAAAATAACTGCTTTGATTGATTCCTTCTTTTGCAGCTAATCAACCCTTTGCAAGTTATTTAAAGCGAAAAATATTTTTATATTTTTAGACATTTTTGGAGACAACATTTTAGTTCTATAGAAACTACTATTAGCATAGCGTTTTAGGTGTTCAATAATAATAAAAATATTAATGATAATAACTCTGTTCCTTATCTTCATTAACGATCTCCCCAATGTCATTTTTTCCAAATAGACATCTATTCTGGCGACACTACTATTTGCTTCTGCCTCAATAACAAGTCTGGTATCGCTGACAAAACTAACCTGGCCGTTAGTCTCGAAAAGGACCTTCAATCGGTTGTAGACTGGGGTAGGAACTGGCTGGTTAACTTTAATGCCTTTAAAACAAAACTGTTCTCTATTACTCACCACAGGGAACCATCCCTGCCGCCCATTAGAATGTCTGATGCTCGACTCCAGAGCACCTCTTTGCGACTGCTCGGTCACACATTGTCCACTGACCTGAGATGGAATAATTACAGTGAATCAATTGCTTCATCCTCCGCAAGGAAAGTTGGTTCTCTGTGTCGCGCCAAAAGGTTTTTCTCGCCCGAGTCTATCCTTCAAATCTATAAATCAACCATTCGTCCTTTGTATGAAATACTGCTGCCATACATGATCTGGTGCCCCCGCTGTTCCCCTTAAGTTCCTCGACAAGATCCAGACACGGATATGTAATGTGGTTAGTCCGTATCTGGCATCTCGTCTACAGTCATACTCTCACACACGTGCCGTCGCCTGCCTCTGTCTTTTCTACAAATACTTTCATGGTAACTGCTTCGACGAGCTACTTTCGCTAGTTCCCAGACTGCATTAATTTAAGCGTGCGACTAGGCTGGCATCACGGTCCCACCTTTTCACTGTCGAAACGGTTAAATGTGGCCGTCTCTTCTACTCCAATAGCTTCATGTCTCGCACTTCCCGTCTGTGGAATTCCTTTCCTATTACTTGTTTCCCTGATAGCTATAATCTCCAACTATTTAAATGTAATGTCAATCTTACCTATTCCCTGTCCTCTTCATCCTTTCCTCTATCACACCTCTTTACTCTCGCTCCCACTCTATAACCCCTTGCGTACTAGTGGCATCCCTTTTGGGGTAAAATGCTTAAAAATATATATATATATATATAATAATAATAATATGATAATACTAATGATAATATAATAATGGTAAAAATAATATAAGAAGAATGATAATAATAATATAATATAATAATAACGATAATATTAATAATATAATATACTAATAGTAATAATAATAATAATAATAATAATAATAATAATAATAATAATAATAATAATAATGAAAATATAATAATAATAGTAATAATAAGTTATTGGATTGGTGCATAATTATCAGGTGTTTTTAGGCGAGTTATTTGTTAATAAAAATTGCTCTTTTGTTTACTTTTTTAATAAAAATATTATTTTATTTTTAGGTTATAAAAAATGCATGTCTATAATCATACTTATTTAAAAATGTTATCGTTGAATTATTATGTTTCTTTTTCATAATAAATATAGTTTAAGAAAAGCCTGATAATTATGCACCAACCCAATAACAGGCATAGATACTAAAAAAATGTTTTAACCCGAAATGCAGATTCTGTGATAAATATCCAGTAACAATTAACAATCTTGTATCAGGTTTCACGGTGTTAGCATCCACTGAATATGAAACACAGCAAGACAGAGCGGGCCAATATTTGCGAGAAATTGGTATGAACATCACCCAGACCCGGTTACAGAGAGAGGACCTGTAACAATTTCATGGGACTTTACAATAGGCAAAGACACAACATCAAATCTGGTCACCCAGACGTCGTAATCAAAGACCACAAAAAAAGAATGTTTTTTTTTTTATTGATATGATGGTCCCTGCAGATTGTAATATATCTTTGAAGATCTTAGAAAAGCTATCAAAATACAAGGATTTTGAAATGGAAATCTAAAAAAATGTGGTATATGAGTATATCAATAATTGCAGTTGTAGTTAGAATCCTTGGAATGATTGGAAAAGTTTCCGATAGACTCATTGAAGGCATTCCTAGTAGCCCATACCTTAAAGAGATAGAACAAATTGTACTAACAAGTACAGCTCACACGTTTCAAAGAGGTTTATCTATGTAAAACGTGTGTGATTTTTTAGTGGAAAATGCCATGAAGCCATTTATTACCTTAGGTCTTTGGTTGCGACCCGGAAGGAAATATGTATACAACAGAAATCAAAAGAAATAATAATAATAATTATGATGACAATAATAAAGAAAATTAGAAACGATTGTAATTTCGATTAATATCATCAGGTGCCCATTCTGCAAAAATATCCAGATTATTGATTGATTTGTTTTTTTACGGTTTATCAACCTTTTGCATCTTATTTAAAGTCAGAAAATATTTTTAGGTTGTAAGATTATTTTTTGAAATACAAATCTTATTAATTAACCCATAGATGAGGGAGAAGATGTTGATTCATAACTTTCCCAAAGGTATTTGCACGTAAGGTAATATAAGGAACCCGACTGGAATTGGAACTCGGATCTCCTATTAACACTCTCGAGCTACTATCCATTACACCACCTCCACATCGAAGCTTATATCACCTGGTTTTCCCAAGCGGTCACCCGTCGAGCTATTGACCAGGCTCGACTTTGCTTAATTTTATTACACGTACCGGAACAGGTGTTTTAACGTGACCTGGCCGTAAGACTTTTATTTTATTTTATAACCGTAAATTTCTTAGCTAGCTTTAAAAATAAATGTAATAGTGTTTAAAAAAAATTCAGCATTCTTTTTAATTTTAAAATGCCATATCGCTTTAGGAAGCAGGCCTGTCTGGCTCTCGACATTTTCAGCGTTGCTTATCTTCAGTGATCGTACGGGAACCGGTGTTTCGACGTCATGTGGCCGTAAGACTTCACATGAACAAGGTTAAGTCAAGGGTTCGAATTCTTCATTTTTCACCATCTCTTGTTCAGTGACAGCGGTAAGCGTCTTGAAAAATCTCTCTTTAAATGCGAAGAAATAAAAAAAAGAAATTTGCCTGACAGGATGTTTAGACTCGAACGAAATCAAAAATGTCTCTATTACAATTAATGCCACCATGAATTGCTTACGTATGGAATATTAGTTATTAAAATGTAAATTTTCTTATCTTGTGTCTGATCTTGTGTACAGTGTTTTCTGTTATGTTTTACACTATTTTTTCGTTTGGTCAAATTCAATCTTCTTGCTCACAACGCATCAGTGTATATAAAGTTAAGCCAAACATTGTGACCCTGATTAAAGATTTGGTTTATAAAGAATAACACACTTCTTTTTTTTCATATTCTAGTACGTTATGATGATTCCTTGCACATTTCAACTATCTGCATCGTCAAAAAAAGAAGGAAAAAAAAAACAAAATAACATACCCACTGGTGAGACCAGGTAGTTATTAGGTTGGTACAAAAATAATGTCGTTTTTTGACGTTAAAAAATACGTCAAAAACCGATATTATTTTTGCACCAACCTAATAGAATGTAAGACTGATGACCACGAGGTCTTTAGTTTTAATATCAATTCGAACTGCTACGATTATTCTAAAAAAATACAATCCATGTTCAAATGTGATGGGTTTATTTTATTGAAAACGAGACCCGTATTATCATTCTGATCAGATCATTGCACTTTTATGTAAATATTCACTTTTCACCTGTTCGTGATGTTAAGAATTTGCTGGAATTTTCTTGAGGCAATAATTCAGCATGACTGATACGAACCTAAGAACTCATTGCGCTTTCTTTGTCTCACGATTTCGACTGGCAACAAGTAGAGTTATTATATTGAATCAATTACTAAATCTGCTATTGCAGAAGTCAGATCATGGTATCATATTAAACAATTTTTCTCACTATCTCGGTTTCAATCACTTTCCTACCGATTAACGTGGGTGTTCCAATAACCTGGACTGATTTTAAAAGTGAATTAAGTTTAATTTTTTAAAATTTCTTATGGTGCTTCTGCTACATATGTAGAAGGTTCTTAAAAAACCCAAAGTAGAATAGGAAATATTATCGATCCTGAGCTGGTATCTGGATTTCAATCACTTTCCCACCGAGTAACGTGGGTGTTCCAATAAGTTCCAAAGATTTTAAATGTGAATTAAATTTAACCGTCTAATGATTTTTTTCTTTTTCTTTCAGATTTAACAACTTAAGTCTTTGGCAATTTCAACTACGGAAAGATTAACAATCAAACAGCGTGTTAAAATTTCTAGAGTGCAGTTGGAAAATTGTTCGTAAATTCAAACAAACTGGTTCGGTGGCAGACGTGAAAACATCATTTCGTGCTCGTTTACAGCATTCAACTGAAAACATTGCTGTAGTACATGAGAATGTGGCCGAAAATCCAGACACCTCTATTGGTCATCACGCGCGGGAATTGAACCTCTCCACAACAACGTTACATCGTTTCCAATTGCACTCTCGGTTGGTCGATTATGTTGACCAAAAAAAATCGCAAAATTCATTTCTGTTTGAATGTCCATTTTCGTAAAAGGCTTCCATAACTTTAAGACGTTGTTTGATTGTTAATCTTTCTATGGTTGAAATTGCCAAATACTTAAATTGTTAAATCTGAAAGAAAAAAAAAATTAGACGTTTAAACTTAATTCACATTTAAAATCGGATCAAGTTTATTGGAACACCCTTTATAAATATTTTCCCGGTAATTCTTCTGATGAACTTCACCCGTTCGTATCGTAACCTGACGAATCTAGGCACTGTAATAAATTGGCAGCTAATTCTAATAATTTAACTGTTGAAATTGCTAGTTGTTACCAGTTTTTTTTTTGTTTGTTCTCTTCTACTTTTCGCTTGTGGTACTCTGTTTCGGCTTTTTAGCTTTCATGCCAACTACGGTCTTCAAAAATTTCTCAAAAAAAAAAAAAAAAAAAAGAAAAGAAAGAAAGAAAGAAAAAAGCCCTCTTAGAGTACCCTGAATTAAGATCCATAATTATGACAATTAAAATCTCAGGCAAAATATATATCACCTTTTCTTCTATAATTTCCATTCTTTGATTTTGAGTTAGAATCAGAATGAGAAAATACGCAAAATAGATGAACGGTCTTCAAATATTTCAAAATAAAAAAAAGAAACGATAAGAAGCCCTCTTAACGTATTATGAGATAATATTCATAACTCAGACAAAATATATATTAGATTTGCTTCTGTCATTTTCATACTTCTTTACTTTTTGTTCGTTTTCAGTCAGAATGAAAAAAATATGAAAAGAAGATCTACGGTCTTCAAAAAAAAAAAAATTAAATTACTCCCCCCAACCACCCCCTGAGGTTTTCAAAAAATTAAATGTCAATCGTCATCGTATGTTTGCTTAATCCTCGTTCTTTTATTGCCGTCTGTTTCTTTTACTGTCAGTAACCCCTTGCATCCTAGTGTCTTTTACTGTCTTGCTTGGAATGGAATGATTAAACAACAAAAAGAAAAAGAAAAGAATATTCCTTCAATCGCCTGTGCCCTAACTTCATATTGAGGCAGAACTTTGGTTTAGCTGTTCAATATAACTGTTCCTCATGGACACTAGATCATTTCAACGTGAAATGAAACTAATTTAACAGATTTTTCGTCAGTTTCTTTTATATTGAGGTTCTCCATATATAAGGCCAGAGAGTCACTCGAGGTAGAACTTACAGATTAAGAGACACAGTTTATGCGGATAGGTGGGGGAAGATAACGATTTACTCGAGAGATGAACCGGTTTAGATTGTATTGATAGGGGAAACATCCTCTTGGGAGTCAGTTCCACAGATCAATGCTTCACCAGAACATGCTTCTCGAGTGGAAATTACTTCTCAGTAATGTAATACGAAGAGAATGCGGGTGGTTTGCTACAATGCAAGTGTCAGAGCGAGTCTTAGTCGTGAAGGTTAAAAATGGCGGACGTAAATAATAATGATTAGGTTATAGACAAATAACGATATAGTTTGTTATATTGGAAAACGAGGTAGTTTGCGTTAAATGATGCAATTTAGAAAGAAAAGAAATTCTCTATAAGCTACCCTCTACTATTAAACCATTGAGAATAAAACAATGTCATTAGAGAAATCCTAAAAGAATTTCATTTTAGATTATTTTCAATGTTTAAATATATTCTGGAATTTTTTTCTATTGAATTTTATTATTCGTAGTTCAGGCAACGATGACCCAAAAGGACTGATCTGTTATTGATTATTTATCTTAGATATTGACTAACTCGTCAGCGAACTTTAAACCTCGGCAAATATCCAATATTCATAAAGATTAAAATATCGATTGGCTATATAGTGAATTTGTGCGTGCGTGTTTGTGGGTAAACATGGTGTAAGCTATCCAGGGGACAATCAGACATCGACCTCTGTGAGAGAAAAAAAAATAAGCAAACAACCGTTGCAAACAAAACTTATTTGGTCTTAACGATTTTAAATAGGGACGTTCTCACAAGAGAAGTTAACAACATGGCAAGACAGAAGTTGTAATCTCAAAGGGGGGGAGTAGGTAGAGTATACGAGACTTGAACCGCCGGACGATATTTGATTCAAGAATTAAAATCGGCTTTCATATAACAAACCAAATAAATGAAAATAACAAGTAAATAAAACTAATATCTTTCTACATTAAGCTGAACATTTATACATCCAATTATATTATTTATTTGTTTGGCATAATTTTTACTTTCTTTGTTTTTGTTTTGCTGTTATTCATAAAGTTTATAATATTTATGTTCTAGAAAGTTTATATAGTTTTATTTTTTATTTTGATGTGATTGTAGATAGGGAAGAATGAATTTGATTTCGTTTTTTGTATTTTGAAATAACTTCCGATCGATTCTTTAGGAGATTATCTTGTTCTAGAAAGTCTACGTAACTAGCATCAATAGACTTTGGCATTAGTCACAAGCAACAGATACTGGTAAGGGTCGATTTCTTCTTCCCTCATTTCCTTTTGTCTCTTAGTGACATATATGCATAACACACACATTCTCATATACAGAATCAGCCATAATATAAGGAAAGGAAACTACAAAGGCATAAATATATGTATTACTTAAAAAGTAATGCATGATTAGCAATGAAATTTTTACCGAATAAAGATTAGGTTGGAATATATAAAATTATACAACGTTACAAAAATTTACATAATAGTTTTTTTTTTTTTTAAATAAAGATTTAAAAATGTTAAATATAGCCGTCTCTTCTATTCCAATAACTTCATGTCTCGCACTTCCCGTCTGCGGAATTCCCTTCCGATTAATTGTTTCCATGTTTTCTATAATCTCCAACTATTCAAATGCAAAGTCTATCGACCTCTAAAGATGTCTTGATCTATTCGCCGCCCTGCTCTTCATTCGTTCCACTGTCACGCCTCTTTACTTTTGCTCCCACTGTCTGTAACACCTTGAGTGCTAATGGCATTCGCGACTTGCTTGGGATGAGATGCTTTAAAAAAATAGTAAAAATAAATGACTAAGTGCCATTCAGAAAGTAACAACTGATCTACTTTAATGTTAAAAGTATTACAATTCTCCAAGTTTTTTTTTACCTATACACTACAATATAAAGTAATGAATAGTATAGTGCGAAATAATTCATATAGTAATGTATAGTATAGCGTTACGTAATTCATGTAGTAATCTATAGCATAGTGTGAAACAATTCATGTAGTGATGTATAGTATAGTTTGAAATAATTCATGTAGTAATGTATAGTATAGTGTGAAATAATTCTTGTAGTAATGCATAGTATAATTTGAAATAATACTTGTAGTAATGTATTGTATAGTATAAAATAATTCTTCTAGTAATGCATTGTTTACTGTGAAATAGTTCATGTAGTAATATATAGCATAGTGTAAAATATTTTTTGTAGTAAGGTATAGTATATTGTGAAATAATTCATGCAGTAATTTATAATATACTGTGAAATAATTCTTGTAGTAAAGTATAGTGTAGTGTGAAAAAATTCTTGCAGTAATGTATAGTATAGTGTGAAATAATTCATGTAGTAATGTATAGTATAGTGTGAAATAATTCATGTAGTAATGTATAGTATTGTGTGAAATAATTCATGTAGTAATGTATAGTATAGTGTGAAATAATTATTGTAGCAATACATTGTATAATGTGAAATAATTCATGTAGTAATTTATTGTATAGAGTGAAACAGTTCTGTAGAGTACAGTGTGCAATAATTCTTGTAGTAATGCATATTAGAGAGTGAAATAATTCGTGTAGTAATGTATTGTATAATTCGAAATAAATCATGTAATAATGTGTTGGACAGTGTGAAATAATTCTTGTAGTAATGTATTAATTAGTGTGCTATAATCTATGTAGTAATGCCTAGTAGAGTTTGAATTATTCCTTGTAGTAATGTATTGTATAGTGGGAAATAATTCTTCTAGTAATGCATAGTATAGTGTGAAATAACTCTTGTAGTAATGTATGGTATTGTGTGAAATAATTCTTGTAGTTATTATAGTATAGTGTGAAATAATATTTCGTAATATATAGTGTAGTGTGAAATAATTCTTGTAGTTATTATAGTATAATGTGAGGTAGTTCATGTAGTAATGTATAGTTTAGTGTGAAATAATTCATGTAGTAATGTATAGTATAGAGTTAAATAATTCTTGTAGTAATTCATAGTATAGTGTGATATAATTCTTGTAGTAATGTATTGTATAGTGTGAAATAATTATTGTTTACTTTGAAAGAATTCTTGTAGTACTGTGTAGTAGAGTGTGCAATAAAACTTGTAGTAATGTATATTATCGTGTGAAATAATTCTTGTAGTAATTTATGATATATGTAAAATAATTTCTATAGTAATGTATAGTTTAGTGTGAAATAATTCTTGTAGCAATATATACTACATTGTGAAATATTTCATGCAGTAATGTATAGTATGGTGTGAAATAATTCTTGTAGTAATGTTTCGTATAGTGTGAAATAATTCTTATAATAATTGTATAGTAATAAATAATTCATGTAATAATGTATTAAACAGTGCGAAATAATTCTTGTAGTAATGTATACTAGAGTGTCAATTAATTCTAGTAGTAGTGTATGCTATAGTGTGAAATAATACTTGTAGTAATTCACAGTATAGTGTGAAATAATTCATGCAGTAATGTATAGTAAAGTGTGAAATAATTCTTGTAGTAATGTATGGTATCGTGTGAATAATTCTTGTAGGAATGAATAGTATAGTGTGAAATAATTCTTGTAGTAAGGCATTGTATAATGTGATATAATTCGCGTACTACTGTATATTATAGTGAGAATAATTCTTGCAGTAATGCATAGTATATTATGAATTAATTCTTGTAGTAATGTAGTTTAGTGTGAAATAATTATTGTAGTAATGTGTTGTTTAGTGTGAATAATTCATATAGTAATATATAGTATAGTTTAAAATAGTGCTTGTATTAATATATAGTATATTGTGAAATAATCCATGTAGTATTATACAGTGAAATAATTCTTATAGTAATTCTTATAGTAATGTCTAGGTATAGTGTAAAATAATACTCCTAGTAATGTATAGTATAGTGTGAAATAATTCTTGTAGTAATGTATAGTATATTGTGAAATAATTCTTCTAGTAAGGCATTGTATAATTCGAAATAATTCATGTAATAATGTGTTGAATAGTGTGAAATAATTCTTGTCGTAATCTATAGTAGAGTGTGGAATAATTCTTGTAGCAATGCATAGTATATTTTGAAATAATTCTTGTAGTAATGTATGGTATAGTGTGAAATAATTCTTGTAGTGATGTATAATTTAGTGTGAAATAATTCATGTAGTAATGTATAGTATAGTTTGAAATAATTCTTGTGTTAATGTATAGTATTTTGTGAAATAATCCATGTCGTAATTTATAATATACTGTGAAATGTAGTAATGTATGATATTGAGAAATAATTCTTGTAGTAATGTATAGTATAGTGTGAAATAATTCTTGTAGTGATATATAGTAAAGTGTGAAATATTGCATGTAGTAATGTGTAGTATAGTGTGAAATAATTCATCTATGAATGCATATTATAGCGTGAAATAAACCTTGTAGTAATGTTTTGTATAGTGTGAAATAATTCTTGTAGGAATGTATAGTATAGCGTGAAAAACGTCTTGTAGTAATGTATTGTATGGTGTGAAATACTTTTTGCAGTAAGGCATTGTATAGTGTGAAATAATTCTTGTAGTGAAGCATAATAAAATGTTAATTAATTCTTGTAGTAATATATTGTATAGTGTGAAATAATTCTTGTAGCAATGCATAGTATATTTTGAAATAATTCTCGTAGTGGTGTATGATATTGTGTGAAATAATTCTTGTACTTATATTATAACGTGAAATAATTCATGCAGAAATGTCTAGCATGGTGTGAAATAATTCTTGCTGTAATGTATAGTATAGTGTGAATAATTCTTGTAGTAATACATCGCATATTGTGAATTTATTCTTGCAGTAATGTATTGTTTAGTGTGAAATAATTCATGTATTAATATATAGTATAGTGTGAAATATTTAATGTAGTAATGTCTAGTATAGTGTGAAATAATTCTTGTAGTAATGCATAGCATAATGTGAAATAATTCTTGTCGTAATGTATTGTATAGTGTGAAATAATTCAGGTACTAATTTATTGTATGTTGTGAAATAAACCATATAGTAATTTGTAATATACTGTGAAATGATTCTTGTAGTAATTTATAGTACAGATTGAAATAATTCATGTAGTTATGTATAGTATAGTGTGAAATAATTCTTGTAGTAATGTATAGTATAGTGTGAAATATTTCTTGTAGCTGTGTATTGTATATTGTGAAATAATTCTTGTGGTCATGTATTCTATAGCTTGAAATAATTTATGTAGTAATGTATAGCACAGTGTGAAATAATTATTTTAGTAATGCATATTATAGTGTGAAATAATTCTTGTAGTAATGTATTTTATAGTGTTAAATAATTCATGTAGTAATGTATAGTATAGTTTGAAGTAATTCTTGTAGTAATTTATAGGATAGTGTGAAATAATTCTTGTAGTAATGTATGGTATAGTGTGAAATAATTATTGTAGTAATCTATGATATATTGTGAAATAATTCATGTAGTAATGTATAGTATAGTATGAGATAATTCTTGTAGTAAGGCATTATATAGTGTGAAATAATTCTTATAGTAATGTATAGTATAGTGTGAAATAATTCTTGTTGTAATGTATTGTATAGTGTGAAATAATTCTTGTAGTAATACATTGTATAGTTCGAAATAATTCATGTAATAATTTATTGTGTATTGTGAAATAATTCTCGTGGCAATGTATAGTAGAGTGTGGAATAATTCTTGTAACAATGCATAGTATATTTTGAAATAATTCTTGTAGTAATCTATTGTATTGTGTGAAATAAGTCTTGTATTTATTATAGTATAATGTGAAATAATTCATGTAGTAATGTTTAGTATGGTGTGAAATAATTCTAGTAGTAATGTATAGTATAGTGTGAATAATTCTTGTAGTAATGCATTGCATATTGTGAATTAATTCTTGTAGTAATGTATTGTTTAGTGTGAAATAATTCATGTATTAATATATAGTATAGTGTGAAATATTTAATGTAGTAATGTCTAGTATAGTGTGAAATAATTCTTGTAGTAATGCATAGCATAACGTGAACTAATTCTTGTAGTAATGTATGGTATAGTGTGCAATAATTCATGTAGTAATTTGTAATATACTGTGTAATAATTCTTATCGTAATGTATAGTATAGTGTAAAATAACACTTGTATTAATATATAGTATAGTGTAAAATATTTATTGTGGTAATGTATAGTATAGTGTGAAAAAATTCTTGTAGTAATGTATAATATAGTGTGAAATATTTATTCTAGTAATGTATAGTATAGTATGAAATAATTTTTGTAACAATGTATAGTATAGTGTGAAATAATTCTTGTAGTAATCTATGGTATATTGTGAAATAATTGATGGAGTTAGGATTCTTTTTTACTGTTCATCGTTTTCTTTGCAAAAGGAAATAAAATGTTGAGTGAATGATAAGAAACAGAAAATGAAGAAAGAAAAAAAAAACGAATGATTTTTTAACATCTTTTTCCCTAAAATTAGTTTTTAGTCTGACACTAAGCCACAAATCTGGTGCAACCAAGAGTGAATGAAATATCTTTTAGTTTATAAAGACACAAATTTTAAAACATTTCTTATTAGAAAAAATTATAAAATATTACATTATCAAAATATGTAAAATATGTACAATGAAATATGTATTATTTACCATTTTATAAATAACTATAAAAAATGTTTTTTATTCATAATTTTATAAAAATATCAACGGACTATAAAATAAGATAATTTGAATAAACATGATATCATCTATTTCATTTTTTGAAACAATAACCATTGCTGAAAGGATGAAAAGTGTATACAATAATAGCGGTGTCAAAGGAATAACCGTATTTTTGACACGCCTTTCTTTTTTTTTTTTTTTTTTTTTTTTGTCAAGAATATTAATTTTCATTTTATGTGCTGTTTCCTTTCAGGACTTGGCGATCATGGCTCATCACCTCCCTCTATCTCTTGCAGCTCTCAACAATTTCCTTCCCTCTGCTACCTCCAGCAGACCACGTTCTGTCATCCACGGAGGAGTAATGGATAGCGGCTCGGATTGAGGAATCGGAGAGCCGAGTTCGATTTCCAGTCGAATGCATTTCATTCACTTATGTGCTAATAACCTTGGAAAAGGTATGAATCCTCTTCTTCTCCGCCCCCTCCCCAGTTATGGGTAAATAGGAGGAAAGACCGGGTTCTATGTCCTTGGATGGACACTGGTCTACTGCAGAAAATAATGGCAACCTACTGCCGGAAAAAAATCTGCCTGGTCATCCATGTATGGAAATATACATGGTCGCCTAAGCGTGGATCACACATGGCACATAACTGAACTGATGATTATTAAAATAGAAAGAAAGAAAGACCGATGCCATATATAAATATAATATATATATAAATAGAAGGACAGACCGGGTTCTATAGCCTTGGATGGCAACTGGTCTACCGCAGAAAGAAATAGCAACATAATGAGGTGAAAAAGTCTGCCTCGTCAGTCATGTATCGAAAGATACATGATCGCCTAAGCGTGTATCACACATGGCACGTAACTGACTGATATTCACATCTGCTAATCCCCTTGGGAAAGGTATGAAATCCTCCTCTTCTCCCCTAGCTATGGGTAAATAGCAGGACAGACCGGATTCTATAGCTTTGAACCTCCCACAAGTACTAGAAAGATTGATAACAGTGGATTAGCAAAGTTTAATTCTTTTAAAAAAAACAACTTTAATAAAAAATTTTGTATAAATTTCAATCGACATTAAACACTAACTGTTCGTTTATTAAATTCTGAATATTTCCTGTAAGGAAACGCTTAATTTCCCCATTATAAATTACCAATGGTTTGCTAATCTAGATTTTAACCACAACTATAAAGCAAGATGCCAACAATCATCACTTTCTTATACATGTTATATATACATATTTATATAAATGTATACATTTGTTTATGTCTGACTATGGGTGTTTCAGAAAATGTTGGCGAGCCGGAGAAATAATTTACTTCAAAGTCCATCACGGTGTGTATAATCACATAGACAAAAAACGGATATTTATACACGTTTGTTAGCGTGTGTATTTATATAAGCTTGTGCGAGTGTGCGTGCGGTTTGATGTGATTATGAGGGAAACACTGATGACAGCTAGAAAGCAGCGCGCAAGAACTAAGTGACGTGTGAAGAAAATCTACCGTCCTACCTATCGTGGACCTTATTTCAAACAGATCGACACGCGTCTGACCCTAAGCCATTTTCGGATGACCATTAAATTCTATTATCCGCGAAAAGGATTGACGCCATCTTTTTACTTCTTAATTTTTTGCTGTTTTTTTCTATTTCTGTTTTCTTTCTTCCTGTCTGCATTTATATACTTTCCACTTTTTTAAAAATCTTCTAGTAAGTTCGTTCTTTCTCTTTTTCATTCTGTCTTCCTTTTTAATGTATGTCAGAATTTATATATTTCTCCTTTCTTTCTTTATTTCTTTCTTTCTTTCTTAATGTCTGTCAAAATTTATACATTTCCCTTTTCTTTCTTTCTTTCTTTTTTTCTGCCCGGTATTTCGAGTTTCTTTCTTTCTTTCTTTCTTTCTTTCTTTCTTTCTGCCCGGTATTTCGAGTTCCATTCTTTCTTTCTTTCTTTCTTTCTTTCTTTCTTTCTTTCTTTCTTTCTTTCTTAATGTCTGTCAAAATTTACATATTTCAATTTGTTCCTTTCTGTCTTTCTTTTTTTTTTTTTTTTTTTTGCCCGGTCTTTCGAGTTCCATTCTTTCTTTCTTTCTTTCTTTCTTTCTTTCTTTTTTTTTCTTTCTTTCTGCCCGGTATTTCGAGTTCCATTCTTTCTTTCTTTCTTTCTTTCTTTCTTTCTTTCTTTCTTTCTTTCTTAATGTCTGTCAAAATTTACATATTTCAATTTGTTCCTTTCTGTCTTTCTTTTTTTTTTTTTTTTTTTGCCCGGTCTTTCGAGTTCCATTCTTTCTTTCTTTCTTTCTTTCTTTCTTTCTTTCTTTCTTTCTTTCTTTCTTTCTTTTTTTTTCTTTCTTTCTGCCCGGTATTTCGAGTTCCATTCTTTCTTTCTTTCTTTCTTTCTTTCTTTCTTTCTTTCTTTCTTTCTTTCTTTCTTTCTTTCTTTCTTAATGTCTGTCAAAATTCAAATATTTCCCTTTTGTTTCTTTCTGTCTTTCTTTCTTTTCTTTTTTTTTTTTTTTTGCCCGGTCTTTCGAGTTCCATTCTTTCTTTCTTTCTTTCTTTCTTTGCTTTTCTTTTTTTGCCCGTTACTTAACTTCTTTCTTTTCCTTTCAACAAACTCACCCCTTTCAATCATCTGCACCTCCTTTTCTCCATTTTCCATTTTCTTTCAATTTAATTTCCTTTACTCCTTAAATAGTTTTTCCTTTCTCCCTTTATTTAATCGTATATCAATACCTTTAATCTTTCCATCTTTTTTCTCACTCGATTCCTTCTCATCAGAATTGTCCTTTTTCTCTTATTTTGTCCCAGACACATGCCATTATTACATTGCTGTCATATGGCGCAGTGTTTTTTTCTCAATCACTTATTTCCCGTCTTGTCCTCTCTTATCTTTATTGAAAATAAAATGTATTTTCTGTTAGCCACTATAATGCTCAGACATTTCGATCCGATCGGATTTGAAAATGGTGGTATAAATAGATAACACACGATATGCACATAGATAGATATATAGATGGAAACGACAGATTTAGATAGATAAGATAATGACAGACTCTGAGAGATAAATCGATAATGACAAACTGATATAGATAGATTGATATCTAGCTAGCTAGCTCGCTAACTAGATAGAGAAATAATAACAGACTGAGATATATATATATATATATATATATATATATATATATATATATATATATATATATATATATATATGTATGTATGCGTGTGTGCGCGCGCTCGCGTGTGTGTATAGAGAGTGAGATAGAGAGAGATAGAAGGAAACACACTGGAAAAGACATAAAAAAGAAACAGATTGGGATAGATAGATAGATAGATAGATAGATAGGACAGATATAGATAGATAAGACAATGGCAGACTGTGATATATAAATAATGACAAACTGATATAGATAGATTGATATCTAGCTAGCTTGCTTCATAGAGAGATAATGACAGACTGACATATATATATATATATATATATATATAGAGAGAGAGAGAGAGAGAGAAAGAGAGAGAGAGTGAAAGAGAAGGAGATAAAGATGGACTGAGATAGATAGCTGGGTAGATAATGAATACGAATTGGATAGAATCACAGAGATTACATTACATAAATATAATCATTGTCATAAAAAAGCGAGGAAAAACATAAATAAAAAAGAAAGAAGAAAGGATTAAACCTCAACGGCAAGAAGACAGAATGCATGGTTGTTAGCAAAAGGATGAACCCAAAATGTAAATTGCAAATTGAAGATACCAAAATGAAACAATTGTGGAAATTTTAAATATCTGGGAAGTGTTAGAACAAAAGCCAGAAAGTGTGACACAGAAAGGGACAAGAAGTTTTGAAGAACCATGATCGCTGCACATAGAGATGATGCATAAAAAGGAACTTGCAATGAGGAATAAAGGTAAGGCAATGAGGTGAATGAGGAATAAAGGTAAGGCAATGAAGTGAATGAGGAATAAAAGTAAGGCAATGAGGTGAATGAGGAATAAAGGTAAGGCAATGAAATGAATGAGGAATAAAGGTAAGGCACTGAAATGAATGAGGAATAAAGGTAAGGCAATGAGGTGAATGAGGAATAAAGGTAAGGCAATGAAGTGAATGACGAATAAAGGTAAGGCAATGAGGTGAATGAGGAATAAAGGTAAGGCAATGAGGTGAATGACGAATAAAGGTAAGGCAATGAGGTGAATGAGGAATAAAGGTAAGGCAATGGGGTGAATGAGGAATAAAGGTAAGGCAATGAAGTGAATGAGGAATAAAGGTAAGGCAATGAGGTGAATGAGGAATAAAGGTAAGGCAATGAAGTGAATGAGGAATAAAGGTAAGGCAATGAGGTGAATGAGGAATAAAGGTAAGGCAATGAAGTGAATGAGGAATAAAGGTAAGGCAATGAGGTGAATGAGGAATAAAGGTAAGGCAATGAAGTGAATGAGGAATAAAGGTAAGGCAATGAGGTGAATGAGGAATAAAGGTAAGGCAATGAGGTGAATGAGGAATAAAGGTAAGGCAATGAGGTGAATGAGGAATAAAGGTAAGGCAATGAAGTGAATGAGGAATAAAGTTAAGGCAATGAGGTGAATGGGGAATAAATGTAAGGCAATGAAGTGAATGAGGAATAAAGGTAAGGCAATGAAGTGAATGAGGAATAAAGGTAAGGCAATGAGGTGAATGAGGAATAAAGGTAAGGCAATGAAGTGAATGAGGAATAAAGGTAAGGCAATGAGGTGAATGAGGAATAAAGGTAAGGCAATGAAGTGAATGAGGAATAAAGGTAAGGCAATGAAGTGAATGAGGAATAAAGGTAAGGCAACGAGGTGAATGAGGAATAAAGGTAAGGCAATGAAGTGAATGAGGAATAAAGGTAAGGCAACGAGGTGAATGAGGAATAAAGGTAAGGCAATGAAGTGAATGAGGAATAAAGGTAAGGCAATGAGGTGAATGAGGAATAAAGGTAAGGCAATGAAGTGAATGAGGAATAAAAGTAAGGCAATGAAGTGAATGAGGAATAAAGTTAAGGCAATGAGGTGAATGAGGAATAAAGGTAAGGCAATGAAGTGAATGAGGAATAAAAGTAAGGCAATGAAGTGAATGAGGAATAAAGGTAAGGCAATGAAGTGAATGAGGAATAAAAGTAAGGCAATGAAGTGAATGAGGAATAAAGGTAAGGCAATGAAGTGAATGAGGAATAAAGGTAAGGCAATGAAGTGAATGAGGAATAAAGGTAAGGCAATGAGGTGAATGAGGAATAAAGGCAAGGCAATGAGGTGAATGAGGAATAAAGGTAAGGCAATGAAGTGAATGAGGAATAAAAGTAAGGCAATGAAGTGAATGAGGAATAAAGGTAAGGCAATGAGGTGAATGAGGAATAAAGGTAAGGCAATGAAGTGAATGAGGAATAAAGGTAAGGCAATGAAGTGAATGAAAAATAAAGGTAAGGCAATGAATGAATGAGGAATAAAGGTAAGGCAATGAGGTGAATGAGGAATAAAGGTAAGGCAATGAGGTGAATGAGGAATAAAGGTAAGGCAATGAAGTGGAATGAGGAATAAAGGTAAGGCAATGAAGTGAATGAGGAATAAAGGTAAGGCAATGAGGTGAATGAGGAATAAAAGTAAGGCAATGAAGTGAATGAGGAATAAAAGTAAGGCAATGAAGTGAATGAGGAATAAAGGTAAGGCAATGAGGTGAATGAGGAATAAAGGTAAGGCAATGAAGTGAATGAGGAATAAAGGTAAGGCAATGAAGTGAATGAGGAATAAAGGTAAGGCAATGAAGTGAATGAGGAATAAAAGTAAGGCAATGAAGTGAATGAGGAATAAAGGTAAGGCAATGAGGTGAATGAGGAATAAAGGTAAGGCAATGAAGTGAATGAGGATTAAAGGTAAGGCAATGAGGTGAATGAGGAATAAAGGTAAGGCAATGAAGTGAATGAGGAATAAAGGTAAGGCAATGAGGTGAATGAGGAATAAAGGTAAGGCAATGAGGTGAATGAGGAATAAAGGTAAGGCAATGAAGTGAATGAGGAATAAAGGTAAGGCAATGAAGTGAATGAGGAATAAAGGTAAGGCAATGAAGTGAATGAGGAATAAAGGTAAGGCAATGAGGTGAATGAGGAATAAAGGTAAGGCAATGAAGTGAATGAGGAATAAAGGTAAGGCAATGAAGTGAATGAGGAATAAAGGTAAGGCAATGAGGTGAATGAGGAATAAAAGTAATGCAATGAAGTGAATGAGGAATAAAGGTAAGGCAATGAGGTGAATGAGGAATAAAGGTAAGGTAATGAAGTGAATGAGGAATAAAGGTAAGGCAATGAAGTGAATGAGGAATAAAGGTAAGGCAATGAAGTGAATGAGGAATAAAAGTAAGGCAATGAAGTGAATGAGGAATAAAGGTAAGGCAATGAGGTGAATGAGGAATAAAGGTAAGGCAATGAAGTGAATGAGGAATAAAGGTAAGGCAATGAGGTGAATGAGGAATAAAGGTAAGGCAATGAAGTGAATGAGGAATAAAGGTAAGGCAATGAGGTGAATGAGGAATAAAGGTAAGGCAATGAAGTGAATGAGGAATAAAGGTAAGGCAATGAGGTGAATGAGGAATAAAGGTAAGGCAATGAGGTGAATGAGGAATAAAGGTAAGGCAATGAAGTGAATGAGGAATAAAGGTAAGGCAATGAGGTGAATGAGGAATAAAGGTAAGGCAATGAAGTGAATGAGGAATAAAAGTAAGGCAATGAGGTGAATGAGGAATAAAGGTAAGGCAATGAAGTGAATGAGGAATAAAAGTAAGGCAATGAAGTGAATGAGGAATAAAGGTAAGGCAATGAGGTGAATGAGGAATAAAGGTAAGGCAATGAAGTGAATGAGGAATAAAGGTAAGGCAATGAAGTGAATGAGGAATAAAGGTAAGGCAATGAAGTGAATGAGGAATAAAAGTAAGCAATGAAGTGAATGAGGAATAAATGTAACGCAATGAAGTGAATGAGGAATAAAGGTAAGGCAATGAGGTGAATGAGGAATAAAGGTAAGGCAATGAAGTGAATGAGGAATAAAAGTAAGGCAATGAAGTGAATGAGGAATAAAGGTAAGGCAATGAGGTGAATGAGGAATAAAGGTAAGGCAATGAGGTGAATGAGGAATAAAGGTAAGGCAATGAAGTGAATGAGGAATAAAGGTAAGGCAATGAGGTGAATGAGGAATAAAGGTAAGGCAATGAAGTGAATGAGGAATAAAAGTAAGGCAATGAGGTGAATGAGGAATAAAGGTAAGGCAATGAAGTGAATGAGGAATAAAAGTAAGGCAATGAAGTGAATGAGGAATAAAGGTAAGGCAATGAGGTGAATGAGGAATAAAGGTAAGGCAATGAAGTGAATGAGGAATAAAGGTAAGGCAATGAAGTGAATGAGGAATAAAGGTAAGGCAATGAAGTGAATGAGGAATAAAGGTAAGGACACTAAGGTGAATGAGGAATAAAGGTAAGGCAATGAGGTGAATGAGGAATAAAAGTAAGCAATGAAGTGAATGAGGAATAAAGGTAAGGCAATGAAGTGAATGAGGAATAAAGGTAAGGCAATGAAGTGAATGAGGAATAAAGGTAAGGCAATGAGGTGAATGAGGAATAAAGGTAAGGCAATGAGGTGAATGAGGAATAAAGGTAAGGCAATGAAGTGAATGAGGAATAAAGGTAAGGCAATGAAGTGAATGAGGAATAAAGGTAAGGCAATGAGGTGAATGAGGAATAAAGGTAAGGCAATGAGGTGAATGAGGAATAAAGGTAAGGCAATGAAGTGAATGAGGAATAAAAGTAAGGCAATGAAGTGAATGAGGAATAAAGGTAAGGCAATGAGGTGAATGAGGAATAAAGGTAAGGCAATGAGGTGAATGAGGAATAAAAGTAAGCAATGAAGTGAATGAGGAATAAAGGTAAGGCAATGAAGTGAATGAGGAATAAAGTTAAGGCAATGAGGTGAATGAGGAATAAAGGTAAGGCAATGAAGTGAATGAGGAATAAAGGTAAGGCAATGAAGTGAATGAGGAATAAAGGTAAGGCAATGAAGTGAATGAGGAATAAAGGTAAGGCAATGAGGTGAATGAGGAATAAAGGTAAGGCAATGAAGTGAATGAGGAATAAAGGTAAGGCAATGAAGTGAATGAGGAATAAAGGTAAGGCAATGAGGTGAATGAGGAATAAATGTAACGCAATGAAGTGAATGAGGAATAAAGGTAAGGCAATGAGGTGAATGAGGAATAAAGGTAAGACAATGAAGTGAATGAGGAATAAAGGTAAGGCAATGAGGTGAATGAGGAATAAAAGTAAGCAATGAAGTGAATGAGGAATAAAGGTAAGGCAATGAAGTGAATGAGGAATAAAGGTAAGGCAATGAGGTGAATGAGGAATAAAAGTAAGCAATGAAGTGAATGAGGAATAAAGGTAAGGCAATGAAGTGAATGAGGAATAAAGGTAAGGCAATGAAGTGAATGAGGAATAAAGGTAAGGCAATGAAGTGAATGAGGAATAAAAGTAAGCAATGAAGTGAATGAGGAATAAAGGTAAGGCAATGAAGTGAATGAGGAATAAAGGTAAGGCAATGAAGTGAATGAGGAATAAAAGTAAGCAATGAGGTGAATGAGGAATAAAAGTAAGCAATGAAGTGAATGAGGAATAAAGGTAAGGCAATGAAGTGAATGAGGAATAAAGGTAAGGCAATGAAGTGAATGAGGAATAAAGGTAAGGCAATGAAGTGAATGAGGAATAAAGGTAAGGCAATGAAGTGAATGAGGAATAAAAGTAAGCAATGAAGTGAATGAGGAATAAAGGTAAGGCAATGAAGTGAATGAGGAATAAAGGTAAGGCAATGAAGTGAATGAGGAATAAAAGTAAGCAATGAAGTGAATGAGGAATAAAGGTAAGGCAATGAAGTGAATGAGGAATAAAGGTAAGGCAATGAAGTGAATGAGGAATAAAGGTAAGGCAATGAAGTGAATGAGGAATAAAGATAAGGCAATGAGGTGAATGAGGAATAAAAGTAAGCAATGAAGTGAATGAGGAATAAAGGTAAGGCAATGAAGTGAATGAGGAATAAAGGTAAGGCAATGAAGTGAATGAGGAATAAAGGTAAGGCAATGAAGTGAATGAGGAATAAAGGTAAGGCAATGAGGTGAATGAGGAATAAAGGTAAGGCAATGAAGTGAATGAGGAATAAAGGTAAGGCAATGAAGTGAATGAGGAATAAAGGTAAGGCAATGAGGTGAATGAGGAATAAAAGTAAGCAATGAAGTGAATGAGGAATAAAGGTAAGGCAATGAAGTGAATGAGGAATAAAGGTAAGGCAATTAAGTGAATGACGAATAAAGGTAAGGCAATGAAGTGAATGAGGAATAAAAGTAAGCAATGAAGTGAATGAGGAATAAAGGTAAGGCAATGAAGTGAATGAGGAATAAAGGTAAGGCAATGAAGTGAATGAGGAATAAAGGTAAGGCAATGAGGTGAATGAGGAATAAATGTAACGCAATGAAGTGAATGAGGAATAAAGGTAAGGCAATGAGGTGAATGAGGAATAAAGGTAAGACAATGAAGTGAATGAGGAATAAAGGTAAGGCAATGAGGTGAATGAGGAATAAAAGTAAGCAATGAAGTGAATGAGGAATAAAGGTAAGGCAATGAAGTGAATGAGGAATAAAGGTAAGGCAATGAGGTGAATGAGGAATAAAAGTAAGCAATGAAGTGAATGAGGAATAAAGGTAAGGCAATGAAGTGAATGAGGAATAAAGGTAAGGCAATGAAGTGAATGAGGAATAAAAGTAAGCAATGAAGTGAATGAGGAATAAAGGTAAGGCAATGAAGTGAATGAGGAATAAAGGTAAGGCAATGAAGTGAATGAGGAATAAAAGTAAGCAATGAGGTGAATGAGGAATAAAAGTAAGCAATGAAGTGAATGAGGAATAAAGGTAAGGCAATGAAGTGAATGAGGAATAAAGGTAAGGCAATGAAGTGAATGAGGAATAAAGGTAAGGCAATGAAGTGAATGAGGAATAAAGGTAAGGCAATGAAGTGAATGAGGAATAAAAGTAAGCAATGAAGTGAATGAGGAATAAAGGTAAGGCAATGAAGTGAATGAGGAATAAAGGTAAGGCAATGAAGTGAATGAGGAATAAAAGTAAGCAATGAAGTGAATGAGGAATAAAGGTAAGGCAATGAAGTGAATGAGGAATAAAGGTAAGGCAATGAAGTGAATGAGGAATAAAGGTAAGGCAATGAAGTGAATGAGGAATAAAGATAAGGCAATGAGGTGAATGAGGAATAAAAGTAAGCAATGAAGTGAATGAGGAATAAAGGTAAGGCAATGAAGTGAATGAGGAATAAAGGTAAGGCAATGAAGTGAATGAGGAATAAAGGTAAGGCAATGAAGTGAATGAGGAATAAAGGTAAGGCAATGAGGTGAATGAGGAATAAAGGTAAGGCAATGAAGTGAATGAGGAATAAAGGTAAGGCAATGAAGTGAATGAGGAATAAAGGTAAGGCAATGAGGTGAATGAGGAATAAAAGTAAGCAATGAAGTGAATGAGGAATAAAGGTAAGGCAATGAAGTGAATGAGGAATAAAGGTAAGGCAATTAAGTGAATGACGAATAAAGGTAAGGCAATGAAGTGAATGAGGAATAAAAGTAAGCAATGAAGTGAATGAGGAATAAAGGTAAGGCAATGAAGTGAATGAGGAATAAAGGTAAGGCAATGAAGTGAATGAGGAATAAAAGTAAGCAATGAAGTGAATGAGGAATAAAGGTAAGGCAATGAAGTGAATGAGGAATAAAGGTAAGGCAATGAAGTGAATGAGGAATAAAGGTAAGGCAATGAAGTGAATGAGGAATAAAGGTAAGGCAATGAGGTGAATGAGGAATAAAAGTAAGTAATGAAGTGAATGAGGAATAAAGGTAAGGCAATGAAGTGAATGAGGAATAAAGGTAAGGCAATGAAGTGAATGAGGAATAAAGGTAAGGCAATGAAGTGAATGAGGAATAAAGGTAAGGCAATGAAGTGAATGAGGAATAAAAGTAAGGCAATGAAGTGAATGAGGAATAAAGGTAAGGCAATGAAGTGAATGAGGAATAAAGGTAAGGCAATGAGGTGAATGAGGAATAAAAGTAAGCAATGAAGTGAATGAGGAATAAAGGTAAGGCAATGAAGTGAATGAGGAATAAAGGTAAGGCAATGAAGTGAATGAGGAATAAAGGTAAGGCAATGAAGTGAATGAGCAATAAAGGTAAGGCAATGTAGTGAATGAGGAATAAAGGTAAGGCAATGAGGTGAATGAGGAATAAAGTTAAGGCAATGAAGTGAATGAGGAATAAAGGTAAGGCAATGAAGTGAATGAGCAATAAAGGTAAGGCAATGAAGTGAATGAGGAATAAAGGTAAGGCAATGAGGTGAATGAGGAATAAAGGTAAGGCAATGAGGTGAATGAGGAATAAAGGTAAGGCAATGAAGTGAATGAGGAATAAAGGTAAGGCAATGAAGTGAATGAGGAATAAACGTAAGGCAATGAAGTGAATGACGAATAAAGGTAAGGCAATGAGGTGAATGAGGAATAAAGGTAAGGCAATGAGGTGAATGAGGAATAAAGGTAAGGCAATGAGGTGAATGAGGAATAAAAGTAAGGCAATGAGGTGAATGAGGAATAAAGGTAAGGCAATGAAGTGAATGACGAATAAAGTTAAGGCAATGAAGTGAATGAGGAATAAAGGTAAGGCAATGAAGTGAATGAGGAATAAAGGTAAGGCAATGAAGTGAATGAGCAATAAAGTTAAGGCAATGAGGTGAATGAGGAATAAAGTTAAGGCAATGAAGTGAATGAGGAATAAAGGTAAGGCAATGAAGTGAATGAGGAATAAAGGTAAGGCAATGAGGTGAATGAGGAATAAAGGTAAGGCAATGAGGTGAATGAGGAATAAAGGTAAGGCAATGAGGTGAATGAGGAATAAAGGTAAGGCAATGAGGTGAATGAGGAATAAAAGTAAGGCAATGAGGTGAATGAGGAATAAAGGTAAGGCAATGAAGTGAATGAGGAATAAAAGTAAGGCAATGAGGTGAATGGGGAATAAAGGTAAGGCAATGAGGTGAATGAGGAATAAAAGTAAGGCAATGAGGTGAATGAGGAATAAAGGTAAGGCAATGAAGTGAATGAGGAATAAAGGTAAGGCAATGAGGTGAATGGGGAATAAATGTAAGGCAATGAGGTGAATGAGGAATGAAGGTAAGGCAATGAGGTGAATGAGGAATAAAGGTAAGGCAATGAGGTGAATGAGGAATAAAGGTAAGGCAATGAGGTGAATGAGGAATAAAAGTAAGGCAATGAGGTGAATGAGGAATAAAGGTAAGGCAATGAAGTGAATGAGGAATAAAAGTAAGTCAATGCGGTGAATGGGGAATAAAGGTAAGGCAATGAGGTGAATGAGGAATAAAAGTAAGGCAATGAGGTGAATGAGGAATAAAGGTAAGGCAATGAAGTGAATGAGGAATAAAGGTAAGGCAATGAGGTGAATGAGGAATAAAGGTAAGGCAATGAGGTGAATGGGGAATAAAGGTAAGGCAATGAGGTGAATGAGGAATAAAGGTAAGGCAATGAGGTGAATGAGGAATAAAGGTAAGGCAATGAGGTGAATGAGGAATAAAAGTAAGGCAATGAGGTGAATGAGGAATAAAGGTAAGGCAATGAAGTGAATGAGGAATAAAGGTAAGGCAATGAGGTGAATGGGGAATAAAGGTAAGGCAATGAGGTGAATGAGGAATAAAGATAAGGCAATGAGGTGAATGAGGAATAAAGGTAAGGCAATGAGGTGAATGAGGAATAAAGGTAAGGCAATGAGGTGAATGAGGAATAAAAGTAAGGCAATGAGGTGAATGAGGAATAAAGGTAAGGCAATGAAGTGAATGAGGAATAAAAGTAAGGCAATGAGGTGAATGGGGAATAAAGGTAAGGCAATGAGGTGAATGAGGAATAAAAGTAAGGCAATGAGGTGAATGAGGAATAAAGGTAAGGCAATGAAGTGAATGAGGAATAAAGGTAAGGCAATGAGATGAATGAGGAATAAAGGTAAGGCAATGAGGTGAATGAGGAATAAAAGTAAGGCAATGAGGTGAATGAGGAATAAAGGTAAGGCAATGAAGTGAATGAGGAATAAAAGTAAGGCAATGAGGTGAATGGGGAATAAAGGTAAGGCAATGAGGTGAATGAGGAATAAAAGTAAGGCAATGAGGTGAATGAGGAATAAAGGTAAGGCAATGAAGTGAATGAGGAATAAAGGTAAGGCAATGAGGTGAATGAGGAATAAAGGTAAGGCAATGAGGTGAATGAGGTATAAAGGTAAGGCAATGAGGTGGATGAGGAATAAAGGTAAGGCAATGAGGTGAATGAGGAATAAAAGTAAGGCAATGAGGTGAATGAGGAATAAAGGTAAGACAATGAAGTGAATGAGGAATAAAGGTAAGGCAATGAGGTGAATGGGGAATAAAGGTAAGGCAATGAGGTGAATGGGGAATAAAGGTAAGGCAATGAGGTGAATGAGGAATAAAGGTAAGGCAATGAAGTGAATGAGGAATAAAGGTAAGGCAATGAGGTGAATGAGGAATAAAGGTAAGGCAATGAGGTGAATGAGGAATAAATGTAAGGCAATGAGGTGAATGAGGAATAAAGGTAAGGCAATGAAGTGAATGAGGAATAAAGGTAAGGCAATGAGGTGAATGGGGAATAAAGGTAAGGCAATGAGGTGAATGAGGAATAAAGGTAAGGGAATGAAGTGAATGAGGAATAAAGGTAAGGCAATGAGGTGAATGAGGAATAAAGGTAAGGCAATGAGGTGAATGAGGAATAAAGGTAAGGCAATGAGGTGAATGAGGAATAAATGTAAGGCAATGAGGTGAATGAGGAATAAAGGTAAGGCAATGAAGTGAATGAGGAATAAAGGTAAGGCAATGAGGTGAATGGGGAATAAAGGTAAGGCAATGAGGTGAATGAGGAATAAAGGTAAGGCAATGAGGTGAATGAGGAATAAAGGTAAGGCAATGAGGTGAATGAGGAATAAAAGTAAGGCAATGAGGTGAATGGGGAATAAAGTAAGGCAATGAGGTGAATGAGGAATAAAAGTAAGGCAATGAGGTGAATGAGGAATAAAGGTAAGGCAATGAAGTGAATGAGGAATAAAGGTAAGGCAATGAGGTGAATGAGGAATAAAGGTAAGGCAATGAGGTGAATGGGGAATAAAGCTAAGGCAATGAGGTGAATGAGGAATAAAGGTAAGGCAATGAGGTGAATGAGGAATAAAGGTAAGGCAATGAGGTGAATGAGGAATAAAGGTAAGGCAATGAAGTGAATGAGGAATAAAGGTAAGGCAATGAGGTGAATGAGGAATAAAGGTAAGGCAATGAGGTGAATGAGGAATAAAGTTAAGGCAATGAGGTGAATGAGGAATAAAGGTAAGGCAATGAGGTGAATGAGGAATAAAGGTAAGGCAATGAGGTGAATGAGGAATAAAGGTAAGACCGATGAATCGTATTTTGACACATGCATAATTTAACTGATTAGTGACCAGCGGAAAAAATGTATTAAAAATAAAAAGTAAAATAAAAGTCCGCTATTAATTTTAGATTTATAATTATCTCTCAAATTGTTCAGATAGATGAACACACAAATGCTCACACAAATACACACACACATATATAAAATGAGTATGTATTAGTAAATCTATGTAATTTACAGAAATAGACAGGCTAAATGAATGGAATAAAAATGAAAAACAAAAATAGCTAAATGCAAAGTAATATATAAGTTTGCGTATATGTGTGTATGATGAAGATGCTGAAAATAGACATATTCTTAATTTCATAATTAATGTTATTAAATTTTGCTTCTTTATAACGGCTTTAAACCCATTTAAAGGTTTTTTTTTCAGTGGAAAGTACATATCCCTGTCGTGTTATCAATGAGTATTATG
>OZ010572.1:71924883-71937383 GCA_963932145.1 Acanthosepion lycidas
TCACAATTCACAAAATTTATTGGTCACTTCATCAAAGAGGAATTATATTCTTCTTCTTCTTCTTCTTCTTCTTGTCGATTTCTTTCAGGACGTTGGCGATTTCCATTTTCCAAAACTCTGTAGCTCTCTGTAAGTTTTATGTTTTCAACATCACTCTCACACCCTGTTCTGCGATGCAGCTTGTTAGGTAGGTTATTCGAAATTTCCCTCTGTCCTTCTTGCATTCAATATGCCCTGTGAGTGTAAAATTCTCCTAGCCTACTTCCCACATTATGCGCCCTATAAATTACAACTGTCTCCATATGATTCTAAGTGTCCCCTTTGTTTCTATTTCTCCTAAAACTTCCTCGTTGCTCAGTATCCTTCTGTACAACCCTATCTCTGTTGCCTGTAATCTCTTCTTCATCTGTGAAGAGATTGTCCAGCATTCATTGCCATATTGCAAGACCAATATTATGTAATAGTTCAGCACTCTTTTGTTTCTAAATTAGCTTTTAGAAAGCATCTTTCGCTATTTAGGGCAGTTTAGGATTTTGGTGTCACATTTTCAGTCTTCTGTTAAAACCCTTCTTAGATTCATAAATTTTCTCGCTTTATTTTGGTATCTCCAGTTCGTAGTCCGCGTGCCCACTTTTAATATCTCTTCCCGGATGCAGAGAGTTTGACCAGCACAGCTGAAGACGAATCTCCAACTGCAGGATATCTACCAACCGAATATAACGTGGTGTATCCGAGCCCGTAGGCTCGTCCAAAAATTCCCCGTAGGCTCCTTACAAAAACGGGGTCGGGTAGCAGTTTCCTGAAACAAGATTCTGCCATTCGATATAGCCTCGTGTTGGGGTCCTCACTGTCCGGAGGAAGAGAGTTTGACCATCACAGCTGGAGACGAATCTCCAACTGCGGGATATCTACCAACCATCCCCGGCGGTCAGATGTGGCACAAGGCCGAATTTAATGTCGGATATCCGAACCCGTAGGCCCGGCCAAAATTTCCAAGTAGACCACGTATAAAACGGGGTTTGGTAGCTGTTTCTCAGACGATATTCTGTCCTTCGACATAGTCTAGTCTGTTGATTCTCTCTGCACGGAGGCAGAGAGTTTGACAAATAAGCACAGCTGGAGAAAAATCTCCAGCTCCAGTACAACATACAGTATTTACTACTGCATTTATGTGAATGGGGACATATCCATTATCGTCCGTATGTATGCTGCAACAAAAAGAATGAAAACTTGCCATCAATCTAGTATTGTACTTAAATTCCTAAAGTCTAGGTATCATAGGGGAAAGTTGATTAGAACAATTACCATGAAAGTATTTGTAGAAAAGGAACAGGGAAGCTGCATTACGGGGGTGGGATAACGACTGAAGATGAGATACTAAGTCCGCATCAACAACTGCGCAGATTCTACTGTGGATTTTATCACATGTCTCTAAATATAGCAGGAGCGCCAGACCATATGACTTAGACTAGAACTAAGACAAAAAAGACTAAAAGATGATAAAGACTATGTGTCTGATTGAAGAACTTAGTTATCAATCAATCCTCGTATAAACTTCTACATTTTTTTTATTTTAAGGTGTTGTTTTCTCTTCTGGACGTGGACGATTATTGATCCCCCCAACTTCCTCTCATTTGTAGCTCTATTTCCTTTCTTTACTATTCCTCCTAGTCCATGTATTGCCATCCATTACTTGCTAATTCTTCTCTTCATTAAATCCTGTGAGTGTCAAATTCGCCAAGCCATATTAGTGCACCGTATATATCTAAAATTTTCAGAGTGATATACGCTGGATAAATTTTAGTGCGAAAACTGACTCCAGTACAAGCAGGTTACCTGTCAAGTAGACAAAAGTAATCCCTTGGTTCAATTAGAGTCATTCATGAGTGTCAGATTTTGAGCCTCGATTGGCAAGATTGTCATTACGAAAGATTGCTTTTTATGTTGTTTGTTTTTTTTTCGATATTGGCAACAGTAGTTAAATGAACACCCGTACTCCCGTACATACATTTTCTGGAAAAGGAAGTTAAGTACATATATATATATATATATATATATATATATATATATATATATATATATATATATATATATATATTAGGTTCGTGCAAAAATAACGTTTTCTCACATAGTAACATATGTGAGAAAACGACATTATTTTTGCACCAACCTAATATATATATATATATATATATATATATATATATATATATATATATTAGATATCGGACATCGTAGGTATAGAATTTACCCATATGCAAATGTTAGTGATTAGTACCAGATAATATGCTTCTGATGAATTATGACAGGAATAATTTTAAACATGATAAGAACATTTTTCCCTCATGTGGAAAATGACTTAATCTCGAAGATTTAAAAAATGTCACTTATTTCCCTTTGCCAGATTTAAGCAGCGTAGACCAGTTTCTGGACGGCCGTAGTGCAGAAGCTCACCAAGATCGATGCATTGTAATGTCAATAGTGACAGATAGCACTGCGTCTACAGGGCAGACCAGAACAAATGTTTCAATATAGACTATGGGGAATCATTTAGTTACTTCTGGATGAGAGACACGCATGTCTCTAGCAAGATTTGTACGCCAAACCAATGCATCGCGAGGGTGTTATATGTAAGTGTGAATCGCACACTACCTGGTTAAGCGGTGAGAGGTTTTGGATTCGTGCAAGATACGGTGGCTTTTGTGTTCGACATAGATCCTAAGAGAAAAAAAATTACATTGAAAATATTTTGAAAAAGTTTTAATATATACTTCAACTTAGAACTCACATGCGCGCACACACATACATACACACACACATACACACTATATATATATATATATATATATATATATATATATATATATATATATATTTGTGTAGATGTTATATTTTTGCAGGGTTATTATGTATGCATATATGATTCATGATTGATTGCTGTATTTTGGGGTAAAGAGCCTACTAAACTAGTAATCGTTTTTTTGCCGAGTACTTTCCAACATAGGACATTTTTATAAAAAGATAGTAAAAAATGAAAGATAATGTATATTTAAACAACAATATACCAATCAAGTAAAATTTATTAAATTCAGCGTACAAAATTTTAATGTTAAATGTACTGTTATAATTTTAGAATTTACGAATATGTTGTCGAATATCTGAATAAATTTCTTTTTATATAAACTGTCTGATAAAAAATATCGGAACTAGTGCTATAAAAAGCAAACTACAACGAATATCAATTCAATGTTTACTCTCCTTCGATGTAGTTCCCTTCTGAAGCCCCACACTTTATCCAGCAACGTTTTCCTTGATAGATGCACTCCTGGAACTTCTTTTTTTGGGCAATAGTGAGCAACTGCCTTGTCGCATACACTTGAATTTTCTCTACCTCTTGATATCTTGTTCCTTTCAAGGAGGATTTGATTTTCAGAAAGAGGAAAAGATCGCAAGGTGCACCACCTGGGGAATCTGATAGTAGTCGGATCTGGGGTATGTAGTTCTTGACCAAAAACTGCTGCACAATCCATGGCTATGATGGAACCTCTGTGGCATGGTTAGACGACCACACTCTTCACATTTTCCGTCCAAGCAGTGCTATAAACAACGAAAGTGAGCGAGAATGTTATAACTTAGTATATATGCGTGACTGTGTTCAAAGTTAATCTGTACCAAGCGTTTCCACTCTGCGTACCTTAGCCAATTAACATAGCAACAGTTCCGATACTTTTTGATCTGACCTTATATATTGATGTTATTTAGCGACACTAAAAAATAGTTTCCAGCGCAACTAAATCTGATGATGAAGATAATACTAATGACGAATATAATAATGATGATGCTTTATGAAGCAACTGCATTAATCCCAAGATAGATAAAACACAGAACAACAACGACAGCAACAACAACAACAACAACAACAACAATAATAATAATAATAATAATAATAATAATAATAAGAGATCATCTAATATCAGCAACTTCTGTACTTAGACCAAATGAATATAAAAATCAACATGATGGAATGAGGCAATATTTACACTGGACAATATGCAAACTCTTTGGAAAAGATGGTAACGGATACTGGTATGAGCAGCACCCAGAAATAGAAGTCATCACAATTCTATGGGATTACACTATCTTTATATACAGAAAGATTGAATCAAATAAGCCGGTCATAATTGTCAAAAGCCGAAAAGAAAGAAAACTTGCCTACTAATTGATATGGTTTGCCCAGTGGACTGTAACATTTAAACAAAGGCATTTTAAAAACTATCGAATTGTAAGATCTGGAAATCGAAATGTAGAAAAAAACAAAAAAACAATAGTACTAGCCATAGTAGGTGCTCTTGGAATGATAAAAAAAGGAACACAACAACACATTGAAAAAATCACTAGAAATAAATTGTCTTGATAAGTACAGCCCGCACTCTAAGAAGAACTTGGTCCCTGTAACGCTAGTGATGTTATGGAAGTTAGAAGAACAAATCATTAAATTTAGCCATAGCACCACACCACCACCTGCCTTAGGTGTGCTTATGACAGAAATCGAAACATAATAATAATGATGATAGTAATAGCAAAAACAGGAATGGCGTCTAATCTCAGTTCTTATTATGTTTTTAACGTCTACATATTTTTCTTGATGAATTAAATTGGCTACAGTAAATATCCCATTAAGGTCCACACATTTTCTTGTCGGTGGCTTGCACCTAACCAGCTAACCATGTCTCCTGGAGTCTGATGCTAAGTGCGTCTACGTTAATGAGTGGGAGTAGTGGAAAGCATGATGCCCAAATATCGTGGTGCGGATGGTTCTTAAGCTTGAAAGATGATTTGGTCAAAACGATTTGGGAGTCACACCAATATAATTAGGAACACCCTCAATCAGAGACCGGCTGAGTAGACCAGGTAACGGTGACCCGAAATTATTTCTAACTGAGATTTATCACCATATCGTGCATATTTGACTGTGATACTTTTGCCTGCTATATCCTAATCGGACCGAGCGTATTAGGCCTCCTATATTTGTACCTCAGTGTCATATTGTTGACGCGCTTCTGTTTTACTCATGAATAATAATAAAAATATTAATAATAATAAATTGTCCAGATACATAAGACTTGGAATAACAGTATGTGGGGAATGAAGGCTGAGACTGTACCAATAGTAATCTGTTATATAGGAATAAAGTGTGGTTGCCGACACTTGAGTTTGAACCTAGATCGCCAGTGAGCAAACACAGGCGATTCCATTATTGAATTAAGTAGACCACGTGGCCATAGAGGAAATGCATGAGTAGGAAGTCGTGTGGCGTCCCTATTTCTCATATATCCTCTATTACTATACAGACCACCATTTCTTCTCTATCCTCTATTACTATACGGACCGCTATTCTCTACTCTATTCACCATACTATTTCTCTATTCGGATCACTGTACAGATTACTATTCGAGCGAGTATTATCGAGCTAGTACAATTAGTGCGAGTATTATTCAAAGGCGTGTGACACCAATAATTTTCAACGGCGTACTATAGTTGTATCTGCGATTACAAAGTCTCTAATACAACGAGCATTACGAAAGTGACAACGAGTATTCCTTGACATTACGAAAGTGACAACGAGTGTTCGTTGACATCACAAAAATAATTGGAGCCCTTGGCCTCTTGAGAAAAGGAATGAATAATTTTACTAACAGTGTCCCGGGTAACATCAACATACAAGAAAAGTGCTATCAATTCAATTCTCCTATAAGGCCTAAGGACCATAGTTTTGACCCAGATCTACAGGATAAAAAGAAGGAAACATAACATACACAAATAATAATAATAATAATAATAATAATAATAATAATAATAATCACAGACAGAACAATCAAAGCTAACTGCCCAGTCATTGTTATTAGAGACTGCAAACAAAAAAGTGCCGCCTTATTGATATGGCAATCCCTGCGGATTGCCATGTATCTTTGAAGATCTTCAAATGCTATCAAAATCTCAAAAATGTGGCACATGGGAATATCAACAAACCCTGATGTAGTTGGAGCCCTAGGACTAATTGAAGGGATTCCTGGAAGCCCATGCCTTAAAGAAATACAAAACATTGTTCCCACAAGTACAGACCACACCTTACGAACGGTTTTATCTATGTAAAATATTTTTTTTTTTTGTCAGTGGAAAATTTCATGATGTCGTGATGCCATTTCTAACCTTAGGTCTCAGGGCGAGACCCGGGACGAAATGTGTACACACCAGAAATCAAAGGACATAATAATAATAATAATAATAATAATAATAATAATAATAATAATAATAATAATAATATGATCATCTGGACTGACAAGCGCTTGGAGAGCAATCGCCCTGACATCACAGTTGTGAACATGAGTTGCCAGGAATGGATCCGGATATAAGTTGCGGTACCTTGGGATAAGATCATCGTGATGGCAGATTCATCGAAAATAGAGAGTTACCAAGACTTAGCAGTGCAAATCAAAGAAAGGTACCAAGCAGCAACTCAAATTGTCCCTGTTGTGGTTGGGTCGCTTTAGACTATCTCAAAGAATCTCTCTTCCTTACAAGACGCCTTGTGGATATCTGACATCATTAGGGGCGCTGCTTACAACAGTTCATGTGCTGAGGAAAATTTTGTGTCCGTAAGCTGCGATTAGGAGCTGAGATACGATCATTACCGCAGGCCGAAAAATCTCAGAGTCACAGTGGTCCTCAAATAATAATAATGATGATGAAATTAGCAAGAATAAGAAAGCCAATAAAAATAAAGTCGTTATAACAACATTAAGTAATAAACGTAATATAATACGTATAGCAATATGAACGACTTAATAATGTATTTGCTTGGGATTAGAAAGGCTCCTGTCTGACTTAATAGGGTTTTAATTTTGATTTTTCTAATGTCTGCTTGGAAAATGCGTCCTTTGTGTATTTACGTTTGTGTTATAGCATTTAGGGGCGCGAGCATTCCTTTGTTAGTTTTGACGTTTCATAAGTTTCAATGTAGTTTCTTTTATCTATTTTCTTTTCCTTTTTTACTTTAATGCAAACGTCGTCTTATGAAGCAATTCCAATAAAAGAGGACATTTTGCTAAGACATTCGGATCCGGAAATTCGTAGCTGTGTCGGGGAAACAAAGTGTTCGGTTTATTTGGCTTGTTAATCAGTGCTTTTAAGCCGGAAGTAAGTAAAGACGACTTATTGGTTTTCTGCCTTTATGTGTTTTTTTTTTTGTTTTTTTTAATTTCCTTTTTGTTTTTTTAAATTTATTTACATCTTTCTTTTTTAATCATTTTAAAAGCATTGTTTTTTTTTCGTGAGCTAATTAATTATTACACACACGGTAAAGCAAGTAAAGACGCCATGTTTTTCTTCGACGTTCATATATTTCTCTTTTTTAATTGTCTGAGAAAAGACTTTCTTTTTATGTTTTTGGTTTTTATCCTGAGACATGTAAATATGTATATTTGTACTGTTGAACATATGCGTTTATATTTATTTACTTGTAGAATTATATGTATGATTGTTGCTCTATTTTAATTATTTTTGAGTTCAGCGTCCATTGTGTGCGCTTGTAAAAGCCTTTGTCTGCCTTTTCAGGATATACAGCTCGTATAAGAAATTTTTTTTTTATACAGGTGCGGCAGAAATACGTCCCATATTTTCAATTGTCACCTCTGTGGTGATAATGACCTTAGGTAAGTGGCAATAATGTCTTCATCTAGCTAATGCTTTAACATATTTTTTTTCAGTCAGATATTATTATTTACCATCGTGGATTGGACCGGTGCATACCTTGCACTTGCTGTTGAAACTTTTTTTTTTGTTCTTTTTTTCAAACAGTTAAATCTGCAATTGCAACATAAAGAGCTTTTCGTGCTCATTTCAAGTTATATTGGAATTATCCTGTTACGAATAGAAAATCGATATTGCTATGGGTTGAAAATTTCAAGGCCATATGTTAAGCGCTTAAAATAAAGCTACCTGGAAAAACGTTCGAACTTTCGATTAATGGAAAATTTAGAAATCGTCTACAACAGTGTATGACGGATAGGGGACATCAATTGGAGGATGTCATTTTTAAAACCAAATGAAAAAAAAATCTGTTACCCTTTGTTTAAACAAGAGTAAAATAATTTGTAATAGTAGTTACCTTGGTCTTTTTGTCAATCTTTAAAATGTGGGGAAAATTTATGCCGCACCCTGTATTTACCTTCAAGATAGAAAACTGCTTGACTTACGTATATCTGGACGGTAGCGACAAGCAGGGTATTTTTTTTTTCTATATTTAATGTCTTCATTTTTCCTTGTTGACAAAATATTAGGTTGGTGCAAAAATAATGACGTTAAAAAAATACGTCAAAAAACGACATTATTTTTGCACCAACCTAATAGCAATCTAGTTGGACTAAGTTTCTTAACTCGATAATGAGACAACGATAATTATTTAAAATATTTCGACCCTCTTAACGTAATTTTCTTGGATGTTTTTCTTTTTCTTTTTATTTTAACACAATCAATAGCATATTTTCTTGCTAATCCAATATTTGATTATATATTGCTTTTTAACCAATATGTTATGAATTCAATTTCAATAAACAATATTGATTTTCTTGCTGCTGTTTTGTAAGAATCAGTCGTCGGAAATCATGCTTCCGAAAAATTGAATGTCTTAAATTATAATATTTTTAAACGAATTTCCTGCAAATGTAATTGTAATGAAATAAACTTTTCAAGTAAATGTGAATTGTTGATTTATTTTTTTTCTTTTTCTTGTATATCGTCAGCCGAAATTTAAAATGTTTTATCTGTACTTTTTATAGTTTTGAGATATTTGACTTGTCTCCTCTGTGGTGATAGTAACCTTAGGTAAGTGGTAATAGTGTCTTCATTTACCTAATGTCTTAGCATTTTCTTTTTCAGGTTTTAGCTACTATCATGGCTTGCGTCGTTGCATTCCATAAGGTTTTTTCACAAATTGTCAGAAATATTTCTTTACATACTATACGCAATCTTCTAAAGGATTAAATAAAGATTTTTAACAAAACGTAATTGATCATATATGACATTTCGGTGAGAACATGCCACGAGCTATAACTAAAAGAAAAAAAGGAAAAACAAACATTGCAGATATAAGCTTTTTTAATCTCAGGTGGCGATATGTTCCTAGTATCATTCAGAATAAACACACCCTTGTAATCTAGTGTAAGAATTTAAGTTTAAAATTCAGTCAATATGGACACTGTTTATGCAGAAGGTAAGCTAGTGACAACACTGATCATTAGTACGTCAGGAGGTTTTCAACTGAAGAAAAATCAGTTTGACGAATTCACGATTCAAATCTCTTACAAATGTGGCAAATGCTTGTATTAACATGCAGTAAAAAAGGATGAAGCTGATATGTGTTTGTAAGTGTAAAACAACTGGAAACTATATACATTAAGGAGAAGATCGGGCGATATAACAAACAAAAAGAAAATGCGAAAAAAAAAGGATTGTTTTCGGTTGCATAAAAGATTTAAACAAACGGCGTAACGGTTATTTGCACGGGAAATGGAATAAAGAAGGACAGTTCAAATTTCGACTCAGCCTGTGCCTTCATATTCGCTTTGATTCCTTCTGTAATGGCTTGAATCTATAATTTCCCTCCTCAGCTATGGGTTAAATAGCAGACAAACCGTGCTTTCAAACTTTTAGTATCGACCAGTCTAATAGAGAGGCTACTATGAATTCGAAATTGTGGAACAGCAATGTCTCCATTGTTCTTTGCAAGAAGTCATGACAGTTCCCAGATAATGATTCTATGGAAGCTATAGCGTCATGTGCCCTGAACAGAGGATGTATTAGAGAGGAACAATTTGAACAAATTTATATTTCTATTCTATTCTTAAGATTTTCATTTTTCAACCAATCAGAATCAAGAAGAATGTATAAGTGAATTAGTATAGTTAAGCTTATTTTATCCTGGACAATGCTGGATCACCTTGACAGTACACGCATTTGTGAACCCTTGTGCCTGGATATAAAGGACATCCCAAAAGTAGCGATGGGGTTTTGAGAGTTAATAAGTATTCAGGAAATTGATATTTTTCTCTTATTCATTCAGATTTAAAAAATTGAAAGTCTGGAATTTTTATTATGGATAACACCTCAACTCAACAACGAACTAAACTTGTACATCTTTATTTTTAAAATTTAAATTCAATTGTGTTGACGTAGAAGGCATACCAATGTCAATTCAATATAATAATTCCACTCTCTGAATCAACAAAGCGCTGTTTAATAGGATGTTTTCAGCAAAATGCCTGCCAGCTGCCAAGATCTGGAAGGATTACGTTCAGCTCGAACAGAAGAAAATATTGAACGTATATATTGAACAATATTGAAGAAGAACAGGGAATGCCCATTCAAAGAAGCTCATTGTCTCGGACATCATTACACCGTATTAATAGAAGAGATTTACATCAATATCCCTATAAAATCCAGTTGATACAGGAAGTAAAGCTTAATAGATTATGACAAGCGGCTTAACTTAGTTCGACGTATTCAAGAGTTAAGAAATGAAGACGGAATTTTTATTCATCATTGCGAGAATGTAAGTCCCCAAAATAGTGTACACTTGCCGTTCGTTATTTTAGTTAATTAATTGACTTAAATATCCATCTAATGACCAACATTACTACATCAAGAAAAACAACTAATAATGTCTACTTAAGAAGTAATGTTATTTTTAAACCTCGTCGCGACTTTTGGGACACGCTGTATAACTGTTCATATACACACGGATAATTTTTCCAATTGATCTGCTAACTCTCGTCACACATGAATATATCTATTTATATGCAGATGGCAAGAAAAGTTTGCGTCGAGTTTTCGGGGAACACAACTGTTCTTTAATAGCTTGACGTCCAAAGCGAAAACGAACGTGAAAGAATATGCTAGTCACGTCTCAGCAAGATACGTCTCCGCCATATTAGGTTATTGGTGATGACGTGAGCCGGTAGAAATTGCATCGACCAAGGCTTTATGGTTCTTGGCGGATACCTTCCATCTGACAATGCTTAACGCATGGCGCGTCGGTCGGAGAATGACAGCAAGATCCGGAATTGTAAAACGAGATTCTGTTCCCTTTGGTAACGTGGAACTTCAATGCTTTCTTTTCATGCGATTCACAAAAATGAATTTGGTGAAATACAGAAGCTCAATATACGCACGCACACAGACACATACACAGACACACACAGACAGACAGACAGATAGACACACACACACACACACACACACATATATATATATATATATATATATATATATATATATATATATATATATATGTATATATATATATATATATATATATATATATACAAGTATAGGATTGGTGTATATGAAATAAATTCCAATAACAAAAAATAATATTCTTAAAAGAGTTCTCAATACAGAGTAGAGCGAATATAATTTATTCGAAAATTATAACATAAATATGTTATAAAATCACTACAAAAATAGCTATTTTGTATAATTTTCGAATGAATTAAATATATATATATATATATATATATATATATATGTATATATATATAGTATATATATATATATATATATATATATATACTATATATGTATATATATATATAGTTTATATATATATATATATATATATATATATAAACTCGTCCATATAAGACGCTGGAAGCGAAAATCGCACCGCAGCTCATGACGTCACACATGACCACGCGAGAGTGAATTCGATAAGTATTAAGTATGGGAAGCCGTTGGTATAAACCAATGGCTTCTGTTACGAATTATAGGCATTTAAGAATATTTGTGGAGATTTCATAGTTTATTTTGTTCAGGTTAGGTTTCAACTGTTTTATATATATAGCTTTAAGAATTGTTAATTCTGATCATATACATACACATCTACATATGAAATTCTGTGGTTTCTGTTTGTCCCTCCCTCCATCAAAAGTGCAAACAGATAAGAAGGCACAAAGTACAGCAGTTGGTTTTACTAGGGTGCATAGCTTAGTACAATAAAATTTTGGAAAAATTAAGTTTTATTATTTAACATACAAAATACTCCCACTATTAAAAAAAAGAAGCAATTTAATGATGAAAATGACAAATAGTTGTTTAATAAAAAATTGTTTTTTACATACCTTTTCTTTAAGGTTATATATATAAACAAGGATCCATTTTCCAGTTCGCCCTGCGTTTGCGATAACTATAAACAACTCACAAGGCTTCCAAAAGTTGGAATTTCACTCCAGGAAGAACTATTTACGTATGGTCAGTTCTATGTTGAACGCTCAAGGGTTCTTACATTTGAGTCGTGAAAGTTTATTCTTCGCTGTTTAAAAGGAAAGAAATAAAAAATATTATTTACCATAAAGTCCCACAAAATTAAATTAAATTAAATTAGAGAAATTATTAAACCGCTTATTCAGATTTCATTGGTTCGGTTGCGAAACTTAAAGAAATGT
>OZ010572.1:71942383-71947383 GCA_963932145.1 Acanthosepion lycidas
TCATTTTTCTTTCTTTTTTCTTTCTCAATAATTTCATTTTTCTTTCTTTCTTACCTTTTCAATAATTTGAATTTCCCTTGTCTTTCTTTCGTCCTTTCTTTCTTAATGATCTAATTTTTCTTTCTGTCTTGCTTTTTGCTTTCTTTCTCACTTTCTTTCTCAATAATTTATTTTTGTTCTTTCTCTTTCTCAATAAGTTAATTGATCTTTCTTTTTTTCTTCTTTCTTTTCTATCACTCTCACTCCTCTTAATTTCTTCATTTAATTTTTGCTTTCTTTTTTCCACTCTTATTTCTACATTATACCTTTCTTTTGTCTTCATTACGTTTCTGTGGTCTTTTTTAATGATTTCATTTTCTTTTCTCTTTCTTTCCTTTTTTCCTCACTTCTTTCTTTTGTCAATAATTCTAATTTATTCTTTTTCTTTCTGTTTTTCTTTTTTTTCTTTTTCTTTAAACGTTTATTTATCACTTAGTTTTATTTATCACTTAGTTTCTCCTGCTCTCCTGCTTCCCTTTCTTTGGTTTCATTCCGAATATGAGTAAAGTAACAGAAGAGTCCTTTTAATTTTAAGGACTGATCATTAGTCGAGCAACAAGAACTGTTAGACGTATATAGCGCCTAGTCAGTAATCGCCTTCAGTCTTGTGATTCTACGGTTGTTTGAAGCGTGAATTTGACGTGTTTGAGCCACTTGTAGCATTTCGAGGCTTTAAATGCTGCTTATGCCTTTGCGCTCAAACACTTGATTGCACGAAGTCGCAGTTGAGGATCAAAGTAAACGATTTAATTCTGCTGTAAAGACTCCTTCTTGAGATTTTCACACGCCTCTAATCTTTGCTTTCATCACTGTCAATAATTGGCGTTGAAATAACATCTTGGGTAAAGATTTTCATAAAAAAAGGGCGAAACTCTTTTGTTAACATTTACGTCTCTTTATTTAATGAATTATTTTTCATGTTTTTTTCCCTGTTTTGATTCTTTCATTTTTTTTTTTTTTTTTGCTCTTCCATGTTTCAGTGTAATGATCTTAAATTGCCAATTATTTCTGCGTTTATATACTCCTTCGTTGGCGCTTTTCGAACCATTTATAGATCTGTTATTTTTCAATTATTTATTCCTGGTTATTTTTGTCTTGGAGAAAATTTACGTTCCGTTCCTAATTATCGTTTCATCAGTCGCCTTTCTGCTCTTTTTTATTTCCTCTCTTTCAGTGTCTTCCTTTCTTTTGTTTGCTGTTTTTACGCTTCTTTTCAGCTTTCTTTAATGTTTTATATTATAAACAGCACTTTTTTTTGCGTCATCTCTCTTTTCATCTTTACTCTCATTTTCTTTCTTTTTCCTTGCTTCCTCTCTCTTTTTCTCTTTGCTTCCATTTTCTTTCTTTCTTTCTTTCTTTCTTTTTTCTTTCTTTCGCTTTGCTACCTCTCCTCTCTCTCTCTTTCCTCTTTGCTTCATTTTTTCTTTCTTTATTTTGGCTTCCTCTCTCTTTTCATCTTTATTTCTATTTTCTTTCTTTCTTTCTTTCTTTCTTTCTTTCTTTCTTTCTTTATTCTCCCTCTCTATTTTCATCTTTACTTCTATTTTCTTTTTTGTTTGATTCTATTCTCTTTCTTATCATGGCTTCCTCTTTCTTTTTCCTTGCTTCCTCTTCTGCTTCCCTTTTCTTTCTTTCTTTCTTTCTTTCTTTCTTTCTTAGCGATTCCATACTCTTTATTTCCTTTTTTTCTTTCTTTCTTTAGTTTTCCTTTTTGCCTTTTTATTCTTTGTCCTTAAAATTTTCAGAACATGTCTCTTTTAGAAAAATGTAACTTGAGTTGCAATATAAAATATCTATCTCCATTTAAAAAAAAAATATTAATAATAATCATTTCAGATGAGAAGTTATCACTATTTATATTACACATGGACTATTCTCCTTATCATTTTTGTTATTATCACAACGTTTCGACTGTTATGCCCTACAGCCTTCATCTCGTCGATACGTGTAACCTTTAGCCAATTTCTAACTGAAGTCTTTATTTAACGTACAGGAGTATAGTGTTCTGTTGTGTTGACCATATCTAGGGATATTTCGTCTAGTTCTGGTTTAGTTCTTATTAACTATTACTCAGTTATTGCTCGTCCAGTTTTCACAGAGACCAAGTACACACTTCTCGACCCTGGGGTTGAACTGAAAATGACAATGTCACCAATGCACGCCCGAACGCACGAAAAACAATCCTGAGTGAAGAATTTGGAGCCTACCCAAACTTTCGGTGAAATAGACTGTCATATAGGAATAAAACGTCGTTGCCAACACTGGAGTTTGAACACAGATCACCAGAGAGCAAACACAAGCGATGCCTTTGTGTATAAGTAGATCACGTCACCATAACAGAAGCGCATAAATAAGAATTAACATGGCGTCTAAATGATCACTATTTCTACTCTATCCTCTATTACTATACGAATTTCTATTCTCTGTACTACTCACTATACTATTCTCTATACTAATTACTATCGCTTTTCTCTATACTAATCATCTATACGGATCACTATTCGGTGGTTACTATTCGAGCGAGTACTATTAGTGCGAGTGTTATTCGAAGGCGTCTGACACCAGTATTGCTTAACGGCATTACTATCGTTGTATCTGCGATTACAAACTCTCTACTACAACAAGCATTACGAAAGTGACAAAGAGTATTCTTTGACATTACAAAAGTGACAACGAGTGTTCAGGGATGGAGGGAAGATGCTACCACATTCCTGCGTTTCGCTATACAAATACTGTAGAATAAAGAAATGTCTACTAGTGATAAACTGCATCTCATACGTTGAAAAATAAGGTTTATATACATGGTAGTTTCTTGGCGCTGCTAGTCACTTCTTCAGGCAGTGTGAAGCAGGTTATAATGATTTACATGGCACCAGGAGCGAAGAGGAGTTCCTGATTATTCTCCGGTTTAACGATTAGTTATAACATATTGCATTTTTTTATGACTAGACCGATTGTAACGTTTTTCTGGTTCTAAACGAATATTTTGCTCTCTTTTCCGTCCTGTGATCATTCAACCGGAAGTAACCTCCAACAGAAGACCAGTTCTAAGCGTTTGTTACACGGGGAGAAATGGTAGGCCGTGTCACTTCGCAATCGATATTGGCATACAACTTCCAGCGAATCGAGTAAAAAGCAAATTCACATCTGTCAGCCGGCGTAATGTCCATCAGTTATCAATCGGAACTCGGGCAGGAAAACAACCTGAGCGAGGCGACTTCTTACTCATTCCGAAATGTTAGTCTTTGCTTTCTATTTTTCTTATGTATGTTAGTTCTTGCTTGTTTTACATCGCTCCAGGTTGGGCTTATTTTGGCGTGTTTCGTTTTCCTTTTTATCCATTTCTACATTTCAATTTATTCACTTATATATATATATATATATATATATATATATATATATATATATATATATATATAATTTTCTTCAGTTTCACCTCTCCAATCTTTCTCCTAATTTTATCACCAAGTTATTGCTTTTCTATTTTTCTTAATGTTTTTCTTTTTTTCGTTTTCGTTATGTCTTTGTTGATTTACAACTCACTTTTACCGACTGTTTACGTTAGAGTTATGTACGTTTTCCTACCTTTTCACGGCGCCATCTTTTCACGACGCCATCTTTCCACTCTTTTTCACCTAACTTCCTTTTTCGCTATTCTTTGTTATTTTCATCCTCATACCTTTTAATTCTTTCTCTAAAGCGATTTATTTATTCTTTGACTTTTCATGAAATAATATTTACCTGCAAGTTGTCAAATGTCTTCCTTTCCTTCTGTCTATCCAGTGCTTCTTTTTTTAGTCTTACCTCAATTTCTCCATTAATTCGTTGATTCTTTTCCGACCCCTCTCCTTTCTCGCTTTCTTTCTTTCTCACGTTATTGCCTTGTGTTTTTTTTTCCTTTCTTTCTTTTTACTCACTTTATTACCTATGATTTTCCTTCTTTCTTTCTTTCTTTCTTTCTTTCTTTCTTTCTTTCTTTTCAGGTTATTAGCATTGTTCTTTCTTCCTTTCTTTTTTCTCTATTTTAATTAAATTCTTTATTTTTTGATTTAAGAGCCCTTTTCTTTTTTTTTCTAATTTTTTTCATTTTTATTTTTCTTACATATTTAAGTTTATTATTCTTAAATACATTCCTTTTTAAAATGTTTCTTTCTATCGTTTTTCATTAAACTGCTTTCTACATATGTATCCCTTTTCTTTCTTTCTTTCTTTCTTTCTTTCTTTCTTTTTTCACATACCCTCGTCTCTTTTTTTTTCAAACCTCTGTTTCCTGGCTTATTTATTCCGTCTTTCTACACACTCCATTGCTCTGTATCCCTAAATTCTCCCTGCCTTACGAAGTTTGATCCATCCACCTTCCGTTTTCTTGGTTACACGACCGTTCGGTTGATTGCTCGAAAACAAGCCAAGTGAAACCAACATATTTTCCCCTTTATTTCCAGGCTGTCAGGAAGCGCGCGAAATTGTAGCAAACAAAATAAATCACATACGGCCTATAACCGTTGCGTTCCAATAAATGCACATGATGCGTGCGTAGTACTGAGGGAAGTGTATTTATATGTTCATGCCTTAAACAGGAAAATCATGAGAGGAATAACGTCCCAATAATTATCACTCTGTTCGTATGATAAGTGAGGACAAATATATGAAGACGTAAGTACTTTACGAAAATAGTATCACACATGGACATGTTCTCGTACGTACAGAGACACAGAAAAAAATGAATATACGCACAACTACACGCGGAGAGAGACACAAATATAAAGATAGATTCCCAAAGATAGAGAGAGAAAACACTCTCTCACACACAAACACACATTTGAGGGCATTTTTAGTTGCTTAGTAAAAGGTGGAATTTTAATCATTGATGGTGTGCGGGATTAAACGGGGAATCTTGATAAAAGGGGAGCCAGAAAATCAGTTAAAGTGTTAAAAGTTGCGAAATTATTAAAGGAAGAGAT
>OZ010572.1:71952383-71994883 GCA_963932145.1 Acanthosepion lycidas
CGCTTATACAGAAGCAGTTGAAATTTCTAAGACGCATAATAAAGAAAGAGGCTTTGGAGAAATTGACACTGCCGGGAACATGGACGAGTAATCTGCCTAACGAATTGTATAGGGTGACCCCAAAAAACGGGAAATTTTTAACAATCCAATAAAACCAAGAGTGATGGAAGAAAAATATTTTATTCATAGTAATTGAAACCTTAAAACATGCCATTTAAGAAACAATGATGGAATTTTCATTTTTTTTAAATTACGTCCTGTAGATGGCGTCCTCCTGTACGAATGCATTCTTGAAATCTGCTGTTGAGATTCCTCATTGACTGCTGCAACATCTCAGCTGGGATACTGTGAATTTCATCTTGAATTCTAAATGGCGAAATGTTTACTTGTTCAAGGTCATTGTTTCGCAGTGTTGCCATTTGCTCATTTCTGGCAATAAGCACTTCAAAAATTCCCGTTTTTTGGTTCACCCTGTATAAATGGATATTAGAACAGTGAGTGAGAAGGATAATAAAAAGAATAACACTGTAACTAAGATAAAATCAAAGGCGGAGAAAGTTGTGGAGACCCATGATCGCCTGAAGGAACATGGCACACAGCAGAGGTACTGGGGGAAATTATACATCTAACGAAAATTTTGATGTTATTTGGTTCATCATTCGTGACTAAGAATGAATGTCTGGCAAAATAGCGTCAGCTTTGAAAAAAAATCAACAATTTAAAATGGAAATTGCGTCTTGATAGAGAACTTTGGCAATAAATAGTACAAATAAAACATCTTAATTAATAAATGAAATTAAACAAAATAATAACAAATTGGAAAAAAAACCCCGGGGAAGTGCAGTTTTAAAAACACCTGATCATTTAATTCTAGATAGATAGATAGATAAATATTCAGAGAACCGACAACTGATAGATAGATAGATAGATAGATAGATAGATAGCGGAGAATATACATACATAAAGAAAGAAAGAGGCTTTGGAGAATTTGACACTGACGGGGCTTAAAGAAAGCAAGAAGAACATGGACGAATAATCTACCTAACGAATTGGATAGGGTGACCTAAAAAACGGGAAATACAGCTAATGAAAATTTCCACGATCACTACAATCTTAACAGACAGGATTTGAAAAAAAAAACAAAAAAAAACCCCAAAAAACAACAACAACAACAACAACAACAACAAAAAACGGTATTTGCTTAAGTATTAGGTTGGTGCAAATATAATGACGTAATAATGTCGATTTTTGACGTTAAAAAATACGTCAAAAACGACATTATTACGTCATTATTTTTGCACCAACCTAATAGCAGTTATCTATTTTACGATGTACTTGAATACTTATTTTTCCTTTATGCTGATAACTTACGGCCATATCATGTTGAAATAACGGTTCTCGTACGATCACCGAAGGTAAGCAAACGTCGAGCCTGGCTAGTACCGAAATGAGTGACTCTTTGGGAATACCAGGTACTGTAAGCCTGGATGTGTGGGTAGAGATTCCAGTCATGTTCGTTATATTCACAAACGCGCAAATACCCTAGGGAAAGGTATGAATTCACCTCTTCCACCCAGTCAAGGGTTAATTAGTAGAACTTGTATCAGTAAAACATTATCTCCAAAAAATGTATTAGAATCTTAAAATATATTCTGGCTTTAAATAATCTTCAAAAGGTTGACAAGCCGTAAAAATCAATCAGTCAATCTACGCTTAATTAATTTTGCGCAGTAAATTTAGAATTGGTTTTTATATTTGATTGGATCAGTTGTTTTGGGGAAATCTACATAATGTTTTCTACTTTTCTTGCCACGCAAGCCTCTCTGTGTTTTCATGGAAGCTGTTCAGATTAACTATATTACTTAGTGGCACCAGTCCTAACCTTCAGGGCTAAGAGCTGCCATAACACGCACATTGTAGCGGACTACATTCATTCACTTCATGTAAGTTCCACTCTAGCAGATTCTTCCTACAGACTGCTGCTTTTTGGAACCGACCCCCCAAAAGATGCTTCCACGATCACTACAATCTTAACCTGTTCATGTATAGCGTCAACTGTTATCTTCCGCAAGTATCCCACTTAATCTGTAACCCTCTACCTCGAATGACACTTGTACCTTGTATAGAGTGAACATCACTGTAAAAAAACAAAAATAATCATCGGTCTTTGTTTCTTTTAATAATTATTTTACACGCGAAGCATTATATATATATATATATATATATATATATATACTAGCCTGATGACTAGCGTCTTGTCACACTTTATGTGCAAGAAAATAATGAATGATTTTTAAATCATTGTTATAATTTATGGAGAAGAATGTTGCATTGTACCTCCATATGTGACCTCCATCTTCTCGTTTTCTCCTTCTATATTTTGGATAGGAGTCATTCCCGTGTTCAAATTTAAATTTAATTTAGATCAAAGGGTAAAAAAATCATATATATATATATATATATATATATATATATATATATATATATATATATATATATATATATATATTAGGTTGGTGCAAAAATAATGACGTAATAATGTCGTTTTTTGACGTATTTTTTAACGTCAAAAAACGACATTATTACGTCATTATTTTTGCACCAACCTAATATATATATATATATATATATATATATATATATATATATATATAAAAGTGAGCATTGAAGTCAATACTCAGAGGCGACATGCTGTTTCATGCTAAACGCAATCGTCACGACGCCTGACTTCAATGTTCACTTTTATATTTTATATTTATATACGCTCTATCTCTGATATTGAGCACTTTATCCCATAAATATAGCACACCTTAAAACTATATATATCAGTTTTCTGTTTATATCACTTGGATTTTTTGTCATTTATTATGAGGATAATGCAATGAAGGTTCAATCCCCACAAAAAAATTTAAAAAATAATGATGAGCTTAACGGTTTCCATAAAGGAAAACTCAACATTCATTCACCGAATAGTTAACCTTACTCTTGGCTGGAATTTATAACATTTTCAGAAAAACAAACATGTCACTTTAATTAATAGTTATAGTCTTTCTAGTATTAATCGATGCTTTCCTTTCTCACCTCTTATTTATAATTATTGATTATCAGTGATTGATTATTTTCCTTTCTATATCTAAAAATGTGATAGCTATTTTTGCTGTTGATGCTGTAGAAAGTGTTCAAGTAATTTAATTATTTGTTAAAGTTCTTTGTGATTTTGCAGTGCCAGTCTATAAAGAATTTTCTTGTTGAAGAACTAAAGTGTTCATTCGCTTGCAAACATTTTAATCATTAATCTTTGAAAATGGTTGTATTTTGCTGATAGTTTAAACATTTCTGAATGTGTTCGGTACCAGCCATAAAATCAATATGAGATTCTATATCCGACAAAGATATAAAATTTAAAAAAAAAAAAAAAAAAAATTTAAAAGATGTAACAAAGATAAATTAAAAGTAAATCATCGTATTGTAAGCCCATCGCAGTTTTCGTGGCAGATTACAAGCGAACTATATTCCTTAGTTCTACAAGTCAAGACATTCCCACCTCGGAGCCACAGACCATATACCCTGAGTTGACGCATCTTCATTCTCTTCATATTCCATTGGTAAGGAGGAAGTTCATTTCAGACAGCTTCTTCCCCAGAACTGTTACGAAGTGGAACATAATCCTGAAAAGATGCTTCTCCGATCATTAGAATCTTAAAAACCATCAAGTATACAATTGTCTATCATACATATCCTCATCATATGCACCTCTAACTCATCCCTCCTAGTAGGCCCTAACAACAGTCTCATTTAGCAACCTTCTACTTGGAGTGGCTCTTGGGTTTTGTATTGTCTAAGCAATAGTATAAAAAATATAAATAAATTTTTATATATCTAGGAAGGCATATACAATTTTTTTTAATTATTTGGTAAAGATTTTTTTGTAATTCTGTAGCGCCAGTCTATAAGATGTGATGAAGGAGTTTCTTTTTTAAGACTTAAAAGATTCATTCCCTTGAAGCCATTTTAAATCAGGAACCTGAGAAAACGGTTGTATGTAGCGGATAGTTAAGGCATTTCTGAACCGGATGGACGCCATATATGACATCGTTATGAGCTTCTAGATCCTTCAAAGATATGAATGTCTCTAGGTAGCAAGAATTCTTGTAAACAATCTTTTTAACAATACAGACAAGATCTTTTTGTCCAATGTTTTATTAAGTTTTGCCAACTTAATGTTTTATGGAATTGGTAAACATTCCAAAGTAATTTATTTTAGTAGGAGGGATCCAATTAAATTCGACTGTAGGGATATATGATTAAAAGGTTCATCGCAGTACCTTGTCTGTAATTTTCAATGAAACCTGTATAAAAGAGGCATATATATATATATATATATATATATATATATATATATATATATATATATATATAAGCATATATAAAATCACACACACGCGCACACACATAGAGAGACATATATATAATATATATATATATATATATATATATATATATATATATATATATATATATATGAGTGTGTATTTAAGCAACATCCCTTCTTTTATACAGGTTTCATTGCAAATGACTGACAACACACAGCGATTAGCATTTTTATTATAAATTCTTTGCATGCGATTTCTTTTATGGACATACAATGTGTAAAATTTATTTGAATATTTCTTACACATTCTCTGCCGAACATCTGTAACAAGCTTGGCAGGTCTCTCGCTGGTTTTAAGTACCATTGTCGTTCTTTACGAGAAAGAAAATCATTGATAAAACTTGTATGCGAGTCTAACGAGTTTAACGAGTCAGCGCCCATCATATGAATCTCTCTCTCTCTCTCTCTCTCTCTATATATATATATATATATATATATATATATATATATATATATATATATATATATATACATATATATATATATATATATATATATATATATATATATATATATATATATATATATATATACAGAGAGAGGGAGTGAGACAGAGGGAAACATAGATAGATATGAATTAGATAGATAGATAGATAGATAGATAGATAGATAGATAGATAGAGAGAGAGAGAGAGCGTAAGTGGGACTAAACAGACTGGAATAGATATATATGAACAGACTACAATTAGAACAAGCAGATAGGAACAGCCGAAGATATATATATATATATATATATATATATATATATATATATATATATATACATAGATAGATAGATAGATAGATCGATAGATAGATAGATATACTGATAGACTGACAGACAGACAGACAGATAGATAGATAGATAGATAGATAGATAGATAGACTGATAGACTGACCTGACAGATAGATAGATAGATAGATAGATAGATAGATAGATAGATAGACTGATAGACTGACAGATAGATAGATGGGTAGATACATAGATAGATAGACTGATAGACTGACAGATAGATAGATAGATAGATAGATAGATAGATAGATAGATAGATAGATAGATAGATAGACTGACAGATAGATAGATAGATAGATTGTGAATAGTTGTATATTAATGAATAATATTATTGAAATCTGTGGACATCGAATTAACGAGCAAAACAAGGCCTTCTACGTAAAGAAATCTGAAATGTAATTATTTGACTAAAAGCAAATGAAATCAATGAACGTCTTTCGTTAAAAGAATATAAAAAAATTTTATAAAAAGAAAAGTCTTACTGTATATGAGACTGAAAAAAAAATGTCGAGATTCTAAAAATCATAACAAAATCCATATTGAAATGTTTTTGACGATTTTTTTCTTGGGTTACACATCGGAAAATGTGCCTCTTCGCACTTTCGCGCCTATCCACCACAAACTCTGTTTCGTTTTTATTTTTTTCTCGCCTTTAATAATTGATGAGAAATATTGAAACCCGCTAAACAGAGTGAATTGTAGAAAGAATAACACTGGAATCAATTGAAATAATGAACTACTCGCAAGAGCGATCAGAATGAAATACATACATGCGTATATGACGAAGAAAGGAAACCGAAAGTAAAGAAAGCCAAGTTAAACAGATTATATGAATGAATCAAGATGGCGGAGAAAGGAAGTAACAGGGTAAAAAAAAAAAGGTGCGGGAACTAAAAATAAAATCGACAGAATAAGAACGAAATGAAATAAAATAAAAAAGTGTTGAGGAAAAAGAGCAAGACAATGTAAAAAGTAAACGAAGAAAGAAAGCAAGAAAGAAAGAAAAATGCAAGATGTATGAAAAAGAAGGAAAAAAAAAGAAGGAAAAAAAAAGAAGGAAAAAAAGAACGAAAACAATGGATAAATTGCACGAGGAAATCAAATAAAGAAAAAGAAATAACAACAATTATAAGAACAAAGACAGGACAAGAGAAAAGACACAAAGTAAGGGAAACGGAAAATATTAACAACGAAACAAGAATAAAAATTATTTTAAGAGAGAGAAAACGAAAAAACAAAAAAAAACAAAAAAAAAAACGAAAAATAGGAGAAAAAATAATGAGAAAAATTTAATGAAAATTAATAGACGATATTAAATGTTAACTACACTGATGAGCTTTCTTTTCCTTGGTTCCACGACTACACGTATTTAAGCGTGTTGACATCTAAGACTCACTATTTTACCGTTGAACTTGTTTGACGCAACACTTTTACTTTAACAGGTTCTTTTTCTTGCACTTCTAACCTGTGGTCACTCCCACCCGATTTCTTGTTTCTCTGATGATTACAATCCTCAAAAAATTTAAATGCAACGTCAATCGTTATCTTCTAACTTCTTGGACTCTGTTTTAGTTTGTCTTTTCCAAAATTCTCCCCATTCTCTGTCGTCTTATTCACTTTAACTTTCACTTTCACTTTCACTTTATGTAACACCATGTGTTCTCGTGGCATTGTCGACTTGCTTGGGGTGAAACGATTTTAAAAAATCAAATAAAAATAAAACATTTTGAAATGGTATACTTTTAAAAAGTGTCTAAAATCATAATATACTTTAATAATAAGAATAACAGTAAATGCGAATCCCGAAAAAATCTAATTAATGGAAAACAGGAAGTATTTAAATGTAGATAAATATGATATATTTGAAAATATTTGATATCTCATTTCCACGAATTTAAACACAGTACTAGATTTCCACTGTGCTGTAATAGATAACTGGTCAGAATGAGAAATCGGAGAGACGAGTTCGAATTCCAGCCAGGTGTGTTACATTCACTTACTTAAGAATTCTTTTCGGAAATGTATGAATCCATCTCTTCTCTCCAACAGTTATGGGTTGAATAGCAAGATACACTGGATCCTACAGTCTTACTTGGCAACTAGTTAAACAGAGTACGAAACGGCAACTTACTACGGGAAAATCTGTGCAGTGAGTCATGAATCGAAAATGACAACATCGCCCAAATATTTAACTGACTTGTTAGGAGCACTGTCTTTTAATTTTACAGTTGAAATTACTAAATGTAACCGTAAATTCTATTCTATCAGGTTCGCACTTCTTGCCTGTTGAACTCTCCTCTGTCTTGCTTTCTTAAAATATACGAAAGTCAAAAACGGAAAAGCAGCGTCATTTGTCGTCTAGAATGATATTCTTTTGTAGTCCTCGCTCCTCAATAACGTATCTCTCAGATTATTTTACTTCCTATAACCACCTTGCGTCTTTGTTGTTTTGCTTGGGATGAAAGGATAAACAAATGATGATAATTTCTCTAGTTAATTCTTTCTCTATCTATCTATCTATCTATCTATTTATCTATCTATCTAACCTGTTCACATCTATCTATCTATCTATCTATCTATCTATCTATCTAACCTGTTCAAATCTATCTATCTATCTATCTATCTATCTATCTATCTATCTATCTATCTATCAATTCCAACCTGTCCACATCTATCTATCTATCTATCTATCTATCTATCTATCTATCTATCTATCTATCTATCTATCTATTCCAACCTGTTCACATCTATCTATCTATCTATCTATCTATCTATCTATCTATCTATTCCAACTTGTTCACATCTATCTATCTATCTATCTATCTATCTATCTATTCCAACTTGTTCACATCTATCTATCTATCTATCTATCTATCTATTCCAACTTGTTCACATCTATCTATCTATCTATCTATCTATCTATCTATCTCAACGTGTTTCTTTCTTTCTATAAATAAAATTAAAGTAATTTCTTGTCTGTTATGAGTTTCGCGGAAGTTACATTCACTTTTTTGGATAAATAAATAAATAAAATATGCCATAAGAAGGAAGATATTTGGTAATCTAAACTTTGTCTGACGCAGGGACTCCATAACCAGTCATGTTCAGAAGACTGATGGCCAAATAAGTACTCTGACGAGAAGGAATCAATCCGGAAAGAAAAGCGAGAAAGCAAGAAAGAAAGACAATGAAAGCAGTTAAAAAGGAAAAAGAAGTTGTAGAAGGTGAAGAAAAGCTGAAATAGAAAACTAAAAAGCGAACGAATTGCAAAATCATATAAAAGGGAGAAGAATATAGACCCCCAGGTAAAAATGATCATAGGAATTAAATGTATGTGAGAAAATCACACCTGTTAACAGGGTAAATGATGACACACCGTATCTAAATCCGTGCGCAAAACAAACATGTTTTCCTATTCTGGATCGTTATTTACTTCAGCTTCCATTATTTCATTTATACGAAGGAACAAAGGGTAACACGCAAGCCCATGTATTAGGTTAGTGCAAAAATAATGACGTAATAATGTCGTTTTTTGACGTTAAAAAATACGTCAAAAAACGACATTATAACGTCATTATTTTTGCACCATCCTAATATATTTAAATGTTCACCAACACAATTCTTGATATTTGTCAAGGTTGTCACTGGTTGCAACAATTTTTTTTCAATTTTTATGACCTGGCCAGAACTTGTATGGAGTCATGTCCAAATTGTCATCAATTCGCGGTCCTCCACGTAAGGGGATCGTTGCATACATACGATGTGATTTTTTTAGGTAAGGAAATTTGGACATGGGTTAGAGAGAGCCAGAATGTATTAATGTTTATTAAATATAAATTTGAATCTTTCTGGACACCAATCCCTATTTATAAATGTTTCATTAAAGGCGTCTGAAAAGATACCACGTGAAAGCTTTTTATTTAGTTTTTTTCTTATGTTCGTATAATTATTTTCTTTTCTGGACATTAGTATTGTAAAAATTGTCCGAAATCTCCGAGCACTTTCGGCTAAAACATTCCCATCGATCTAGATACATATGAAATGAAACTTATATATATATATATATATATATATATATATATATATATATATATATATATATCCGTGCAACGATCCGGGTTTGAGACAATCCGACGTCTAGCCACACTGAAGAGCAATGATACAACGGTTGAGCACTCTTGAGAAAAGGGTAATTTTAAAAACAGTGTCTCCTACTGCTATTAATGATTACCTCTTATCTTTTCTATAGAAAGCTATTAAAATTCCCCTTTCTCTCTGCCGTGCGACGATAGCCTAGTGGTAGGATCTCTGACTGATGCCAAATCAGTCCGGTAACCCACTTGAGACAATCGGACGTCTAGCCACACTGAAGAACTGTGATACAGCGTAACTGTATGTGGATGACAATGCACACACCCACCCACACACACACACACGCACGCACATACACACACACACACACATATATATATATATGTGTGTGTGTGCGTGCGTGTATAAATACTATATTACTATATACTATATTAATATTACTACACTAATATATACTATATTAATTAATATATATAATGTATTACATTACATATTTACAAATGTATTTATTATTAATATATATTCTATATGCATATGTGTGTTTGTAAGAGTGTTTGTGTGTACTATAGGCCAAATAAATTTTAGCTAAATCCTTATCCAATTTTTCAGAATGGGTTGAAAGTAAATTTGTAAAATGTCTTCAAAACTTTATCGGGAATCTATATTCTATTTTATAACCATATTTTCGACACGGAAAACACATGGACAGACCTAAAAAAAACATATAAATCGTTTACTTTAAGCCTATTCTGAAAAACTGAATAGGGATTTACCTTGAATTAAATGAGTAAATTGTCGTCTAAATTACGCAAAATTCTAATTTCTCGTTTTAACAGATATATTTACCAAAATATTAGGTTGGTGCAAAAATAATGTCGTTTTCTCACATATGTTACTATGTGAGAAAACGACATTATTTTTGCATCACCCTAATAGCACTAAAATATGTTGAAATAAAATCGCCATTGGCTCCACCTGCGGCCTCCAGAAAATTTCGGAATCTCCTGCATCGCTTCTGGATGTTCTCCTCGTTACAGTTGGTGAATGTTACCATAATCCATGTCTTCAGGTAATCTTTGGTATTACAAGGAGATTTTTGGTCTCTCGCACAACTGCGCCCCACACATATAATAATCAAGGGTGCTTCAGTCTGGGGAGTTAGGGGACCAGATGTAAGGGGTAATGTCGCAGAAATTGCCTGACAGCCATGACTGGGCTCTACTGCTTGTACGGCATGACGCAGAGTGCTTTTGCCAGACATAGAGTCTTACAGCGGCCAACCTCTTGACCCAGGGAGGCACTACTTCCTCAAGGCACTTGTTGAATCTATGGCCATTACCAAGAACGATCAGAGTGAGTTTTCCGACCTGCCGTACCTTTGTAGTCACTGTTGGACTCATTCAACTCTTTCCGAATACTTTGCCCTGTTTGGCAGACAAAACTTTGAAAGGTTAGTATTGAAGCTTCCGTCGCATGGTGCTCTTTTCCTTACAGTCGGTGCCCGGGTGACTCTACTATACTGTGCAAACGACGTCGACAAAATCAAAAACCATCGCTCTGTGTGTGTGTGTGTGTGTGTGTGTGTGTGTGTGTGTATATATATATATATATATATATATATATATATATATATATTTTAAGTAATTCTTCGAGCTTAGAAGAAACCTTCTAGACTCGATGAATTACTTAATTATCGCAAATCCTCCTTAATTTCTATCATTTATTAGGTTGGTGCAAAAATAATGACGTACCAATGTCGTTTTTTAACGTATTTTTTACGTCAAAAAACGACATTATTACGTCATTATTTTTGCACCAACCTAATATATATATATATATATATATATATATATATATATATATATATATATATATATATATATATATATCTGAGTGTGTGTGTGCGTGTGTATAATGTAAATCTTTTTAAACTCGGTGGGTGAAAAACGTGGATAGCACAATTTTCAAACAAATTTGGCATCCGAGGAAAAAAAATTGAAAAAAAAAAGAAAGAAACAGAAACCTCTGAAGAGGGCGAAAGAAATCGTCCAGTAGCTAAAATGCCTGGTATAAATAAATAAACAAAAAACGAAGAGTGCTCAACACGCTAAGTAGAGCAAAAAGGTAAAATAAATAAATCATAACGGGCCAGGAACTACCCTATGTTTCATCACATGGGATTTAATTTTTGCGCATTCTCCTTGCTTGTTTTTGATTTTCTCAACAGCACAGTATAGTGAGGACAGTTATTCACTATTTCTCTCTTTCTTTATATATATATATATATATATATAGGGTATATCCGTTAAAAAAGTAATTTTATAAATTAGTACATCCCTACGAATTTTTAATAAAATAGATAATTTTAATCAATACCAGTCACATGAACATTCTATAATTTGTAGTGAAATAAATTTTACAGCATTGGGAAAATGTTACCAAAAATAAAATATTTAGTAACCCATTAATGAGTTTATTTAATTCTAGACAGTAATTACATTTCCAAACCAAAGTTGAATTTTCTTGTAGTGACTTTAAGTATTAGGTTGGTGCAAAAATAATGACGTAATAATGTCGGTTTTTTAACGTATTTATTCACGTCAAAAAACGACATTATTACGTCATTATTTTTGCACAAACCTAATAAATCTGAATATAAATAGAATACGCAATGTTAGGACAATTCTTAGAACAACATTGGTTTTCATTGCCTAGGTGTTTATTTTAAAAATGGATCCACAAGGAAAATGACGCTCTCCAAATTTTAACGAGCATGCTATTCATTTTCTCAACGCTGGAGTAATGGATAACGGCTCAGATTGAGGAATCAGAGAGCCGGGTTCGAATTCCAGTCATATCCATTACATTCACTTACGTGCTAATACCCTTGGGAAAGGCATTAATCCTCTTCTCCCCCCACCAGCTATAGACAAATAGCAGGACAGTCTGGGTTCTATAGCCTTCTATATTCTTTCTACCGCAGAAAGAAATGGTAAATTACTGCGGGAAAAATCTACCTCGTCAGTCATGTATCAAAAGCTACATGATCGCCTAAGCGTGTATCACACATAGCATATAACTGACTGACTTGGGTACACAGATATAATGACAGTTGGATAAGAACACAAGCACTGATATATATTAATATCAATCGAATCCATTACATTCACTTACGTGCTAATACCCTTGGGAAAGGTATGAATCCTCTTTTTCTCCCCACCAGCTATGGGTAAATAGCAGGACAGTCCGGGTTCTGTATCTTTGGATGGCAACTGGTCTGCTGCAGAAAGAAATGGCAACCTACTGCAGGAAAAAATCTGCCTCATCAATTATGTATAGAAAGATACATGATCGCATAAGCGTGTATCACACTGACACATAACATACTGAGACGATGATTACTAAAGCTTGCTACTTGGCTGATGTTAAAGAAAATTATTGGAAAATTCGGTCGTTTACAGAAACTATCATCAAGCTGATTCGAAATAAATCTCTTTAATCCCATCCAATGAAATCGACAGTGGGTAGTACATATTGAAACAGGTCTATCTATCCCCCAAAGATGACTACATCTAGAAATAATATGCCGTGTGTTTGGTGGGATATGAAGGGTATCATTTGTCATGAAGTTCTAAACCATAGCGAAACAGTTAATACGGAAAAAAATATTGTGCTTAATTGGAAGCACTGACATGGGAATTGCTGAAAAAGGCATCGATAATTTATTAATCGTATAGGCATTGGATTTAAAAGATGATGCAAGACCGTATATTCCCGTCTCACTAGGCAAGGATTATGATTTAAGTCTGGCTTCGTCCTGCTTTACTCCCCTTATCGTTCTTTATCTCTTATATTTTCAGATCTTTTCAACGATTTTAGAGTGCACACATCGAAGAAGTTTAAACTGATCTTGGGAGTTTTTTTGCATCGAAACTTTAAGAAGTTTTATCAACAATTTTCTAACTAGACAGGATTATGTTATCGATAAAGAGCGGAAATATTAGACTGATAACAATTAAGAACAAAGAAGCAGTTGTTTATTACCCATCTTCAAATGCAGCAAAACTTCCTTTCCCACTTAATATATATATATAATTGGGAAGAAAATCAGACGGAATGGTAAGTATATGAGGCAATTTTGAATTTGTTTTTTCTTTCTTTTTATTTTGATATGTTTCATCAATTATCCGACAAAAAGAACCCCATTTTCCGATAAAACTGGACTAATTTATTATTGTTGCCTTTTGACGGAAGTATTTTCCTTATTGTTCACTTATTATATTAAAGCAGGCTTTCAACTGTAAAGTAAATGCGCAATAAAAACAGTAATAGAAAAAATAGAGAAAATTTAGTAATAAAAAGCTAATATTGAAATGCTGCATCTAAATCTTAATGGTTATATTAGCCGTCTACTTATATGGAAGCATTCGACAATCATTGAGCGAATAGCCAAGCCTACAATCGGTTGAAATTTATAAAATATTTCTATTACAAATATTTTATTAAGAAAATAAGTCTCTTAAGGGAATTCTTGATGTTAAGCAACTGTAATATAATGAAAAAATATTATTAATAATAGTAATACTACTACTACTAATCAGTGAGTCAGTTAGGCGATTATGTATCTTTCGATACATGACTGACAAGGTAGATTTTTTTGCCATTTCTTTCTGAGGTAGTCTAGTTGCTATGCGAGGCTATAGAACCAGTCTGTACTGCTATTTACCCATAGCTGGGGAGAAGAAGAGGATTCATACCTTTCCCAAAGGTATTAGCACGTAAGTGATTATCAGTCAGTTAGTTAGTTGGGTTTTATGGCATATCAACCACTGTAGGTCATTTAATGCCAAATTAAGTTTACACACACACACACACACACACACACACACACACATATATATATATATATATATATATATATATATATAAATATATATTAAATATACAGTACTATTAAACGTATAGCTGGCAACATTGTTTCCAAAAACATTATCTGAGGCCTTGCTGTTGGACGTAGTTTATCGTCATACCCAGGACGTGGGTAAGATCTGGAAAAACTCGGATTTCACTATTTGCCCATAGCTGGGATCCCAACAGCTGCCGCCACCCAGGGTCAAGGTGGACCTGGGAACACCAGCAATTAAGAGGCGGTTCCACGCTCCTCGAAACCTCCTGATCAGAGGCCTTACTGTTGGATGCAGTTTAACGTCATACCCAGGACGAATTATCAGTCAGTAATGGGCCATGCGTAATACACGCCCAAGCATCATGACTGACGAGGCAGATTTTTTTTCCCAGGGGTAGGTTGCCATTTCTTTCTGTGGTAGACCAGTTGCCATCCAAGGCTATAGAACCCGGTCTTTAGCTGGGCGGTAGACGAAGAGGATTCATAGCTTTCCCAAGGGTAGCACGTAAGTGAATGTAATGGATCTGACTGGAATTCGAGCCACTATCCATTACTCCCCCTGTAAAATGCTACAGTAATTAGATGGAGAAATACGAGTAATAAAATAATAACGAAATTCTGTATTTAAGAGGCAACAGCAATAAGATGGAGAAAGACTAGTAATAAAAGAATAACATTGAAAATCTGTCTATATTTCTGAGATTAGGTATTATGTACACTTTTTACATTGTTCTGACTATCGTCCTCGTCTTTATTGCCATATTTGTCACAACGTTTCGGGTGTTGTACGCCCCGGCCTTCTTCAGGTGGTTGGAATGTCGAAGACTGTTCTAGTTCCACGTGCCATGTGTAATTGATGCCAGTTAGATCCAGTGACAGGACCCAAACTGTGAATTCAGTACTTGGTTAAGGCGATGGAGAGGGGAATTAACAGGAGATAACTGATAACTGACCACCATTAGACATGGCACGTGGAACTAGAACAGTCTACCCCAGTAAGCGAAATAAAGTGTTCTGTTCGACATTTCACCCACTGAAGAAGGCCGGAGCGTACAACGTCCGAAATATTGTGATAAATAAAGCAACAAAGATGAGGACGAGAGTCCGATCAATATAATAGACTATTGAAAATGCTTCAACTAAAAGACAGCGATGGCAGGATGGATTAAGACGAATAATATTATAAAAATAGTAAAAATCCTTCATCTATGAAATTAAAAAATAACAAATTAATGTAGTCTACTTTTTGGACGCGGATACAGAATACTGGAACTATTTTTTAAGGTAAATATTACATAAAAGGGATTTGCTATTTAAAAAATTAATAAAAAATGTACTATTTACATTATTCGGACTACTGTTCTCATCTTTGTCGCCATATTTATTACAACGTTTCGGTCGTTGTACGCTCCGGCCTTGTTCAAGTGGTTGGAATGTCGAACTGAACCCTTTATTGAGGACATATGGCACAGTGGATAAAGGCGTTGGTTAGATCCAGTGACATGACCCAAAGAGTGTGTATTCAATACCCGGTTCAGGCAGTGGAGAACATGGAGAGGAAAATTAACAGGAGATAACTGATAACTGTGACACTATTTAGGGTTGCGTGAAAAAAAGAAAAATAGGCGAGAATTAAATTAGGTGATAAGAATCTATCACGAAAAGACGATGTTATTTTTTTTCTAACAAGGACAAGTGGTAAAGATTTTATTTTCATTAGCGAAGATTTAATCTGATTTATGTTACGGGGCGGCGAATAACATATAGCCATTTGGCCATGGCAATAAGGAAAGTTTCAAATTAGCCGAGTGGCCTACGGGACAGAATGCTAAGAGATAAAAATTAATTAGGTCATGCTCTGACCGAAACAAAAATGTCCGTTGGACCATCCCCATATCATTTGGGAAAAACACCTGTTTTATGTCAAACCTGGACATGATAAAAGTTTTTATAGGAACAGTTAATTAGCGACAGAATGCGAAGTCACCAGATGACCACGCACTTGATGCTGGCGAAAAGTCTCGATTGATGAACTCCAGATGGGATTCGGTTAAGATAAGAGTCTAAGGATTTGTTGTCCGGCAGAAGAAGAGAAAGAAAAGAAAAAAAAAGGAAGATAATTTTTATTTTATTTGAGCAAGATTTTTTAAACCGAGGCTAGTCTAGCCACACCCACACTGCTGGGCGCCCATTGGCTGAATGGTGGCGTGATCGGTAGGCGAAGGTAATCATGTGAAGAAAGAGAGGAGGCCTGTTGACACCCCCCCCTGAAGGGATCGGTGTGAGATGCCACTATGAGCGAGAGAGGGGAAACCCGTTGATACACTTTGAGGGTATGGGTGAGATACCAATATGAGAAAGGAAGAACTTGGGAGGACGAAAGACTTCCAAAAATGGAAATTAATAATTCTTCTTGACCGAGAACAAAGAAAAACCCTTAATGCGGATTTAGAATTATCAAAGAACCTCAAACCCCGACAGGCCCACCCCGGTTTTGGTCGGCGTCCATATAAGCAGAGTCGCAACGAGTTGCGGCAATTGAATTAAGCAGTTCGCAGTTGAGGCAAACACAAGAGTTGGGGTTGGTCAGACAGGCAGAGAGACAGCCTCGCAGAAAGCTGATTGAAAGGCCCACGCAATTCCGAACTCAACTTCTAACCAAAAACGATTTATTTTTGAAGAACGACTTAGACTCACACCACCAAAACAAGTTTTATGAATATCACCTGAAGAGACACAAAAAAACAGTTCCTTGAAAAAACAACAATATTAAGACTCGCCTAACAAACGCAAATTGTCACGTATCCATATTAGCGGTTCGGGAGAAAGACGCAGTCCTGCATTCAGCAACCAGATATAAAATATTGTTATCCTTTTTTAACACATTTGAACTTTTCGAGTTGTTACTTTATTTTCTTTTACATACACTTGTGCGGTATTACTCTTGTTCGGAATCGACTTGCATTACGGCCCGGCGACTGATTGATTTCGTCTACCTAAGATGAAATCACAACGTAGGTAGGTTAGACTAGAAATCAAAACAGTTACTTCGGTAACCAGACGTTGGAGGCGAACTGGGAAGGACATACCAAATCTAACCAGATTCCCATCCAAATCAGCAAAAGGTTAGAACGTCACATTTGGTGCAACGACCAATACCAAGCCAGTTGGTCGTCACAGGACAGAATAGGACGGCGACGGCGCGGAGACAGACGGGGTGACGTCACAATTGGCGCCGCGACCAGGACAGCACGGCGGGCGCGGCCAGGCAGACATCACATTTGGCGCAGCGACCCCAGGGGACGTCACAAACAGACATCCATTAAAACATGGCACGTGGAACTAGAACAGTCTACCCCAGTGAGCGAAATAAAGGGTTCAGTTCGATATTCCAACCACCTGAAGAAGGCCGAAACGTTGTAATAAATATGGCGACAAAAATGAGGACAATATTCCGAATAATGTAAATAGTGTACATATTACCCCATCTCAGAAATATAGAGAGATAATGAAAAATATATTAATAAAATGAACCAATCTAAAATTTGAGAGAGAAGAGTGAAACTCATTGTGTGTCAGACCAGATAATGTTAGAATAGACTTTGTACTCAATGACCGCCAGTGAATCCAGGTCAACGTTTGACTTGACAGGTGCCTTCCTGGCTGCAAAGTACAGACCAAGGTTATCGGACCAGCAGCGCCGGAGATGCAATGATAAAAATTCACATGACAGATATAGATATATGAAGATCCACGCCAGCGTTAAAAGAGGGCAGTCTCTCACTTATTGCATACCTAAATATAAGGTTCTCGTTTCGTATTAGGGGCCCTAGGCCAAACACACTCACGCACACGCGTTTTCTTTTTTATTTATTTATATCCGATATCATTAATATTTGGTTACAATGCTCATAAGATCAATAATTATTATGACTACATTTTAGAAAAATTAATGACAAAGTGGTAAAAAAAATCGTCTGAGGCATTTCGTCTTTTAGGACTCCATCGGACAAAAGTGATGTTTATGTTGATGCAACTCACATCAGAACGAAGGAAATTTTAAACTTTACTTTTTTTTTTAGATATGTCTTTGGGTTATATGGAATATCTATTTTCATTTGGTGTAATTTTCTTTTTTCTTTATGTTTTTGTAACTGTTGTTATTAAGTTTCTCAGCTTGTGATAATAAAATTGCCAGAAAGTGAAACTTTAAGAAACTTAATGCGAAAATTTAATGCTTGTTGATCTATCGATTAAAGCACGTCCTATACATTTTCATCTTACTTTTTCTTTTAATTAAAGTGTCATTTTCAAATCGTCATTATGGTCAGCCTCATTACAATGAGCAACTAATACATAGAGATACTTGAAGATAATGACGATCCCTATTGTGTTCATATATTTTATTTAAAATCCTCAAGGTTTCTTCTATTTAATTCTTATGGTAATTATTACAGGTGATAGAATAAAATCCCCCTTTAATCTTTTTGCTTATTATTATTATTTTACTCTGAATTAGTTAAGTATTTTATTGTTTTAGAAATAACTTTCATTTAACTAACAAGTTTAACAAATTTTATGTTAAGCTTAGATAAATTCTATTCAATTGTAGTTCTGATAAAGTTGGTAGCAGAATATTATATTTTATTTGTTGAGTCCACACATATAATTCGAGCTATGTGTTTCCGGTTGCAGAATAGTAGTCTCAAAATATTTCTGCTCTCATAAAAATATTAAGGTCTACACATTTTGACTGCTCTTATATAGAATCCTATAAAAATCTCTTATTTTATTTTGTTGTTATGGCGAGAATAGAAATTTATTTAATCATTTTTATAAGTCGTTTTGCGATGGACACTTAGTTTTAGATTATTATCACTACAGTTTAACATAATATCTAGGAACAGCAAAATGTTATTTGTTTCTGTTTCATAAGTGAATTTCGTCGTATCTTCGACTTCGTTTAGTTTCTGATATATAAAAATTTATATATAGTTTTCTTTCATTATGACTACATAATAACGCTGTAGAGATAAATTTTAACACCCTGGCAGCAATTCTATAGAAGGTTAGTGAAAATGTGATATATAATAACCCTCTGAGGTCGTAGGACAATGCTATGACGACTAAGATATTACAAAAAGACCTTCCGTAAAATGAACGTAAATACTGAATTTCGTTAAGCTCCGGTTTCGCTACAACCAATAACGAAGCAGTACAAAGGTGAGATACGGAAAATGTGTAATTATGTGCCTAGGTGAAAGAAAAGTCGCTATGGGCGGTCTTTTCGGTTGTGTTAACCTCAGCAGGAACCTTTTTTTCCTGGGCCACGTCATTTATCGAAGGTCCCCTGCCCAAAGCGTTCAGCAAAGAACCGTTCCCAGTGTGTTCTTTTATTTTGTTCAGACCGATAACTTAGTCGCTGCATATCTATTACTTTTCTCGTTTCCTGTATCGAAATCAGCCGACGGCAGAGATGGCAAGTACAGATATATTAGTTAATGCTGAACAAACCAATATGCAAGCGCATTAGAGCAAATGGCCCAAAACAAGTATCAAATTATATTCACACTGTCTCGCACACATCTACTAACACACACACACACACAAACACACACACACACACAGATATATATTGTATTATATTATGTATATGTGTGTGTTAATATATTATATATATATATGTGTGTTAAAAGATTATCTTTCTCCTCAGATAATAATTCTATAGATTCAAAGACAATTCCCTTCCTCAACTCACATACGCTGATATACATATACATAGACACGCGCACGCACACACACATATATATGTATGAGTAGGGATGCTGAAAAGTTCACGCTCTGTTACACTTTCCAGAATTTGACAACATATATATTTTATTATAGGATGTATAGCGTAATACTTATTTCATTATAGGATGTAGTTTAGCGTAATACTTATTTTATTATAGGATGTAATTAAGCGTAATACTTATTTCATTATAGGATGTAGTTAAGCGTAATACTTATTTTATTATGGGATATAGTTTAGCGTAATACTTATTTTATTATAGGATGTAGTTAAGCGTAATACTTATTTTATTATGGGATGTAGTTTAACGTAATACTTATGTTTGTGTGTGCGTGCGCGAGGACTTATGTTTTGTGGCTGTGCAGTTATGTACTTGAATTTACATTCCATCTGGATCAGTGTACATTATATGAATATATATTAACCAGAGAGATTACCGGGCATTGTCCGGGAGAAAAAAATGGAAAAAAATTGTAAACGGAAAAGCTTCCTATTAAGAAAAAACTCTAACGTGGGAAGAAAACAAATCATATATTAATACTTTCTTAGATTTTCTGTGTACACCTTATTAAATCTTTTTGCTAGTAGTTAGAGATTCTTTTTTGAAGACCCAAGCCCTGAAGAATAATCATAGAACTGGCCCGGCAAATTATAGAGAAATCAGCGGCCTTGATAAATTGTCTTTGTACCTTGGTAATTCACTGGGAATTGAATTTATTTCAATGGTCGAGTTAGATGAAATTCTATGCATTAATGAAATGAATACATCTTTCTCTTTGAGCGCTTCTCTAAGGATAGTTGCCTCGATGGCATGGGTGAGAAGCTGCTCAACAAACTGGAAAGTTCAACTGTACCACTTTAGGGGTTTGAGCATTCTGAGGGACATGATAGGCGCCTTAACTTTTAGCTGAAGCCTCTGGGGATGAGTAACAGGCAGCCGTTTTGAAAGCAGCCTCCGAAGTGTCCAGAAACGTGCAGCTGAATATTTCCAGGAATCTAATGCCTAGGCTTTGAGATAGCGACATTCTTTGGAGTAAAACTCCTCCCACGCTCGCAGAGACACTAATAATTGCTTTAGTACGGTGACATATTTTACTTTAAAGATTTATGGGGAAAAAATGAATTGAGAAAATTTTACAATTGTTCATCTTGGTAAGTATGTGACAAAATCGGAAAACTCCTCTATCTAACCCGTTTCGATATATATATATATATATATATATATATATATATATATATATATATATATATATATATATATATATATATGGAAAAAAATATTTGGAAAAAACAAACACAAATCCTTAAATGCAATTATGTTGTTTTAATATGAATGAAATGTCAACGTCTGACGTTTCGGTTTAATAAACCTTCTTCAGGACAATATTAATTAAAATACAAAAGAAGAAGGTTTATTAAACCGAAACGTCAGACGTTGACATTTCATTCATATTAAAACAACATAATTGCATTTAAGGATTTTTGTTTGTTTTTTCCAAATATTTTTCTCCATTCTGTCGGATTTATATCCATTTATATTTGCTTACATATATATATATATATATATACATATTTATGTTATAAATTTTTTTTCTTTAAAAATAAACATATTTATGTTATAAATTTTTTTTCTTTAAAAATAAATAATTATATATATATATATATATATATATATATATATATATATATATATATATATATATATATATGGTTGGATAGATGTGAGCTTGTGACCCTGGGTTTCACGCTTTAGCGATCGTCAGACAAACTGATTAATTTTTAAATATCACATCATATCATATAGACCCGTAATTAAATCAAACTATCCTCTCATCCAGCATATTAAATATTAAACATCACCATATAAATAACCAATAAGGATTACAAATTACTACCTGTTACATATACACAGTCAAAAACAAACAAATAACCAGCTTTAAATATAACAAATAAACCGCCATTTTTTTCAAAATTTAAAAATAAATAATAATGATTTTTTTTACCTATCATAATTTCACACAAACCCCACCACACGTATATACATACATGCGAGGAAATATTATTCAGCGGAAAAAATGACATGTATACATTCACGTGACATTCACGAGACATTTCCGCCACACTTCCAATCTGTAAATCTTTAAATTTTAATCTTTAAATTTCAACATACAAATGCGTATGTATAGACACAACACCACCCGTATACATACATATGTCATATCCGAAACCGCCCACATATGTTTATATATGCATGAGTCCCGACGGACGACCAAGTATGTATATGTGTCTGCATACATCGATGTTTGCGTTAGTACGATGAAAAAACGGCGAAGTTTCCCCCACCACTTCCACAATAACACCAATACACGCAATCTACATAAAACCAAAATTTTTAAAAATTAATCAGTTTGTCTGACGATCGCTAAAGCGTGAAACCCAGGGTCACAAGCTCACATCAATCCAACCATATATGTTAGCTCTATCTCTGATATTGAGCGCTTTCTACTAAGTACCGCGCATATAATATATAAATAATTATACATATATATATATATATTTATTTATATTTATATACACACACTTTTCACACACACACACACACACACACACACACACACACACACACACACACACACACACACACACACACACACACACACACACACACATATATATATATATATATATATATATGATAGGATAGGACAGGATAAGATAAAGAACAAATAGGAAACGTTTATAAATATGACACGTTTCCCTTTTATTAAAGCTTCATCAGAGAATGATACAACCGAAATATGTTAGATTTCTAAACGTTTCTTTCCAATTTTTTTCTTATGCTATCGTTCTGCCGGATTCCGATCCATATTCGATTTGTATTTGATTCCGATTTATATATATATATATATATATATATATATATATATATATATATATATATATATATGAAGAAAAATATACAGAAAAAACAAACAAAAATCCTAATATGCAATTATGCTGTTTTAATGTTAATATAATGTCAACGTCGGACGTTTCGGTCGAATAGACCATCTTCAGGACATATTCATAAAACATAATTAACATTAGACCATATTCAATTCAACATGAAAAAGACGATGGACATAAGAGCAAGACCAATCCAAAGAGATAACTGAAATCATTTATAAGATCAGCGTTCAGTTTAAATATGATCACGTCGTCGTCACGTAGGCGATGTTGTGAAAACGTATTCCTAAAATTTGAGTATTTTCAATGAAAAACGAAAAGAATTTTATTTTGATCTAAAACTTATATGTACGTTTGTCGAGCATTAATCTTGCTAGAAAAGGGGAAATATTAAAGAAGCCTGGTCTAGTGTTCACCGTGCGTGAGATAGATATTATGCCTGCTTCATAAATCCACCCAAGATTTTTATTATGAAAATATTTTAAAATCTTCACAGAATCAAAATCGAAATTATGATCAGCTTTTTTTTTTTGTTTGTTTTTTTCCGTATATTTTTCTTCATACTGTCGGATCTATATCCATATATTTGCTTACATATATATGAAGACATTAATCCTCTTTTTCTAGCCTTGAAAGGTAACTGAATTCAAGGTATTCTGAATTCAAAACCTGCGGAAGGTTGTTTGGGGATCTTGTGTCACGTAGTGCACCAGGTCTCTGTATTTAATCCTTCAGAAACTTCACCATTATAATCAAATCATATGTACTGGTGTCTGGCTGTCGGTTCCTAGGAACGAAGTTACTGACCCTCATACGTCGAATACGACGGGAGTTTCCACTATATATATTTTTTCTTTCAAAGAGCGGGCGAACACGATAAATAATAATATTAATAAAAGAAAGAGTAACATACTCTGCTTCAACCCACATTTCAACAAACAATTAAAAAAAAACATAGGGAATATGTTTTTCAATATATTAGATAAGCACTTATCTGGTATGCCTGGATTATATAAGTCATTTAACCGAAATACGGTCAAATTAATTAACAAGCAGTATGGGCAATATCATGAATGAATAGCAAATATTTAAAGCTTAAAAATGACGTGAAACGTAAAAATATGGTTTTATGTAATTGCAGAACAAAACTCTCCGATATATCGATTATGCCGTACGGAACGGGTTGTATATTGTGCTGAAGTGAAAAGTGAAAGGTGAAAATAGTAGCATAAAAAGATACATCGGGTGTACTTAGGGCCACTTCAAGAGGACGTGGTATAATAACAGTTCATCTTTTAGAAACCCGGGATGTAGGTATTAGGTTGGTGCAAAAATAATGTCGTTTTCTCACATAGTAACATATGTGAGAAAACGACATTATTTTTGCACCAACCAAATACAACACGAAGCTACCAAGCTATTACTGGAGGTTTAGGGAGAGACATAACAAAAGCCCAAACATTAAATGGAGTATATTAAGAAATCTAAAGACTAACGCAATAAGCGGAAATACGTGTAGACTAGGCTAAGAAGAAAAACTAGCTATAGCAACGTATAAGTACAACAATGAATTACTGAACAGGGGATCAAAGATCATGACCAAATGTAGACACGTTAAGAAGTTCAGCTTGGGGGTTATTTGAAACCGGATAAAGTTAAAAATTAAATTTTTCTTTTACACCAATCCCCACTACTTCCGCTTTCGAACGAAAGTGCTTAAGTTGTTGGGCTCCATATCGTTGATTTGCTGAAACAAATCACCTGAGGAGACCGCGATCGAAACTGCGGCAGTGTACTGGTCAGCATTCATTTTTTTAACATTAACAGCTCTGCAAGTCTGGACTTCTAACTTGCTTGATATTAAGCACTTTTAATGCGTACGATCTTAAAAAAATATTTTACTGCTTGTTTACTCAGGCGTGTATGTATGTATGTATATATATATATATATATATATATATATATATATATATATATATATATATATATATATATATACACACACACCTACATATATATATATACGAATGAATATGCTTATAAAGCTGCGTAAATTTCAAGATTAGTTATTCCAAAACTTTCGATTGAGGATGAAACAGAGCTTGATACTTCAATTCAATTTAATTTTAATAATTATATTGAAGTTTTTGGCTCCTGTTTTTGAAACCTGAGAACTCTTATGTAGCGAAGGAATCATATTTTTTCAAAAAATAACTATAATTTAGTCTCTACTTTTTAAAAAAATAAAAACAAAAATACTAAATAACTTCGGATTATTTACCTAACGTGTTCTTTCCTATTTGTATATATATTTTCATATATATATATATATATATATATATATATATATATATATATATCAAAAAGAATATTAGTGGTGGAATGTCTAACAAATCGTTAAAAGTTTTCGTGTGACGCGTTTCGATCTTTTGGACTAATTTTTTTTACATTGGTGCGACTAGATATGCTTATGAACGAAGCACACTGGGCTTTTAAATTTAATTATGTCTCTTATCAAATCTAGCTGATTTCTATTAGATTTTTTTTCTGTTTGTTTCCATTCATTTTTTTTATTAGATATCCCACACGCTGATAATAGAAAATCTGCCAGGAATGGTGAAATGTATAAATATGACAAATATTTAGCCATAAGACTATGTATAATAAACAATGATTTAATAATTTAATAAACCCGGTATATCCCGTAAGAAAACTACACAGGTTGTAAAACACACCAAGACAACTCGATGCACCTCAAAGAATCTAATTGTTTGGTCGCAATATAGAGTCAAGAGTTCACAGACTAATAATTTTACCTCTATTAACCTTGGATTTAGCCTTGTTCTGTCAACCATTTTGAAATTCAAATATATTTTTATACTTAATTCTAATTTGATAGATAATGCTTCATTTGGAAAGAAATAATATGTTGTCTTCTTTTCTGGCTTTTCGTGACATCGAATGATCCCTGCAATTAACAACACATAATCTATGTAAAATCCAGCTGTGTTTCCAAGATGTCACTCTAAAAATTAGCTCATAAAACCTCCTCGTTTGAGCGTGATCGTAGCATGGATACATAGGACAGTAGCATTTTTCTATAGATCTATGTTATACAGTCATTTTATATAGATCTATGTTATACAGTCACTGTCTCTATTATTATTATTATTATTATTATTATTATTATTATTATTATTATTATTATTATTATTATTTCCTTTGATTTTTTTTCTATACACATTTCCTCCCGGGTCCCAACGGGAGACCTAAGGTCAGAAATGGCTTCACGATTTTCGACTGATCATTTTTGTAAAAATAATAACCCAAAAGACAAAGCCTAAGATCACATTATTATTATTATTATTATTATTATTATTATTATTATTATTCCTTTGATTTCTGGTGTGTAAACATTTCGTTCCGGGTGCCGCTCAGAGACCTAAGGTTAGATATGGTATCATGACATTTTCCATTGACACAAAAAATAAATAAATAAATAAAAATAAAAAAAGAAAGAAAATATTTTATATAGATAATGCACTTTGTAAGGTGTGGGCTGTACTCGTGAGAACAATTTTTTTGTATTTCTTTAAGGCATGGGCTTCCAGGAATCCCTTCAATGAGTCCACTGGAATATTTTCCAACCAATTCGAGTGCTCCAACTACAACAGGAATTGTTGATATTCCCATGTGCCACATTTTTGAGATTTCGATTTCAAGATTCTTGTATTTTGATAGCTTTTTGAAGATCTTCAAAGATGCATTGCAGTCCGCAGGGACTGCCATATCAATAAGGAGGCACTTTTTTGTTTGCCGTCTCTAATAACAATGTCTAAACGGTTAGCTTTGATTGTTCCGTCTGTGTATTGTGTAGTCCCATAAAATTGTAACAGGTCCTATCTTTGTAACCGGGTCTATGTGGTGTTCATACTACTTTCTTTCAGTTTTCTTTCCATTATTATTATTATTATTATTATTATTATTATTAGGTTGGTGCAAAAATAATGACGTAATAATGTCGTTTTTTGACGTTAAAAATACGTCAAAAACGACATTATTACGTCATTATTTTTGCACCAACCTAATATTATTATTATTATTATTATTATTATTATTATTATTATTATTATTATATGTCCTGATGCTGCACCAGTTTTAGTTCTTATGGCTTCTTATCTGAATTGATTCATTGGTGGTTTTAATATATGCATATTTTCTCAGTGAATAAAGATGGGATGCAATAAATATCCTGTTCATTATCACATATTTACCTGTCATACACCTGACCATTACAAAACGGTCAGGTACAATTAGATGCCGATGCACTGTGCGTCTTTGTTTATGAGCAGAAGTTGTGAGAGATCATAATGGCCGGGTGTCGAAACGGGTTTTTGTAAGCTTGAATGATAAGGCAACCCGGACCATTTGGGATTCACATATACATATTTGTTACCTGAGCTGAAGTTAATTTTCACCACCTGCAAAGTTATTCCTTGCTTTTATCAAAACCTGTCACAATATCGCGTACATATAACTTTCATGAATGTGTGTGACAGAACTTTAACAGAATGGTTGTCTTGATGAACATATCAGGCTTCGTATATTTGTAACTCAATGTCTCTTTTTGGGCATACTGTTCTCTTATAATAATAATAATAATAATAATAATAATAATAATAATAATAATAATAATAATCGTCGTAGTAACAGTTGCATTATGGGCAAACCCAAATCATTTCCTCGTCATGGGTATGACGATAAACTACATCCGGCAGCAAAGCCACTGATCAGCTGTTTCCAGATTCACCCTGACTCGGAGTAGTAACCCCTGTTAGGGTCTCATCTATGAGTAAATAGTTAATCCCCAAACTGGGGTTAAAACACTATCAAAGTATAAAAATACTTTTTTTATATATAAAAATACCAGTAATACATTTTCATAGTAAAATATTTTTCAGCAATACATTAAAAAAATAGATAAACAAAATAAATAAATAATGCAAGTAATACATTTAAAAAAAATAACCAGCAGTACATAATAGTAGTAGTAGTAGTAGTAGTAATAATAATAATAATGATAATGATAATGATAATAATAATAGTAGTAGTAGTAATAATAATAATGATAATAATAATAATAATATTATTAATAATAATAATAATAATGATAATAATAATGATAATAATATGAATAATAATAATAATAATAATAATAATAATAATAATAATAATGACGAAATGTCTCTTCTTATTGGACTCACGAGTACATCCCACACCTTACGAACCGTTTTATCTATGTAAAATGTATGATTATTTTCTTAAATTTTCAGTGAAAATTATGATGCCATTTCTGACCTTAGGTCTCTGGTTGGAATTCGGAAAGAATAATAATAATAATAATAATAATAATAATAATAATAATACCATCAATACATTTTTGAAAAAAGAAAAAAATATTTCCAGCAGTACCTTTTTGTTAAAAAATAAAAATTATTAGCAATACAGTTTTGGAAAAATATATTACCAGCGATACATTTAAATTAAATTTTGGCATTAGATGGTCCATAGGGAGTACCTAGATGGTTGGCTGCTTGGGAATCCCGGGTACTGTGGACTTTAAAGTGCGTGGGTGGTTGTAATGAATACTGTCTTGGAATTGTTGGGGGTCATTATTTTCACTTACACGGTAGGAAAGGTAGGAATCGACCTCTTCTCCTTCCAGCTATGAATGAATTAGTAAAACCTGTATCCCCAAAATTATTATTACGCCCCCCCACACACACATACATATAAATCTCTCAATATAAAAATATTGTCTGGCTTTAAATAACATGCAAAGAGTTGATAAACCGTAAAAAAAGAAGCGATCAATGAATCAGTTCAGTATTGAGTGGGCGTTCTTTCTGAAGTTTTGTCTGAAATAATTTGAAATGTCAGTAGCTTGATCATATCATTATTTCCTCTTTAAGTTACATGTGCTATCCATTTTAGTTGTTTCTGTTGTAGGAAGTCCTCAAGTGACGTGACTTCTCCCTCTAACTATGGATTAATTAGTAAGATTTGTATCACTAAAATCATTATCCATCCCGAATATCTTACAATCTAAAAATATTTTTCTCTTTAAATAACCTCCAAAATGTTAATAAGCCTTATAAAACGAATCAATCATTCAGTCATTCTCTACCTTGAGTGGATCTTGAAACTTGTATTCCATGAATATTAGTAAAAAAAAAATCTTGTTTTCGTGCATTTATTATATTATTAACTGTCATTTTTATTTTTCTTTCGCGGCAGACGATTCTAGCCATTTTGAATTGTTTTGCCGATTTGGGGCTTTCCTATTGTTGTTGTTATTTAGGATGGTGATGATGATGAAAATGATGGTGCTGATGATAATTCCTCTTTTAGACGATAGGGTTCCTGACTCTTTATCAATTGAAACATCACATTTCACTTGTCATTACAGTTTACCTTTCGTGAATTCTGATTCAGTTAAGCACGATGAATTGCAACACTCGACTGTGTTCTGCACATTCACCAAGTGACGCTGAAGTTGGGAAATACATAAATTTTTAAAATATTTTTTCTTATTTTCTTTTTAATATTTTTTTCTTATTTTCTTTTCAGTATTTACCTTTCTTTCTTTTTTTCTCCTTATTTTTTTCGGTTTATTAAATAATTCTTTTGTCATTTTTTAGTTGACATTATTTTTCCCCAATCCCGCTGCCACCGTCCCTCTTTCTTTACTATTTGATAAAATTTTCTACTTCTTCTTCTTCTTCTTCTTCTTCTTCTGCAGCTGCTTCTTCTTTTTTTTCTTTTTCTTTCTTCTTCTTCTGCAGCTTCTTCTTCTTCTGCAGCTTCTTCTTCTTCTTCTTCTTCTTCCTTTCTTCTTCTGCTTCTTCTTCTTCTGCAGCTGCTTCTTCTTCTTCAGCTTCTTCTTCTTCTTCTTCTTCTTTTCTTTTTCTTCTTTTTCTTCTGCAGCCTCTTCTTCTTCTGCAGCTTTTTCTTCTTCTTCTGCAGCTGCTTCTTCTGCAGCTGCTTCTTCTTTTTTTCTTTTTCTTTCTTCTTCTTCTGCAGCTTCTTCTTCTTCTTCTTCTTCTTCTTCTTCTTCTTCAGTAGCTTCTTCTTTCTTCTGCAGCTGCTGCTTCTTCTTTTCTTTTTCTTTTTCTTCTTCTTCTGCTTCTTCTTCTTCTGCTTCTTCTTCTTCTTTTTTTCTTCTTCTTCTTCTTCTTCTTCTTCTTCTTCTTCTTCTTCTTCAGCTGCTGCTGATGCTTCTTGAAGGAACTGTGGCTTATGTGAGTATGAAAGATAGTTAACAATTGCCCTTAGACACAAAGAGATCTGGTCACTGTATGTTTTGATTTGTATTATATTTTGAAAATTTTCATGTCGATTCTTACTTTTAATAAATATTTTCTCTCGGAAATTTGATCCGCGTCACTATTCTTGCTTTATCGTCAATATTTTGAACAACCTATATATTTTTTTAAAGTTTGACATCCATTCCTTCATCTTCCATTATATTCTATATCCCCGCCTTTTTTCTCCTTGCCTTTTCATTCTCGACTTGTTTTCATAGTTCTCTTCCCTTATTTAAAAGAAAAAACAACTTTTTTTCTTAATTTCGTTTTTATTTTTCTTTCTATTTTCTTCTCTTACCTGCATCTATTCTACATTTTTTCATTCATTCTTTTTTCTTCGCCGCCATTCTCTTTCACATGGTCTTCATTCTTCTTTTATCACTTTTTCTTCTTCCTTATTCTTTTGTCTTTCTTCTTATTCTCCCACGTTGATTCATTTTCCTTTTTTTCATCTTTGTTTCCTATCCTCTGTCTTTTATCTGTTCAGCATTCATCTTATTCTTTCTCACCCTCGCCTTATTGACATTGTTTCCTCAATATTTTTTTCGCCTTCCTCTTTATCTTATTTTTTTTTTGTATAACTTAATTTTTGTTTCCTTCAATTCTTATCTCTCTCTCTCTCTCTCTCTCTCTCTCTTTTTTTTTTTTTGATATCATTATTCTTTTCATATATAAATCATTTCTTCGTTTCACAACCAGTCATTTCTTACAACTCTACGGTTATTTTCTCTGTTGTCTTCTTCCTTCCAACTTTCTACGTTCTTTCCATTTTTTCTTTCTCTACCATAATATCTTTTTTTACTTCTTTTTCATAGCACCCTTCTTCCTGTTCCTCAATCTCATTCTTCGTTTCGTTTTTCTTTTACATTTCCTTCTTCGTCATTTCATTTTGGCACTTTTTCCTTGTTTACTTTTCTTTGTCATTTTTCTTTCTCTCTTCCGTTTACTTTTTCGTTTTTCGTTTTGTTTTGTTTTGTTTTTTGTTTTTATTGTATTGTCGATTCTTTGATTTTTTTTTCACACACTGCGTTGTATTCTTTTGTCTTTTTTCATCTTCTGCCTCGCCATATTTTGTTTTTTTCTTATTTTCTTTTTCATTCTTATTTTCCTATTTCCCTTTATCTTTCTCTTCTCTTTCTGCTTACTTCTCCCTTTCTGTTTCATTTCTTCTTTCTCCTTTTCTTGCTTTTATATCATTTTTCTGTGTTTTCCAGACTTTCTTTTCATCTTTACGCTCTCTTGTTTCTTCTTGTTCTCCTTCCTTTTTTTCTTGCTTTCTTTCTTCCTCTACTTCTTCCTACTTCTTTTTTCTTTCTTTCTTCTTCTTGCGTCTTTTTCTCTTTCTTTCTTTCTTTCTTTTTTTTATTCCTCTTTATTCTTCTTGAGTTTTTTTACTCTTTCTTTTTTCTAATTTCTTTTTTACCTCTTTTCTTTCTTTATTTCTTCTTTTTATTCCTCTTTCTTCTTGCCTCTTTTCATCTTTCTTTCTTTATTTTTATTCCTCTTTGTTCTCCTTGCTTCTTTTTCCTCTTTCTTTTTCTTCTTTTATTCCTTCTTTCTTCGTATTCTTCTTTCACTTTTCTTTCATCTTCTGCCACTTTATTTTTTCTTTCTTCTTCCAATTTCTTTCTTTCTTTCTTTCTTTCTTTCTTTATTTATTTATTTATTCATCTTTTTCTTCCACTTCCTTTCTAATTTCTTCTGACACTTTATTTTTTCTTTCTTCTTCCAATTTCTTTCTTTCTTTCTTTCTTTCTTTCTTTCTTTCTTTCTTTATTTATTTATTTATTTATTTATTCATCTTTTTCTTCCACTTCCTTTCTTTCATCTTCTGCCACTTTATTCTTTCTTTCTTTCTTTCTTTCTTTCTTTCTTTCTTTGCACGCCATAATCTTACTCGTTCACTGTAACACCATCCTACCACTTACTAATGCATCATTTGTTCGTCAGATTTGGCACTGAAATTCGCCCACGGCCAATTGAGTTTCACATGACGCACCATCGGCCATGCCAATAAAAAGATGAGATACGCACTTCTTTGTTATCATTAGTTTCGTCATTATTGAATTTCGAGGACACTTGTCGACTTCATGAACACTCGATCGAATAACCAAAAAGAGTTTTCAAATAAGATAGAAGGCGATAACTTGTCGGAAGTTCTTTACCAGCGAAGAGGGTGACAAGAACGACATGCGCAGACGCACATGAAATAAAAGCAAAACGCATTAAAGAGATAATAACATACGAATCTAAATTTCTTTAAAAAAAAAAAAAAATGAATACTCGAACTAAATTGTAGCGTAACAAAGAATAACCTGCAAGGAAGACATTTTTTATTATTTGAATACCGTGATAAATAAAACCCGATAAAGTAGAAACGAAAGGTGATAGGAGATAAATGAAGCAAATCAGAAACTTCGTCAAGTATTCAAGATGTCAGATATAGGGTGGAAGACAGCCTCAGATTAAAACGATATGACAACGTTTTTGTTAAGTCTCTGGCGACAATATTTACAACAACAACAGCAATAATAATAATAATAATAATGATGATGATAATAATAATAATAATGATGATGATAATAATAGCGATAGCAGAGGAAGTCCGTCCTGGGTATGAAAATAAACTACATCCGCGTTCAGGGTAAGACGATAAACTATGTCCAACAGCAAGGCCACTGATCAGGAGGTTTTGAGGAACGTGGAACCACCTCTTAATTGCTGGTGTTCCCAGGTCCATACTGACCCGGGGTAGTAGCACCTGTTAGGGTCCCAGATTATGGGCAAAGCGTTAACTCCCAAACTGAAGTAAAAAGCCTTATGGAAGTGTAAAAATAGGTTTTAGTATCGGAAATACTTTGTAAAAAAATTATTACCAGAAATAAATTTTTCACGAATAAAACTATTCCCAGCAATACATTTTTTAAAATAATATTTCTAGCTGTACATTTTTGAGGAAAAAAAAAAAAAAATACCAGAAATAGATTTTTGACAAAACAAAATATTACCAGGAAAAAAGTTTTCGGCATTAAATAACCCATTGAGGTTGATATGCCGTAAACCAAACTAAACCAAACCAGAGGAAGTAAGGGTACTTGGAAATGAAAAAAAAAAAACATGAAACATGAAACAAAGCGCTTCTGGAGGCTTAGAAAAAGGTGATGTTGTTCCCGCTGTTGTGGTCATCCTTGAAAAAAAGACCGACAAAATTGCTTAAAATGTTTAGGTACAGTGAGTGTTGGAAAATCTCCTGAAAGATGCAAAAGATATTTGAAACAACAGAAACATGGTTCTCCAAAAGGATGCTGAATATAACAGGGAGCGAATTTTTAGAGTAAATGGAAGCAAAAAGGAAACTTATACTTAACATCAGAAACAGACAGTTGAGGTTTCTGGGACACATTATGAGAGCTTGGAGAATGTGATACTCACTGGACAGATTGAACGCTACAAAGACAGAATAAAACAACGCTTAATATTCTTAGTAAACTTGGATAGGTGGACAGCGGAAGAGAGTTTAAGAAAAATAAAAGACAAAGAGCAACAATTAAGAGCAACAAGGGAGAGTAAGTTGTGGAGAGCCACGATCGCCTACGTTCTGACGGGACATGGCACATAAGAAGAAATTGGCAATGTGATTTGAACAGAGGTGCTTCATGGAGCAAAACTGCTTGGGACAGTCAGAATTCTGAGAAAGGTTTCGCTGATGTAGAGATTAGAAGAAATGGCACGACCCGTGAGGACTATTTATGACCCGTTCCTGATCGTTACGTTACTGCATGAGAGCTGCTTGATAAAATAATAATAATAATAATAATAATAATAATAATAATAATAATAATAATAATACACACTGACAGAACAATCCAAGCTAACCGCCCAGACATTGTTATTAAAGACCACAAACAAAAAAAGTGCCTCCTTACTGATATGGCAGTCCCTGCTGACTGCAATGTATCTTTGAAGATATTCAAAAAGATGTAAAAAAACAAGGACCTTGAAATAGAAATCTCCAAAATGTGGCATATGGGAACATCAACAATCCCTGTTGTAGTTGGAGCCCTAGGACTGGTTGGAAAAGATTGCAGTAGACTAATTGAAGGGATTCCTGGAAGCCCATGCCGCAAAGAGATACAACAAATTTTTCTGACAAGTACAGCCCACACTTTACGAATGGCTTTATCTATGTAGTTTTTTTTTTTTTTTTTGTTTTTTTTTTGTCAGTGGAAAGTGTCATGATGCCATTTCTAACCTTAGGTTCCTGGGCGGGACCCGGAAAGAAATGTGTAAACGCCAGATATCAAAGGAAATAAAAATAATAATAAATAAATAAACGGGTCAATTGGACTCCGAATCCTCATCACTCACGATGAAAGGACGTTCCCTCAGTGACGTCTGCTCCCCATTTGAACTTATATTCAACCCAAACCTCAACTGGAACTCCAACATACGATCTATTGCTAAAGATGGTGGAAACATGGTCAGTTCACTGCACGGCTCTAGTAAGTATCTCACTCCACTTTCAATTCGCAACCTTTACAAGAGCGAGATCAAAACACAGAATGAACAGCAGCCGCAGCCCAATCTACACTTCCCACTCTCGGTGCAATTCAAAAGCGTCTCCATGTCCTTGTGGGGGACAAATTATTTTCCACCCTACAACCTCTTTCCTCACAGACGAAATTTCGCTAGCCTCTCGCTGTTCTATCTCTATTTAAATGGTAACTGTTCAGACGAAATACATCACTTAGTTCCACCAGTTCTAACCTTCGCGGCTAAGACCCGTCATGCGGTGCACTTTGTAGCGAACCACTCTCATTCCCTTCGTATTCCATTGGTGAGATGTAAGTTACACTCGAGCAGCTTCTTCTCACAAAGCGTTGCTTTTGTGAAACCGACAGATGACTACAATATGTATCTTTTCAAGACCAGGGTTAACCGTTATCTTCCCACAAACAACCGCAAAAACTGTTCCTCTTACTCTGTAATCCTCTACCTCGTGTGGCTCTCGAGATCATAATTATAAAAGAGAGAAAATTAAAATAATGGCAATGACTACAAAAATAAAGCTTATATTTTATTGTTGAATTTGTATTAAAAATTTAGACAAAAAAATTAAACTACTGAGAAAACTTTCGTGACTCTATGCTGCGTGTAAAGGTTGAGACATGACGTCATCATCCGATCTAAACTTGAGCCGCAGAGGATCTAATAATAATATTAGGTTGGTGCAAAAATAATGACGTAATAATGTCGTTTTTGACGTATTTTTAACGTCAAAAAACGACATTATGACGTCATTATTTTTGCACCAACCTAATAATAATAATAATAATAATAATAAGAAGAAGAAGAAGAAGAAGAAGAAGAAGAAGAAGAAGAAGAAAAATAAAAATAGTATACAACAAAAATAATAATAATAATAATAATATCAGCCATATTTGGCTGTCCCAGTACTGCAATACAGCTTTAACATGCTTAATTGAACCATAGGTGACATTAAGTGAATGGATGTCAAAACGAGAAAGCTTCTCACTTGCCACTGCATGCATCACCTGATGTTGATCGTCTGTATGTGACCAGATCCGAAGGAGGCAGAGGATTAGTTCAACTAGAACTGTCTTACAAAACCACAACAATCAGTCTTCAAAGATGCCTGGAAACTACAAAAGACTGGATGATGATCTTATGTCAAAGAGCATGAAAGAATTAAGAAAGTTTATTCAATGATAAAGGAAGTCAATAAATGCAAAAGGGAATTTTAAGTGGGAGAAGAAATGCAAATAAACCATAACACAACTACTACAGTGGCAAAGAAGCTAAAAAGTAACGCAACTGCTAATGCAATGTACCAAATGCAAAAACAATAGTATGATAAGCCTGTTCATCGTCAATACTTGGTCCGTACGAAACGAGCTGATGTAGACAAACTCCCTACCAATCAGTGGTGACGTAGTGCAGGGTTAAAAGCCGAAATCGAAGCTTTTATTCTTGCTGCAGAGAACCAATTCTTACTAAATAGAAATTACCAAGCACACACACTGAAAAATGTGCTAACCCGAAATGCACATACTCTGATAAATATCCACAAACAATTGACCATCTTATATCAGCTTGCACATTTTTAGCACCCACTGAATATAAAACACAGCATGATAGATTAGTCTAATATATGCACTAGAAAATTTGAAACTTTTTTCGGGAAGGAAAATACCAGTAACCGGTATAACATCACCCAGACCCAGTTACGGAAGTAGGATCTGTAACAATTTTATAGAACTTTACAATACACACAGACAGAACAATCAAAGCTAATCGCCCAGATATATTGATCATAGATCAGAAGAACAGTATGTGCTTTCCTATTGCCATGGCAGTCTCTGTAATATACCTTTGAAGAATTAAAAAAAAAATATATCAAAATACAAGCAATCTGGTACGTGAGTGTATCAATAATTCCAATTGTAGATAGAGTCCTCGAATTTTTTGGAAAATTTCCGATAGACTCATTGTAGGGATTCCTGGTAGCCCACACCTTTAAAAAAAATTTACTCACAAGTAGAGCTCGCACATTACGTAAACTGGATTTAAGAATGCGTTGAGAGCCTTTTTCACATGAGAGCTTTTACTCATAACTCATCGAAGAAATTCTTGATAAGGGGCAAGAAGTCATTTCAAATAATGATATGGGCACTTCGACGTTAGCAAGCTTGTCTCGCTAGGTCAATTACAGCTGAATAGTGACTTCAATCCTCACTGGGTGCCCCATGCTTTCGGCCTTGTGCCACATCTAAGCTATGCTTAAGACATCACCATACACAAAAACGAAAAGAACATTTCAGTGTAGTGTAAGTATGTGACGTACCCCGTGACATCTGCCTAGCCGCACCAGCCGTGCTGTCCAGGTCGCGACGCCAGTTGTGACGTCAACACGTCTGTCTCCGCGCCGTCGCTGTCCTATCCTGTCCTGTGACGACCAATATGACTTGGTATTGGTTGCTGCACCAAATGTGACGTTCTAACCTTTTGCTGATTCGGATGGGAATCTGGTTAGATTCGGTATCAGCCTTGTCGTTCCCAGCTCGCCTCCAACGTCTGGTTACCGAAGTAACTGTTTTGATTTCTAGTCTAACCTACCCACGTTGTGATTTGATTTTAGGTAGACGAAATCAATCAGTCGCCGGGCCGTAATGCAAGTCGAGTCCGAACAAGGGTAATACCGCACAAGTATATGTAAAATAAAGTAATAACTCGAAAAGTTCGAATGTGTTAAAAAGGAATAACAACATTTATATCTGGTTGCTGAATACAGGACTGCGTCTTTCTTCCAACCCGCTTATATGGATTCGTGACACTTTGCGTTTGTTAGGCTAGTCTTAATATCTTAAGTTGTTTTTTCAAGGAACTGGTTTTTGGTGTATCTTCAGGTGATATTCGTAAAACTTGTTTTGGTGGTGTGAGTCTAAGTCGTTCTTCAAAAATAAATTGTTCTTTGTTAGAAGTTGAGGTCGTGATTGCGTGGAATCTTAGTCAGCTTCCTGCGAGGCCGGCCTCAGAGCTCACAGCTCACTGCAACTGCTTGCCTGTCTGTCTAACCCCAACTGCTTAGATGCGAACTCCTTAATTGCGACTCTGCTTATATGGACGCCGACCAAAACCGGGGTGGGCCTGTCGGGCTTTGAGGTTCCTTGATAATTCTAAATCCGCATTAAGAATCTTCTTTGTTTTTGGTCAGGAAGATTTATTTATTTCCATTTTTGGAGGTCTTTACTTTCTAGGGTGGGGAATCTTCTCCCACCTCCTTCTGTTCTCATATTGGTATCTCATCCATACCCTCAGAGGATGTCAACGGGTTTCCCCTCTCTCTCACAGTGGCATCTCATACCGATCCCTTCAGGGGGGGTGTCAACAGGCCCCCCTCCTTCTTCACATGATTACCTTCGCCTACCGCTCACGCTAGCATTAAGCCAATGGGCGCCCAGCAGAGTGGGTGTGGCCAGACTGGCCTCGGTTTAAAAAATCTTGCTCGAAGAAAAAAAAATTATAACTTTTTTTTTTCTTTTCTTTCTTTTCTCCTGCCCGACAACAAGTTCATAGACTCTTATCTTAACCGAATTTCCTATGGAATTCGTCAACGAGATTTTCGCCAATTATCAAGTGGGCGGTCATCTGGCGATTTCGTATTCTGGCGCTAATTATTCGTTCTGATAAAATAATTTTCCTATCGTGGCCAGCTTCGACATAAATCAGGTGTTTGTTTTTTCAAATGATGTGGGGGTGGTCCAACGGACATTTTGGTTTCGGTCAGAGCTTGACCTAATTAATTTTTATCTCTCAGTACTCTGCGGAAGGTTCTGAGACATCCCTCTCGCGACCCAATTAATTTTTATGTCTTAGTATTCTTTTTCGCAGGCCACTCGACCAACCTGGAATTTTCACCATTGCCATGGGCAGACTGCTGTTTTTTCGGTGCATTGTCATAAATCAAATTAAATCCAGTGTCTTGCTTCCCTCGATAATGAAAATAAAATCTTACCATTTTTCTTTGTCAGAAAAATAACATTGCTTAGTGTCCTGTTCGTGATTGCTTCATATCACCTAAATTTAATTCTCGCCTTTTCTTTTTTTCTTCTTCTTTCTTTCTAGCAAACCTAAATAGTGTCACAAGGGTTAGAAAGCTTGTCTCGCTAGACCAATTACGACTGAATAGTGAGTTCAATCCACACTGGGTGCCATATACTTTCGGCCTTGTGCCACATCTAAACTATGCTTAAGACATCACCATACACAAAAGCGAAAAGAGCATTTCAGTGTGGTGTAAGGGTTAGAAAGCTTGTCTCGTTAGACAAATTACGACTGAATAGTGAGTTCAGTCCTCACTGGGTGCCCAATAATTTGGGCCTTGGGCTACATCTAAGCTACGCTTAAGAAACCATCATACACCAAAACGAAGAGAGCATTTCAATGTGGTATAAGTCTTAGAAAGCTTGTCTCGCTAGATCAATTACGACTGAATAGTGACATCAATCCTCAGTGGGTGCTATGGATGTCCGGCATTGCTCCAAATCTAAGCTACGCTTAAGAAAACACCATTACAAATAATAATGGGGAAGAAGATGTACTTTCCTGAAAAGTGAAGTTAGCTTTTTTTTTAGATTCTTTGTGGCCGAACGTTAAATTACACTGGATCTGAGCGATAGTTTTTTTTTCTCTCTAGAAAGGCGAAAGCTGGTTCGATCCAAAGCAATGAACGCATTTTCTTTACTTGAATTTCCCGAATGCGCAAGCCGATATACGTAATACAAACTATTTAATAAATAAAAAGGGAGCGATTACTTTAACTATGAAGTATCCGCTATAATAAGAGTTGAAGTAATATACAACTAAATAAAATGGAAATCTATATTATTTTAAAGGATAAAATTCAAAATCAAAAACGGAAGTTAATTATGGCTCAAGCTAACAAACAGTTATTTATATGCGGTCATAAGGCAAAACAAAGAAGAATGTTTTGTTGTCACTTAATCTCCCGTGTAAGCATTGAGTTACCATTGGTGTGAACACTCAGTCACGTAAACAAGGTTGAATTATCTTCATTTCTTGGTAAGAAGGAAGTTTCACTTATAGAGCTTTATCCCAAGAACTGCTACTTTGTGGAATTGACTTTCAGGAACATGCTTTCCCGATCTTAACCTCTTCAAGTCTATAGTCAACACCATTCTCTATCGAACGTATTCTCATGAAGAAATAGCATTTTCGATCTGTCTCCTTCATTAAAGTATGTGTCTCGTAGCATCTTGACAAGCTTTGATCCTGAGCAGCCAGGAAGAATTCCTCTTTTTGGTTTCAATACAGGCCTCGGCAACCACAAATGGGTTACATTTTTTTTTTGTCAATATCATGATTTTTTATCCGTAGTAACTATCGGCCTTGTAAGATCTTTTTCTTCCCGTTTGATTTTCAAGTTAGAAGGCCCTTATTTTTAGCTGTTGGTTTGAGGTTTTTTGGCCTTTAATGTTGGTATTTGACCTATTTCATCTCGCTTGAGTAGTTGTAGAATCTGTTTAATTTTTGGCCTTTTGTTCATTATTGAATATAGCCTCTCATTTAATTCTAAATTGAATTCATGCTTCCAATCATTGGTTAATGCAAGATATTTTTCATGGCCTATGTTTGCCTTGTATGTGAGTTCTAATCAGGTCAGATCGCTACGTAAATTTTCCCGGGGCAGATACAGTCGATTTGTATCTGCTACGGAATAGTGCATGTTATACATAGTAAGGCGCTTTTGGATACGTCTGTCTGATCTTCGTATCTCATTTCGATTAGAGTTTATCACACTGGAAGAGTATGTATATATAAGCCTACGGTGGTGTGTCGGATTATTCACTAAGTGGAGGCAAGTCGACATAACTCTGAAGATCGAACTCACGGCACTAGCAAATTTGATACGCGAGATTGTTTTCCTAATCATGGTTTCAAAGTTGGCCCCAACAATAAAAAAATTCGATGTAGAACGGAAGAAAGAGAAAAAGAAAGAGAGAAATATATAAGTCAGTAAGTAAGTAAATAAATAAATAAAGAAAGAAAGAAAGAAAGAAAGAAAGAAAGAAATAGATAAAGAAAGTATGATAAAGAGAAAAAAAAATAGGAACGGAAGAGAAAAAGATCAAAAGGGCAAAATAAATAAATAAATAAAGCAACAAAGAAAGAAAGAAAGAAAAAAGAAGGGCGGATGATGAAGAGAAAAAGTGAGCGAAGAAAAATTAAAGGAAGAAAGTGAAAAAGAAGGAAGTTTGATAATTAAAAAATGTGAACGAAAGAGAACAATACATAAATAAATAAATAAATAAAGAATGAATGAATAAATGAAAGAAAAAAAACAGAAAACGAAAGTGGGAAAAAAGACAATAAGAAAATGGAAAATAAAGAAAATTAGGATAAACGACTAATGAATAATGAAGAAAAAAGAAAGAAAGCAAAAAAGAAAGAAAAAGAGAGGACGAAAAGAGGAAATGTATGAACAAACGACAAAAACAGTGAAAAAAATAACAGACAAGAAAAGAAAGAATGAAAAAAGGAAGGAAAATGAACCTGGGAAAGAAGGAGAATATTAATGTAAATGAAAACAGAAAAAAAAGAAAAAAGAAAGATAGAGAATGGAAATAAAAAGAAACAAAAAGAAAGAAAGATTAGAAATAAAAAGAAACAAAAAGAAAGAAAGAGAATGGAAAGAAACAATGAAACAAAAGAAAGAAAGAGAATGGAAATAAAAAGAAAGAAAGAGAATGGAAACGAAAAGAAACAAAAAGAAAGAAAGAGAATGGAAATAAAAAGAAACAAAAAGAAAGAAAGAGAATGGAAATAAAAAGAAACAAAACAAAGAAATAGAATGGAAATAAAAAGAAACAAAAAGAAAGAAAGAGAATGGAAACTAAAAGAAACAAAAAGAAAGAAAGAGAATGGAAATAAAAAGAAACAAAAAGAAAGAAAGAGAATGAAATAAAAAAAGAAAGAAAGAGAACGGAAAGAAACAAAGTAAACAGAGAATAATGCCAAGATGATGTTATTGAAATTAAATAACGATGAAAGAATTCAAAGGAACCCATTAATTAGCATTATGGGAAACCAACAAACAAAGAAAAAGAAAGAAAATTACTGAATGAATACAATTTTTTTTTTTTAAATCGAAGAAAACGGAAAGAAAATTTTCATGAATTTATTTCTTTAAAATACAAATCCGGTGTCTGTTATGATTTACGACGAAAATCAGATTAATTATCATTTTGCGCTTAGATTAACAAGGATAACTAGAACCATATTTAGACAATGGCATTTTTAACTTACCTAGTGTTTATATATATATATATATATATATATATATATATATATATATATATATATATCACCATTATAAGTACCAGACGTTTGAACTGAACATGAAACTCCGAGTTGTATTTTCGACGTAAGATAATATGTATATTTATTAATATATACTTTTTTTTTTATTTATATTGTCTTAAGTTTTAATTGGCAATATGAATGCAACAGCGTATTTTAAATTCAGGACATTTTGTTTGTTGTTAATAGTTACTTTGTTTTCAATTTTGTTGTGAATAGTTACTTTATTTCTCATTTCTTCTTTGCATTGAAAATCCACATTAGACGAAACACGTCGTCTAATAATACAGTTT
>OZ010572.1:71999883-72019883 GCA_963932145.1 Acanthosepion lycidas
AAATATAGGACGAAACGGCCGTCCGGTGCTTTCTGCATTCTGTTGAGTTTTCTTATAGACTCGATGAATTACTTAATCATGATATATATATATATATATATATATATATATATATATATATATATATATATCCTCCGGATTTCCCGTAGACAAACTAGAATTTTGATATACTTACAGACATAAATATGAATTACAAACAGAAACGCTGTTTGACAAATCAAATAGACATAATGTTTACTCAACCAATGAATATCAAACAACATAAAAATTGAGAAAAAAATGTCATAATTTTTTTTTCTTCATATTCTATTCTTTGATGAAGCTTTAATATATGCGAAAAGTGTTAGATCTATAAACGATTTCTTTTTCTTCTTTATCCTATCATTCTATCGGATCCCGATCCATATTTGATCTGTATTTGATCCCAGTTCACATATGTGTGCATATGTCTGCTTGTATGTCTTTGTGTGTGTGCATGTACGTGTGTGTTCGCGTGAGAGAGAAAGAGAAAGAGAGAGAGAGAGAGAGAGAGAAAGAGAAAGAGGAGGAGAGAGAGAATCAGAAAGTCCGTAGCCTGAGCGTACCTGGGTAAAATTTGATATGAAACGATACGTACTCTCCCGTAAACACAGACTTACTATCAACATTTGCATGAAAATAAAAAGCAAAAATGGATAAACACGCCGGTATTCTTATTGATTATCTCTTGTTTTCCAACATTGACGGATTTCCTCATGCATTTTCTGCTTTTCTTTCAGACTTCTTTGTGTCATAATTCTTTCGACCAATGAGAATTCCATTGACTGCTCTCCGGAAGCCACGAAGTATTTCTTTGCCGCCAGATCACCGATTATCATCAGATTGACGTAGATTTGGAGCTCTTATCAACTTCTAGGGGCGAACGTGTTAGATTCCCTCGTATAAGGCGCTCAACATGAACCCTAGCTGGCTTATCAGGCAGATGGCGATGCTGTGGGCTTGTGCTGGAACAAGTAAGACGAGAAGACACGAGGGAGATTTAAGAGGAAGTGACGAAAAAAAGAGGCGGCGATGATGTCACTCGTGAAAGAAGTACAAGACTACGAATTGTAAGGAAGAAAAAAGAAAAAGAAAAAGGGGAAAGCCGAAAAAGATGTAATAAAAAGAGAGCAGCAAAAACGTATTCGGCGCTTGACGATGGTTTACATATTCATCTCTAATAGAGTGCGTTCGATCCTCACTGGATACCCCTACTGCTTGCGTTAGATTAAGCTAAGTCGAGTAAACAAATACAATTTTAAAAGAAAGCGTCTATTAAATAAATAAACTTTTAAAGTAAAGCGACAAAGGAGTCTGTCTATATTTCTGAGGTATTATGTATATTATTTACATTATTCGGATTATTGTCCCCATCTTTCTCGCCATATTTATTACAACGTTTCGGCCGTTGTATGCTCCGGCCTTCTTCAGGTGGTTGGAATATCGAAGTGAACCCTTTATTTCGCTCACTGGGCTAGAATGTTCTAGTTCCACGTGCCATGTTTGATGGATGTCAGTTATCAGTTATCTCCTGTTAATTTCCATCTGAAAGTTCTCCACTGCCTTAACCGGGTATTGAACTCACACTCTTTGGGTCCTGTCACTGGATCTAACCAACGCCTTTATCCACTGTGCCATGTGTCCTCAAGGACATTCCAACCAGCTGAAGAAGGCCGGAGCGTACAACGGCCGAAACGTTGTGATAAATATGGCGACAAAGATGAGGACAATAGTCCGAATAATGTAAATAATCGACAAAAGAGTGTCTGCTAATGTTTGGCGAATGAATCTACTAAGTAAGTAATAAGTTCGATCCTCACTGGGTATACCATACTGAAGATATATGCCAAAAGAAGAATCGGCAATATTTTTGGACGTGACATGGCGTCTCAGATTCTGCCACTTTCCCATTCACTTAGCTTCCCTCTGCCTTTTCTATAAATACTTTCATGATAACTGGTCGGGCAAACTCCTCTCTATGGTAGCTAGACTTTATAAATTTAAACGCAGTACTAGATAGGCGGCAAGGTCTCACCAAATTCACAGTTCAGTTGGCTCGATGTAATCGTAAGTTCTATACCAACAGTTTTTTTCTCTCGCATTTTTCCCATATGGAACACTTTCGGCTGCAAGGTTTCCAGCCAATGTTCATCGTCAAAAATTCAAGTGAAGTGTCAATTGTTTTATACTGTCTTCTTGATTACTCTTCTATTGTTTTCACTTAATAAAGTTTCCCTTTTTTTTATTCTTTCACAATCAGTAATCCCTAGTGTTTTAGTGGCTCTACTGACTTGAAAAGGAGAACATAGCTTACAATATGTGTTTGTTAACGTTGATTGATTAAACGACCGCAGCCAGGATCAGAGTCTTTGTAAGCTCCATCTTCCTTACTGATATGTCCCGGAAAGGGATATATTTGAACGAAGTAGCTAAGTGGTTTTGGCTACTATAACCAAGTAGAATACGGTAGCAGTAATCAACTGGTACACGTCGTAGTCGCAGGTAAGAAGTGTAGATCAATGGGGTAGTCCAATGGGCGTCGTTATAGACTTACCTCTCAGACTAAGGCTCTTTGACTATCCTACACGTCCGTTGGTATTTATGACGGACACCAGTCAATCATATTCCAGTGAGGGGGAACACAGCTGTATGCATATTCCATTATATCACTTCCGTTAAGGATAAATACATTATTGAATTCATACTTGTTCTTCTCCTAAACAGGTTCCCAACCAAGGCTAAAGATCCCAGTCTACCCCAATATAAGTTATAAAAACATGTTACTGATTATCGAGCTTAGCTGTTTGACCATTATTATTGAGTAGTGATGTCGATTTGCACAGGGTGCTCCAAAATTTTGACTCAGAACTAAAAATTAGTTTGGGTTAATTGTTAGCGAGCTATTCTGGATTAATAGTTAGTCTGATCCTTATTGGGTACCTCATACTTGTGAACTTGGTCAAAATTAGGCTACATTTATTATCTTAAAGAAAGCAGCTTTAAAGTGGAGTGATGGTTAATGAGCTAGTCTGGCTCAACAAAGAGTAAGTTCCATTTAGTTAGCATCATCCCGAAAACCGTCACTTTACAGCTCGGAACCGCCGTAAAGGGGGCACAGGGTCAAATCCTCCTCATTTCCTTCGTAGTTTATTATTAAATAGAGAGTTCCACTTATCTTCTTCCCAAAAATCGTCACCTTGCAGCTCTGAACAGCCATGCAACGTACACAGAGTCGAATCATCCTTATTCCCTTCGTAATTCATTAGTAAAGAGAAAGTTCCAGTTTGTCAGCTTCTTCCTCGGAACCATAACTTTACAGCTCGGAACCACCATGGCAATTATCCTGGGTCGAAACGTTCCCATTTTCTCGAAAGCGGCATGCCAAGTAAACACGATTGAATCATTCTCATTTCCTTCGTAATTCATTAGTAAAGAGAAAGATTCAATTACTCAGCTTCCCGAAAACCGTCGTTTACAGCTCTGAACGGCCATGCCACGTACACATGTTCCAATCATCCTTATTTCCTTCGTAATTCATTAGTAAAGAGAAAGTTCCACTTCGACAGCTGCTTTCCAAGAACCGCCACTTTACAGCTCTGAGCGGCCATGCCACATACACAGGGTCAAATCCTCCTCATTTCTTCCGTAATTCATTAGTAAAGAGAAAGTTCCACTTAGTTTCTTCCAGAGAACTATAAATTGTGCAACCCTACCCTCGGGAATATATTTCCCTGGTTGCTACAAGTCTAATATCAATTTTCGGGAGATGGAATTAGTTAATACTAAACTCTTCAGATATTTCGACGTATGGATCATTTATAACAAATTGACTTTATGTGAAAAAGAAATTGAAGATGGAATAGACTCTTACTGGAGGTAGTCTCGTCAATTAATTCAAATTGTTAAGAAGCCAAAACATCAATATGGAAACTCGTGTCGTGTTCTTAAATAGTCTCGTCAGATCGAGTCTTTCATATAAATGTCATGCATGGCGACAAACCCGTTTAGAAATATCTAAACTGTCAGCTGGATACAATCGCTTCCTAAGATCAATGGTTGAAAAAGATTTTAAGCGAGTGAAGCCTGAGTGTCTTGGAAAAACATTTGAATATTGTGAAATGGCGCTATAGAATCACAAACAAATAACTGAACCAAATAACAGAAACCACGACCAACAGCAGCGACAACTAAAATCAATAGCACATGTAACTAGAAGAGAAAATAATGATATACTCAAGATCTTGACATGCCACACTACTTTAAATAAAAGATTAGGAAGGAAAATCCCCATCGCTAGTGGAAAGAACGATAACAGCTACTGGACTAGAGAAGTCTATTTTTCTGGAAAATTATTTTATGACTAAGATTTTATAAATTTCAACGGAAACTAGGACTTGTTGTTCGGTCAATAAATACCAGTTACTCCAGAATCCATTAACTATACCTTTTTAGTTATGTTACTTCTCGTCAATGTGCCCTGTGGGCGTTCAATTCTCCCAAGCCTCTTTCCTCATTATATCTCAATAATAATGATGATGATAATAATAATAATAATAATAATAATAATAATAATAATAATAATCGGGAAGATTAAAATACAAATGTAACACGACCTGACAGGGCAAATCGGAAAGATGTACAAGCAGCATCTCAAGTTGTTCTTGCTGTCAAGAAGAAGAACAGGAAGAAGGAGGAGGAGAAGAAGAAGGAGGAGGAGAAAGATGAGAAGAAGAAGAAGGGAGAGAAGAAGAAGAAGAAGAAGAAGAAACTAGACAGAAAGTGAGAGCCTTCCAGATACGAGGATTGGCGATTAAGGATTATGTTATCCGTGCATCTCAATTGTGGTTTAATAAACTCGGTTTAGTAAACATAAAAAACAACACCCCCACAAAAAAACAAAAAAAACAAAGTGCACATTGCGAGAAGAAGAGCCCCAAACTATGGAGGAAAAATATGAGGAGGAGAAGGAGAATGGCAGTTGACTCATGATCCACTCCTACAGTATACATCTGTTCTCATCTAATCAACCAGTTAAGTAAACTGGAACCTGGACAGTACTTAGCTGGGTGACCGCTTAGGAACACGAAATATTGTAAAAAAGCTTTTGATACTTTCGTCAGATTAAACGAAGGACGTTTATATCTAGAATCGGAAAGAGACAGCTGAACTTTGTAAAGCATCCACTGATGAAAGAAGGCTTGCAAAATTTGACGCGCACAGAACATATTGAAGAGGGACAGAGGCAAACAGCGAGTAAGCTAACAAGCGTATATATAAGAATTATAGAATATAAGAGTGATAGGAATTAAAACATTGTTTAGAGACACAAATGAAAGGAAGTTGTGGAGAGCCGTGAACGCCGACGTCCTGAAGAGAAAACTGTATGAAGAAAAAGATTTTAAAGAATGAGGAATCCAAATTTAACAAAAAAAAAAAATAAAAAAATAAAAAAATAAGGAATAATATTAATGAAAAAAAAAAAAAAAATTGGGACCCAGACAGTAATAGACACACATGAACTGGTGTTTTAAACTGAGACGAGGTAGAAAACGAGATGTGGAAACAAGTAAAATGCTGACTCGAGATCAAAGGAATAGACAGAAGAAAACAAGCGGAGAATGAACAGAAAGTAGTAATAAAATGAAAAAAACAACAACAAAAAAAGCACTGAAACATTAAAATTATAATAAAAGAATAAAATAAACAAGCGGTAATTGCTTTTTTTGGAAAAAAAAAAAAAAAAAAGGAAAAAAAAAAGCTGCTTCGTTTCTAAAATAGTTTTCTATTTCCAACCAATGCCATTGGTCACATTCGGAAACCCAGGTCAAATACCAGGATTTCGTTTGAAATTTTTCTTTGCAAACATTGAGTATCGCCCTACATGATGCAACATAATCTTCCTTTTTCTTATTATGTGTTTTGATTATTGTGGTTGGACACTGTCGTGGTTAGATATGGAGGCAACAGCGTTCGCTTTTTACTGCCTCTATATAAAATTATATAGAGAGTGATTTTTAAGTGCTTAATCACACAAGTTCTTCGTCTTTTCCACAATGTAAGAAGATATCTTATCAGACAAAACAAAAAGGGAATTTGTTTGTTTTTTTTTAAATTAGTTTTTTAGTGACCGTCTGCACCCGTGGAACCTTAAAATTAAACGACAGAAAAAAGAAAAACAAATAGGACAGAAAAAAAGTTCACTGGTTAATAAAATTTCACTGACAAAAGCCAAAAAGATTTGCTGTCCAATCGGAATCATTAGTGGAAACCGTTTTTGACACCTTATCTCGAATCTGTCTGAATTTCTCTTTACAATTTCAGGAGCTTGGCAATCATGGCGTTTCACAGTTCCCGCTTCTTTACTGTCTCTAAATTTCCATAACTACTCCGAAAAGACAGTGAAATGGTTTCTCGTTGTCTCATCTCCACGACTTTGCATTAAGAGTAAACATTCTCTTAGGCTGGCTGCTACCCACTGCGGTAGAGCTCAGTCGATCATGCTATTTGATCCATAGCTGGATTGCGGTGAGAAGAAGCAGATTGTACATTTATCATGAACATTAATGCAAAAGTGACCGAAACGGGAATGTTTGGATTTTGAACTCGCATTATAGATACAGCTTTCCGCGCCGATAAACCTTACATAACACAACCTCCCTTTTAGACATTTATTTACATGTAGGTAGTGATAATGGCTTCATTTTCTAACTGAGTTCTACAAACCAGACACACTTAAACTGCTCGCAAAAATGAGAATGCTTTTCACAAAATGATGATCTCAACGAAAATGAGTTTGGGAATTCAAATGTTGAAAATTCAGGTGGCTATTCATTGCCAATCGATTTCCTCAAAATTTCCAGTGAACGCTGAAGTTCTGTATTAAATTATACTTTTGCCTATATTACAATCATAATGGAAGCACTTACACATATAGAACACAGTCGCTTGCATTATTTCTTGAAGAGTGATAATCAGTATATTGCAGAGCATCTCGCATGATTTCGGAAACTTGTTCAAAGAAATTTTAGAGAAAAGATTATGTTTGATTCTGAAGATTTCCCCATTTCTAAATTTATAGAAATATTTAGCGCAGAACGGAATACAAGCCTATGATGGCGCCAACTGAATCTTGCCTGAGGACCGCGTTTTCGAAAATCTCAGTGTAGTGATTTAGAATTGTTTTTTTTTGTGCTGATTAGTGTATATATATATATATATATATATATATATCTATATATATATATATATATATATATATATATATATATATATGTATATATATATATATATGAATATATATATATATATATATATATATATATATATATGCATATATATATATATATGTATATATATATGTATATATATATATATATATGAATATATATATGAATATATATATGAATATATATATATATGAATATATATATATATATATATATATATATATATATATATATATATATATATATATATATATATATATATATATATATATATATATATATATATATAGTAATACGTTGAGATATGAGCGTAACGATATGCGAGTTTTTTTACAGTACCAGCCGGTTGAGATATGAGCGACTTTCGGTTAATTATCCACAGTACACGAGTTCACATCTGCACTGGAAGGATCGCTGTTGTATTTGTTCTTTTTTGCTGTTATTTTGCAAATATCTTTTAGTGATACCATGGGTCTGAACAAATCAACTATAAACAGCAGTGGGGAATTTTTAGGGGCCTGGAAGGGATCGGAAATATTCGATTAATTTCAACGGGAAAAATGATTTGAGACACAAGTCTTTTGACTTACTAGCTCGGTTTTGAAACCAACTCGTATCCCAAGGCACTACTATATATATATATATATATATATATATATATATATATATATATATATATATATATTCCAAGAGGATAAAATCCAGAGAGATTTCAATGTACACGACAGAGCGAATTTTTTAATTAATATATATATATATATATATATATATATATATATATATATATATATATATATATATATTACCTCTTCGTCATCGAGAACCGTTGGTACAGTTTGTATAGCGTTTGCCTCCTATCGTAACTGCTCTCGGTAGTGGATGCGCACTGCTGATGAGTCCCAGATATAGGACGAAACGGCCGTCCAGTGTTTTCTGCATTATTATATTATGTTATATATATATATATATATATATATATATATATATATATATATATATATATATATATATATATATATAAGGAATCGGGCTTAATCCAATTCCTCATATATATATATATATATATATACATATATATATATATATATATATATATATATATATATATATATATATATAAGGAATTGGATTAAGTCCGACAACTATTTAATATATTTTCTGTTTCTCCGTTATATTTATAGATACAATTTATTTAAGTAAATGTTCTCTTTTTAATTAAACAGTTTTAATTAAACATGTTTTCTACGAAATTTCTCGAACATTCAGGTGGATAAATGTAATTAATATTACTTAATTAAAAACAGAGCATTAGCTTCAATAAATTGTATCTATAAAATAACGTATAAATAGAATACACACACACACACACACACACATATATATATATATATATATATATATATATATATATATATATATATATATATATATATATATATATATATTAAGGAAATTCTGTCAGAAATTGTCAGAAAAGTACAAGAGATATGGTCCAGGCTTTCGACTTTTTTAAGTCATCATCAATCAGATAGACAGTATTGATGAATTTGCCGAATTAGTCAGTGTTGTGATGTAGACAAATACTATTGTAACGTAAGTGAGGTGCAACGCGTTTTTTATATATATTAAAGTATGCGAGATCTTAAGTTACAATTGTTCTTCTTTATTGATTGTTTAATGTATGAGTAAGTGTCGAGAATCATAAGTCTGTTTTGACTAACGTAAGAGCTCGCTTTCTTCAATACCATATGAAATAATAAAAAAAGCCTTCCAACTGAATAAACATGAATTCGGACAGTTTGTTCATGGTTTCGATCCTGATATACATCTTATTTAAAAATTGGAAAATGCATTATAAATATTAAACAGAAAGACCTCGCCGGTTGATTATAATAAATCTTCTTTGGATTAATATTTGCTGTTTAAATATGCCTTTATATACATAAGCACATGCACGCATACACACACACACACACACACATATATATATATATATATATGTATATGCATGTGCACATGTATATATAAATATATATGTAAGTGTGTGTCGGGTGCATATATATATATATATATATATATATATATATATATATATATATATATAAATTTCTTAATATGTTATTCCAAAAATTGCTTGAGAATGGGACGGATATATGTATTTTAAATTTAATTTTATAATTAGATTTTGAATTTTACTTTCTGTTTTGAGAAATGGTAATTCCTGTGTAGTGATGGAACCCTATTTTCGAAATAAAAAAACAATATATATATATATATATATATATATATATATATATATATATATGGTAATTGTACTGGCAAGCTTTCCTCGAATTTACGAGATTAAACGCTATACTAGATTGTCTGCAAGGTCTCATCTTTTTACATTTGAAATGACTAGGTGCAATCGTAAGTTCTCTGCTAACAGTTTCTTCTCTCGCACTTCTTGCTTGTGCAACTCTCTTCCGGATTCTTGCATTGCTGATTTCATTTTGATTTTCAAAAAATTTAAATGTAATATCATTCGTTATTTTCTGTCTTCATTATTTCTGTTCTATTATTGTCCTATCTGCTTAATAATGATTTTGTTTTTCCTATATTCTTTTATTCGTTAAACCTTTCAGTCTTAGAGGCTTTATTGTCTTGGTTGGGGGTGAAATGATTAAAAAAAATTGTGTGTATATGCGCGTGTGTATATGTGTGTGTGTGTGTTTGTATGTATGTCTTTAAGTGATATTCGCCTCTCTTCGCTGCTATTACTCTTCACAGATCGGTACATTCGTTGGTCTGGGTCACAAGTAATATCGTTGTGTTCGTCGCACAGTATCAATCGAGTAAATGTGTCACACGCCGAAAAGTTGAAAAGAAACTAGCTTGCCAATATCCGAGTGGTAGGTGTGTTCGCAACGGTCTTATTGATTGGTTGAGAACTGCGACAAGTTTAGTGAGAGGTCGGACGCAATCATCGAGTTCGACTTGCAACGTTTTTTTTCGACAGGAAATGACAGCCATCTTGTGAGTTGTACTGGACATTAGGCAGACAACAATGTCGGCGCAGACGATAATGGTGACAATATCGTAGATGGTGACAATAACTTTCCCAAAAGCATGCCGAAACGAGGAACAACGCTGAGTATGAAGTTACTGCTGGTTGCTCTAAAAAATAAAAATATTCAAAATGGAAAACAAATGAAAACAATAAATTGGAGAAAGGGTAAAATCAAAGTAAAAAATACGAGGATGAAAAGATGGAGACGGTTAAAAGATGGAAGAAAGTGGAAACGGAAAACAAAAGAAACACGGACATTAAAAAAAAAAGTATGAAAAAAACATACCAATTTAGAAGAATGGAAAATTAATAAGATGACAAAAGAGAATGAAAAATACAGCTCTCAAGAAAACAGGTAGAAAAAAAGGATCAGATACTGAAATGTAAGAGACGAAATTATGAAATAAAAAAAAAAAAGAATGCACTAAAGAGTTTAGAAAAAAAACAAAAAAAACAAGCGACATATTGAAATATCGTAAATAAATAAATGATTAAATGATATATCTGCATTGTTTTTAGCCGTTATTAAGAGTGGGGAGAACAATAAAAGAACAGGAATTAAGAAAACCAAAGATTACGTATGCCATTGCATTTAATTTTTTGAAAATAAAATTTGATTAAAAAGCAAAAACCTGGAAAAGAATTCTACTGTTAGCCTGCAACTTATAGTTACATGTTACCATATCAACAGTAAAATGATGCAACCAAGCTACCAATTTAGTACTACGCTTAAATTTGTAAAGCCAATGTACGAAAGAAAAAAGGTATATTTATTTTGGAATTACAAAAATGTGGCACAAGTCCGAAAATGGGGATCGTGGAAGGGTGTCCTTCAGTCTGTCTTATTTTAAACTTAACTAGCCACAATTACTGGCACAAACATGCCACACGATTCCTTACATTAAAACAACACATTCATACTTAACATTCGTAATACAGTCACCATAATACCTTAAAGTCCCAATGAAGTTCTAACTAGTTACCAGGTGAATAATTTGAGGAAAGCTCATCAGAACAATAACCATAAAAATATTTATAAAAAAGGCACAGGGAAGATACAATACGACGGTAGAAATGTGACTGAAGCCGAAATGCTACGACAGAGTCGATAATATTCTAGATTCTTCTTTAGATCTTATCAAGAATCTCCAAATACAAAACAGAAATTTTCAATACGAACTATGATGTCAGATCTGTGAAAACATTCGCCAATGTTCTGTCTGCTAAAGATTGAATGCACTACTGAAAACCGATGTTTTTCACTAGGACCTTGCAAAAGACAAATAAAAAATACGTTGAAAACATCGCCATTGAAGGAATCAAATAAAAACGAAGTGAAATAAAAATCAGAGAATTAATATGAAGAAATAAAAAAATAAAAAATACAGGAGTGGAAACTCAAAGATGGAATTAGCGTAAAGATGGGTGGAGAGTAGAAGCTAAAGTTGGTATTTAAAGTCCCATACGTTATTATTATTATTATTATTATTATTATTATTATTATTATTATTATTATTATTATTTCCTTTGATTTCGGGTGTATACTCATTTCTTTCCAAGTTCCAACCAGAGACCTGAAGGTCAGAAATGGCATCATGATATTTCTCGCTGAGCTGCTTTGAAAAAATACATAAAACAAAAAATCGCACATATTTTACATAAATATAGTCCTTCGTAATGTGGCCTATGTGTGAGTATATTTTTTTGTATTTCTTTAAGGCATGGTATACTAGATTTTCTTTCAATGAATATATTGGAATCTTTTCTAATCAATCCGAGGGCTCCTGCTATAACTTGAATTGTTATTGTCCTCATGCGTCACATTTTTGAGATTTAGGTTTCAAGGTCCTTGTATTTTGATAGTTTTTGAAGATCTTCAACGACACAATTGCAGACAGCAGGGACTGCCATGTCAATAAGGTGACACATTTTGCCTTTGCCGTCTTTAATTACGATGTCAGTGAGATTAGTTTTGATGGTTCTGTGTATTATTATTATTATTATTATTATTATTATTATTATTATTATTTCCTTTGATTTCTGTTGTTTACGCATTTCCTTCCGGGTCCCAACCAGAGAGCTAAGCTCAGAAATGGTTTCATGATATTCCACTAATCATTTTTGTAAAAAGGACCCCAAAAACTTAAGATCACACACATTTTACATGGGTAAATTTCTGCGTAATGTGTGAGCAGTATTTGTGAGTACATTTTTTGATAATTATTTACGGCATGAGCTACCAGGAATCCCTTCAATGTGTATATCGGAAACTTTTCCAATCAATCCGAGGGTTCCAACCACAACTGGAATTACTGATGTTATTAATTATGGCTTGACGAAAAATGATAGAACCTACATTTGGGTACCTTGTCATTTCTTGGCGATTTCCATTTTCCATTTTGGGGATATTGTTAGAGCTTGCCTAGCATTACGGGTATATTTACCATTCTTGCACAGGTTTATCTTTCATTCTTTTTTGTTCTCGTTTGATCCACTCTGCATTTGGAATATATTACTTTGGGTTGCTCCAAATATTCTACAAAAATGTTTTCCACATCTTCCATGGTGGCTCTTTGACTTCTATAACTGCTCTTCCAATATCCTTGTAAAATTTCTTGAGGTCCATTATGATTATTTTATTTTATCACGATTATTGTTTTATTACAACACTTTTCATGTCACTTGTTCTCCGTGACTTTAAATGCAGCTTCTGTTTAAGTATTTTCTTGAGTCATAGAATTTCATTTACTGTTTTAATTTTATATTTCCGCTTGATCTTGCATTTTTCCGTGTTAAAACATTTGAATTTCTAATATAATTTGAATTTCTAATATCATTTGAATTTCTAATATAATCTAGTGTCGATAATTCACATCTGATTTCCTCATTTTTTCGCTTTAATTTTTCCTTCTTTTTGTCTGTTGTATTTGTCTTGGCATTACGTTTTTCAGAAGCTGCTAAAGCTGTTACATATATGATATTATTTACGTCTGTCGTGTTTTCTAGTTGTCTGTTAACAATGTTTACAATACAGTTATATTTTTGCACAAGATGTTTATTGAACTTTGTCATATGAATTTTGGGAAACCGGTCTCTTTTTGACATTTGTGTGCCAGTTACTTTGTTGATTATTTAAATGATGTGGTTTTTCGATTCAATGATTTAGACTCTGTGTAGTTTTAAAAGAATTCTGTTCTAATGTCGATTGATTTACATTGATCAGTGACAGAATCTGAATCAGTGCTATTATTTATATCGCACACACACACACACACATTCTTCCGTTTTATTCCCGAGAGATCATTATTTTATATCTCATATATTTTAATTTGTATCTCATCCTCTGTCATATCCATTTCCACGCTTACCTCATTTTGGGCGGTTATGTCTGATTGTACTTTGTCTTGTATTCAGTTTTATTGTATCATATTTGGGTGAAGATAACATCCTATTTCAGTTCCTACCATATCTCTCCATATTTGCTATGCGTGATATTCTTTTCTGGATTTTCCAGTGCAGCGACAAAAGACTCTACGACTTGTTTATACTCTTCAGGATTCCATTTCGTTCGCTGTCTTTTTATGAATTGATTTGACATTAAGTCACCATTTGTTGTTCGCTGTAAAATGTACCACATTAAGAATTATTGTTATTATCACTACTACTACTATTACTATTATTATTATTATTTTAAATGATAATAATAAAAATCAATAAATAAATAAGAAAAGACTAAAAATATAAAATAATATCAAATATATGAAGATATTTTTGTTAAAAATATTTGAATGATAATAGAATTTGACTATTCTGAAGTAATAATAAAAGTAGTAAACAAAATAAAATAAGTTTACAACTCAAAACGCCTTTCCTACAAATTTGAAAACACTTCATCGTCCATTAAAATGTTACGTTACAATAAATAAGAAAAGGATATTGAATTATTATTATTATTATTATTATTTTTATTATTATTATAATAATAATAATAATAATATTATTAAATAAATTAATAAATATAATATTATTATTATTATTATTATTATTATTATTATTATTATTATTATTATTATTATTATTATTATTTCCTTTGATTTCTGTAGTGAACTCATTTCCTTTCGAGTTCCAGCCGGTTACTTCATGTCATAAATGGCTTCATGACATTTTTTTACTAGACATTTTTGTAAAAAGAAAAAAAAAGAAAATAATAAATAGACAACACAAAATCTCACATGTTTTGCATAGATAAAGCCCTCCGTAAGGTGTGACATGTACTTTTCTGTACAATTTTCTGTATTTCTTTAGAATTCCAGTTCCATGATCCTTGTACTTGGATAGTTTTTTTAATGTCTTCAAAAATAAATTGCGTTCTACAGAAACTGCCATGTTAATAAGATCATTATGAAGATATTATTATTATTATTATTATTATTATTATTATTATTATTATTATTATTATTATTATTATTATTTCATTTCCTTTGATTTCTGGTGTCTACACATTTCTTTCCAGGTCCCGCCCAGAGACCTAAGGTTAGGCATCATGAAATTTTCCACTGACCAATTAAAAAAAAACAAAACAAAAAGACAACAAACATATTTTACATAGATAAAGACCTTCGTAAAGTGTGGGCTGTATTTGTCAGAAATTTTTTTTTGTATCTCTTTGAGGCATAAACTTCCAGAAATCGCTTCAGTTAGTCTAATGGAGTCTTTTCCAACCAATCCTATGGCTCCAACTACAACAGGGATTGTAGATGATCCCATGTGCCACATTTTTGAGATTTCTATGTCAAGGTCCTTGTATTTTGACAGCTTTTTGAATATCTGCAAAGATACAGTGCAGTCTGCAGGGACTGCCATATCAATAAGGAGGCACTTTTTTTTGTTTGTGGTCTTTAATAACAATATCTCGGCGGTTGGCGATTGTTCTGTCAATTTGTATTGTGTCGTCCCATAGAATTGTAACAGGTCCTATCTCAGAGTTATTATTATTTTTACCATTTCCAAGCGTAAAGCAGAAATAGCCCCAAAGTGGTTTCATATAAAAATTCGCTTGGAAATTAACATCTGCAATCATGTTCGGGCATTAAATGGTTAAAATAAACAAAAATCATTCTAAGCTTATGCTTCTTATATGTGCCTTGTCCCTTCAAGACGTGTACTATCATGGCTCTCTACAACTTCCTCTCTTTTTTAGTTCTTAGCAATGTTTGTCTTTTTGCTATCTCTCCTAATCCTTGTTCTGCCAGCCATTTACACACGCTCTTTAGGTAGGTTATTCGCTGCTTTCCTCTCTTGCTCTTTTCTACAATATTTCCTGTGAGTATTACATTTTCCAAGCCTGCTTTCCTCATTATGTGTCCTGGAAATTTCCATCGTCTCTTTCTGATTCGAACTATAAATGTCCTTTTTGACTCCATTTTCTCTAAAACTTCGTCGTTGATCATATTCGGTCCATGGCATTCTCTGCACCCTTCTGTTAACTACATTTCTGTGAGGAGATGCTCCAGCATTCACTGCCATATAGGAGGACCGATATTATAGTATTTTTTTTCATTGTTTTTATTATATCTTTCTTTATTTTGTTCTTTGCATATTTTTTTTTGTCAATCACTTATCGTGGCTAGAAATATTCTTCTCTTTGTTTTAAGTGGGCTTTTTGCTTTTTCTATTTCATTAGCTAATGCAGTTCGCGATAATTGACTGATTTGTCACTGAAATAATAGTAAAATATTGAAAAATACCAGGATCTGAATAGGGAGTTGAAAAAGTTATGGAACATGATTGCTGAAATAATTCCTGTCGTAATGGGTGCGCTTGGAACACCGCATAGAAACTTGAAAGAGCGCTTAAGGAAAATTGGAATCGAGAATAAGATTGTAGACCTCCAGAAAACTGTCATCATTAACGCTGTAAGGATTCTAGGAAAAATCTTTGAGTTGTGAGGAATCGTGTTGGCACGATACTTCTAGAACAGAATTACATCTTAGGTTAGGTCATAATAAAGAAAAATAAAAAACAAATAAAAAACAAAAGACGGAGAAAACACTGTACTTACTTTCTCCTTTCTCTTCCGCTCTCTCTGTCAAGTTCTTTCAGAGCGTGGGAGATCGTGGCTCTTCACAACTTCCTGCTTTTTTTTTTTGTTCTAAGCAATTCTTCCTCCTTCACGGCAATGGTTTTAGTACAATATTATTCATTTACTAAAAGAATTTGGTTACTAGCCGTTTTCACTTCTACCCTTGTTTCAGTGTAGCTATTCAATTCTCTAAATATTCTTTCTTCATTACGTGTCCAAAATTTATCAGTTCTATCTTTCTGATTGATAGTAGTAGCTTTTCTTCTTAAAACCTCGTTTCTTACGAGGCATATAGGAGGAGGCGATGCTAATCTTGATCTAGCCATACATTAAAATTCCTTTAACTGCTCTGCCCTTAGATTCCAAAGAAAAGGATATACCAATACTATAAGAGTTCTAGAAGGCAACGCCATTGAAAGGGTTTCAGGATTTAAAGATCGGTGCAGGGTTTACTACGTAACCTTCATTTACTCGATGATACCCCTAAGGTAGTCGAGGTCTGGATTCAGAAAATTCTTGAAGTGAAAGGAGAAGAAATTAATTCAGGTTTTTTTTTTTTTTAAAAGGGATTATTGCGAAGTGAACAGACAAAAGCGGGAATTTATATATAAAAAGCAATCTGTATCCCCACCCTTACTTTCACGTAGTCTTCTGTATAATGTCATCAGTTTCTACTGGACAGAACAGTCAATAATTATTCTAAGTTTTCTATCAACGTCTAAAAATCTGAAACCATCGAAATTCGTATTTTACTTAAAATAAGCTTGAATACTGAGGAGAATTCTGTATCAAGGCTTGGAATATATAAATCTCCCGGGTAATTCAATATTTAAAAAAAAAATCTTTTTACCCCAAGCAAGGCAATAAAATTTCTAAGATGCAAGGGGTGACTGAATGTTAGAGAGTATGAGTAAAATATTATTAAGAAACAAGAACAATAAAAGAACAAGAATTAAATCATTGCACTTACATTTTTGATGATGAATGTTGACTGGAAAGAAGCCAGAAGAGAGTTCCACAAGCGGGAAGTGCGATAGAAGAAACTGTTAGCATAGAACTTACGGTTGCACATAATAATTTAAAGTGTGAAATGATGAGGCATTGACACCAAACTGGTACTGCACTTATATTCATAAAGTTTAGATACCATAGAGGAAAGTTCGTCAGAACATTTACCATGAAAGTATTTATAGAAAAAGCAAAGGGATGCTATATTACGGAAGCTGAAATGCCAGGTCATGACCAATAATATTGGAGATTCTTCTTTAGATTACATCAAGAATCTTTAAATATGTAGCAAGAGTACCTGTGGCAGCAATATTCAAAGTATGAACGAATGATAGACTTATAGATATTTAAGATAGATGATGGATAGATAAATTGTCGAGCACGGCACAGTGAACCAACTTCCCTGTCATCAGACCTAAATATTTACAGTATGAACACCCAATGAGTTAAGTAAAAAAAACGTTTAATAATAATAATAATAATAATAATAATAATAATAATAATAATAATAATAAACTTGCCTACTAATTTATATGGCTTTCCCAGTGGACTGTAACATAGCAACCAAGGAATTTGAAAAACTATCGAAGCATAAAGACTTTGCAATCGGAATGGAAAAAATGTGGAAATTGAAAACAAGAATATTAATAGTAGGTGTGCTTGGAATGATAAAGGAGTACAACACCACATTGAAAAAAGCCCTGGAAATCCCAACTTTAGAGAAATACACAAAAAACTGTCTTGGTAAGCACAGCCTTCAGACTAAGAAGAACTTTGTCCATGTAACGCTAGTAATGTTACGGAAGTTGGAAAAACCAATCATGTTGCCATAATAACATACCTGACTTAGTTCTTCTTGCAGACTTGGTAGGTAGTGTGATCAGAGCAGAAATGGAAATAATAATAATAATAATAATAATAATAATAATAATAATAATAATAATAATAATAATCCAATTCAGTACAATATCAACGTCAAAGAAATAGGGAAGCTTAATACCGACCTCCAGAATATGGGACGTTCAGGACACTAGTGTTTCAGTTATCATTGGGGCATTAGGGTCTATACCGTCCAAATAAAAGTCCTACATTAGTAAAATCGGAATAAAGCTTAGTATACAGTTACTTCAGAAGTTTGTGTTGTTTGGCAGTGCAAAATATAACGGTGCTCTCTGTATGAAGCCACACAATTTCATGGTGAGCACCCCATAGTGAAGATCGGTTGAAAACGAAAATTGTGCGAAAGATAATAATAATAATAATAATAATAATAATAATAATAATACTCAAAAGTGAGCCTGTAGCAATAGTAATCGGGGCCTTGGGCCTCGTGAGAAAAGGAATGGACAATTTTACTAACAGTGTCTCAAGTAACATCAACATACAAGTTGACCAGAAGATTGCCCTGCTAGGAACATCCAATATACTAAGAAAAGTGCTATCAATTAACTGACAATTCTCCTATAGGGCATAAGGACCATAGTTTGAACCCGGCTCTTCAGGTTAGTAAACAGGGAGCATAACAAACATAAATAATAATAATAATAATAATAATAATAATAATAATAATAATAATAAGAAGAAGAAGAAGAAGAAGAAGAAGAAGAAGAAGAAACCCGAAAAATTATAAACCGATAACATGTCTCTCCACAACGTATAAGTTGATCACGTCTGTACTGACGAACCGTACTTATTCCTTTTTCGAAACAAACAGCATTCTTCCGCTGGAACAGAAGGGCCGCAGAAGAGGTTCATATGGCTGCAAAGATCAACTACTGATAAATAAAAGGATCCTGGAAAATTGCAGTAGACGACGTAGAAATCTCAGCGCAGCGTGGATTATCGTAAAGCCTTTGATAGTGTTCCAAATTCTTGGATCCTTAAGATATGATGCCATTTCTAACCTTAGATCCCTGGGTGGGACCCGGAAAGAAATGTGTAAACACCAGAAATAAAAATAAAATAAAATAATAATAATAATAATAATAATAATAATAATAATAATAACTAATTGAGAATCTTGTATTAAGTTGCACAGTGTTAGTACCCACTGAATATAAAACTTGGCATGATAGAAAATATGCAACTTTTACGGCAAGAAAACTTCAAGGAACTGGTATGTAAATTACACAGATACGGTTACAGAGATACAGGGCCTGTGACAATTTCATAGGACTTTAAAATTCACAGAGAGATAATATCAAAGCTAATCGGCCAGACATCGTGATCAAAGACAACAAAAACAGAATGTGCTTTCTGATTGACATGGCAGTCCTTAGTTGTAGTCTATCTTTGAAGATCTTATATATATATATATATATATATATATATATAAAATACGAGGATCTTGAAATGGAAATCTCAAGAATGTCGCACATGAGGACATCAATAATTCCAGTTGTAGTTGCAGTCCTCGAATTGTTTGGAAAACGTTCCAATAGATTAATTGAAGAGATTCTTGTAACCCATGCCTTAAACAAATACAAATGATTGTTCTCATAAGTATAGATCACATATTACGAAGACCTTTATGTAAAATTTGTGTGATTTTATGCATTTATTTATTTATTATGATCAATGGAAAATGTCATGAAGTCATTTCTGACCTTAGATCTCT
>OZ010572.1:72032383-72037383 GCA_963932145.1 Acanthosepion lycidas
GTAATACGTAAATAAATCGATAATGAAACAATTCCATGGAATAATAAATATTTGAATATAAAAAAAATACAGTGATTTCATCTTCACCACAAACTAAAATGTCGATATCTTTCTTTCTTTTTGTGTTCCATGTCCTTTCAGGACGTAGCCGATCATGGCTCTCCACTATTTCTTGCAGCTCCAAGCAAGTTACTTCCCACTTTTTTCTCTCCCAGTTTACGTTCTATCACCCATTTGCTTAAGCCCATTAGATATGTAACGCGTTGTTTTCCCTTGTCTCTCTTTCCCTCTAATTGACCCGTGAGTATCAGATTCCCCTGGCCTTCCTTCCTCATTATGTCTCTTCCAGATGTTAAGTATAAGCCTTCTCCTTGTTTGCCACCTCTCATAGTTGCTCACACGTTCGGTCCATGATATCCTTAGCATCCTTCTGTAGAACCACATCTCGCGTCGTCTTGAGTCTCTTCTGCATCTTTGAGAAAATACAAGGTCGGATAAAAAAAAAAGTATGGAAACTGGTGCTATAAAAAGAAAACTACAACACATATCAATTCCGTATTTAATCTCCTTCGAAGTAGTCCCCTTCTGAAGTCACGCACTTTATCCAGCGTTGTTTCCATCGACATATGCTGGAACTCCGTTTTTTGGAGGATAGCGAGTAGCTACCTCGTCGCATCCTCTTAGAGTCTTGTTCCTTTCAAGTTTGGTTTAATTTTTGAGGAGGAAAAACTCGACAAGGGAGATATCTGGCGAATGTGGTGGTTGTCGGATATGGGGAATGTTGTGCGTGACCCAAAACTGCTTCGCAAGCCATGTTCCCTAATGGAACTTACGTGGTGTGGTGAGACGACCTCATTCTACACATCTGCCTTCCAACCACTACTATAAACAACGGAAATGAGCGAAAATGTTATAATTTTATGTCTGAATGTGTGACAAGGTCAATTTGTGTCAAGCGCCTTCACTCTGCGTACTTTAGTGTCGTTACCATAACAACAGTCGGAATATGTTTTGACCAGACCTCGTATTTTAAATGCATAATTTAAAAAATCGAAAAACATTTATACATTTATAACTGGTGTATCTATGCTGTCAAAAAATGCCTGCAATTGTTAAGAAGTTATAATCGTGAGATGGCAAGAAACAAAAGTTTTGAAATATTGTGTTGAGATTGAACCAAATCCGAGATCCAGAATTCACAAAGTAAAATAGAGGCCAATGCAGAGTGTAATTAAATTCTTCACTTTATATTTTCTAGACAGACAATGGTTGATTACTCTTGGTATTATATAAATCACATTTGCTTAATGTATTTTCATGTAACAATTATGTGTTTAATGTAACATTGACTCCAAATGGAAACATCACTGGAGAGAAAAAGAAAATTATTAGCAGGACGACAAAGAGGGAAGGCTATCTTAATATCAATTTGAAGCAAGACGATCTGTTAAGAAACAAAATTGAGTGCCTCGCAAGAAAGGTTTGAACGAACAAGACTATCGTCTTAGAATGGATTGATTGAACGGTACATTTTGCTAGGGAACTAATTTTTGCTTATATTTATTTATATACAAATTATATTTTTCTTTTTTTAAAGGTTATATTTAAGGTGGCATAAATATTTAAAAAAAGATTTCTCTGCATATTACATATGATTAATTAATTATAACAATTAATTAAATTACGTAAGGTCAATGTGTAAGATAAAAATCTTGAATTTGCTCAGTCATAATTAAATTATGTCCAATTCCTCTTACTTTTTATTTTATCACATCTCTTAATTTTTTCAATAGGAGCAGGTAGGTTCGCCTATCGCCCGGTTGGTACACTTTTCCCAGGAGTAGAGGTCTATCCCTTGTTTCCTCTTCTAGATTGTTTTCTTACGGTTCCTTATATAATTTCATTCTTTCTCGCTCCCAGTAAGCACTTGTTTCTTAACGGCATTATCATCTTACTTGGGGTGAATGATAAAAAAGAAACAAGTAAATATAAATATTTTATTTGCATAGAATATTAAAATGACTGAGGGAAGTAGCCATTCATAAATTTACAGCCTCATGTTGATTTACCTCCATTAATACATTTAGAGGATTTCACGAAGATGTTTGCGGCTGTGTCAGGAGAGGAGAGTAAATATATATATATATATATATATATATATATAAGCGTATGACATTTGCAGCTTATATTCGTCTATATTGCATAGAAAAAATATTTACGCACATCAACTCAATTATTTGGTAGTAGTCCACAATACTATAGAACGTGGCACGAAATATATAAATAAATACACAGCGGTAATTATTATATAGTAGATTGTATATGAAGCAAAAGATGTGCGCATTTTTCACAGACATTCGCCACAGTTTTATATGATTTAAATACAAAATTACGATTAAGTTCCAGTTTTCTTGTTTTTGCCGTGTTCCTTCAGAACGCAAGCGATCATAACGCTCCACAACTTCCTATCATTTGTCGATCTTATGTTTCTCCTTTCGTTATCTCTTCCAATCACTTCTTTTCCATGCAGTTCCATTATTTTCCTCTTTTACTCTGGTGCTCTTTCTTTTAGTATGGCATCGGAATATCAGATTCTCCAAGCCATTTTTCCTCATTATGTACTACAGAAATTTGAACTGTTTCATTCTAAATATAAAAATGTCCTTTTTGTTTCTATTTTCTTTCAAACTTCCCAATTAATCACGTTCTCACCGGAAACTACTTTGTAGATTAACAATGAACGTAAAACAGTGGCGAGGCAAATTTGGAAAAAAAAAAGTATTGTTTTTATGACTATCACGAAGAAAACATAATTTTAATCTGACTGAAAACGAATTTAACGTCTTTTATCTAAAAGGTTAAATTTCACACTTGGTTTATTCGACACTTCATTTTATTCAAATGATTAACTTGAAGCTTTGAAAAACGCATATGTTTAGAAAAGGGTTGTGTCTAATGTGCAGGTAGTACCTATGATGTTAATCAATCGACCGAATCGACAGTTACAGAGAGGATATCAAATACATATTAAATACATATATAATTGTATTATAATCGTATTGTAATAAAATAAATATGCAATGAAATACATATGCAATTGTATTACATTCGTATTGTAACAAAACGTAAATAATTAATAAATTACATATGTAATTGTACTCTAATCGCATAGTAATAAAAATATATATTTAATAGACTACATAATTTTACTATAAACATATAATAAAATATACATTTGATAAAATAATTATGTACTTGTATTGCATTGGTATTGTAAAAAATAAATATTGAATAAAATACATATATAAGTGTATTGCAAACGTACTGTAATAAAATACAAATTTAATAAAATACATATGTAATTGTATTACAATCGTACTGTAATAAAAATACATATTTAATAAAATCATATTGTAATAAAATGCATATTTTTAAAAAATACACATGTAATTGTATTGTAATCGCATTGTAATAAATTGCATATTTAATAAAATACATATGCAATTTTATTTTATGACATATATTGTAATAAGAGAATTACTTAATAAAATACATATGTAATAGTATTGTAATCGTATTGTAATAAATACTTAATAAAATACATATATTGTTGTACTGTAAACATTTAATAAAACACATATTTAATAAAATCCATATGTGATTGTATTGTAATAGTATAGTAATAAAATACCGATTTAATAAAATAGATATGTAATTGTATTGCAATCGTAACTGCAACTGTATGTTACTGCAATACACACGTAAATCAGACAAATCTATTGAATAATAAATATTTTAGAAGTAATAACTAGAGAGCTTTCATCTTCTACACCACAAAGTGAAATGTATTTTAAATGCATAATTAAAGAAAAGAAATCTTTATACATTTATAAATCATACAAATGACTAGTGCATCCATGCCATCAAAAATGATGACAATTGTTAGAAAGTTTTAATACTGAGATGCAAAGTAACAAAATATTCGTAATTTCTAATCTTACATAATTGAACATGTTCAATTATTTGATATTAATATGAATAATTAATATCGTTACCACATCTGGCCTGATGTTTCTGCTATGTATTTAGAGATTTCTTGATAAAAGACAAAAAGAAATAGCATAAAAGAAACTTCAATGTTATGGGGGTCCTGACCTGGAATTCCCGGCATTAGTCATTTTCCCACCGCCGTCACGTATTATTCCCACAGCCTTTTCATATGTACCGTCTGATCTGATGAACTTTCCTCTATGATACCTAGACTTTATACATTCAAGCCCTGTAATAGATTGATGGCAAGGTCTTAACATTTTACCGTTGAATTGGCTAGATGTAACCGTAAGTTCTATGCTAATCGTTTCTTTTCCCACACTTCTCGCTTCTAGAAATCTCTTCCGATTTTCTTGCATTCCAGTCAACTTTGATGTTCAAAAATTTAAATGTAGTGTCAATCGTTATCCTCTGTCTTCTTAATTCTTGTTCTTTTATTGTTCCCTCTCTTTTTAATGGCTTCTTTTTCTCATATTCTTTCATACTCGGTAAGCCCTTAAGCCTTAGTGGCTTTATTGTCTTGCTTAGGGTAAAATGATTAAAAAGAAAAGCGTAAAGAAGTTCGGGAATTGTTTTAGCTTAGTTTTTGTTTTCAATTTCTCCAAAACTTACTCGTCACTCACATATTCCGTAAATGGTATCCTCAGAGTGCTTCTGTAGAACAACATTCCTATCGCTTCAAGTCTCCTCTTCATCTTTGAGGATATCATATAGCAAACACTGCCATACATCACATAGCAGTCTCTCTCTCCCTCCCCCTCTCTCTCTTTCTATATATATCTGTATATACAGTATATATATATATATATATATATATACAGTATATATATATATATATATATATATATATATACATACAGTATATATATATATATATATATACATACAGTATATATATATATATATATATATATATATATATATATATATATACAGTATATATATATATA
>OZ010572.1:72039883-72074883 GCA_963932145.1 Acanthosepion lycidas
CAATGAATTTTTACCAATTTATTTATTTTCACATAGGTAAGGGAACTGCTCCACTATCTTGTCAGTATTGACATATTGCACCGGTCAGTTTTATTTTTTGTCTGAAGATTGCAATGCGCATAAAACTCAGAGTTGCATTGAACGGTGTGGAATAAATATATATATACACCAGGTGTAACAGCAAAATTGTCCAAATCGTGTAACAGCAAAATTGTCCAGTTGTTAGATTAAGCTTTGAACCGTTGTATCTTAGAAATGATTAATGATGAAATTTAAAATTAATTCTCCAAGGATTTTATAACACTATAGGTCTCTATTTTGAACAAGAAGAATGTATTTAGCTCTAAGTTAAAATGATGATACTTTTTCCTGTCGTGACCTCCGAATCCAGTTTTCCTCTCTATCGTTCCCTCTTTTTTAAACTTATTCACCGTTCTCTTGATGATTCTTGAATAGACTTTGAAGATGGAATCCAGAGTATGAATGCTCGTAGCATTACGGAAGGCCTGAATGATCTTTTTCCTCTCACTATTGCTCAGTTGGGAAGATATGCAGGGGCTGACACAAAACTATTTTAACCTGTTGTATTTCTAGCTGAATAACTCAAAGTGTTTTTCAATGATTCTTACGACAAATGGTGTCAAAAACGCTAAACATCTTATCTGAAAACCTGGGGAAAAGAAACTCAATTAATTTAGTGTTTTTTAGAGATTAAACAATTTGTGGGATGAACAATTATCCCATGTTGTTAAAGATTTGGACTATTTTTCTGTTACACCCGGTATATGTTTTGGACATTAAAAATATTTAAAAAAAAAAAAAAAGAAAATCTTCAGACACACTGGGTTGTATATTAATATTCTTTCGTTTTTATTATTTCATTTAGATTCCTCGACTAGTTTCGGCCAACATGGCCATCATCAGGAGAAAAAGAAATAGCAATAGTAGCAGTAGACTACAGAAATGAATGACTTGATGGAGAAAATGTACTTTTGTCTGTAGTTTTCATTTGTTTTTTTTTTTATTATTTTTATCATGAATTTTAGTCAGCCCTTGTGTTGATCAAACAGCCTCTTTTAAGTTGTTATTTAAGAGCTGGATGGATTCATGCTGCTCTGAATTTCTTTGGTCATTTTGAGAGTTTTAATGGTTCCTGGAAAGAGGATGTGCCTCTGTTAAGTGTGTGTGTGTTATTTGGTTCTTAGGGAGTGAGTGAGTATGATGTGTGTAAGTGTGTATATTAGTATAGGTGTGTGTTATCACTTAACTCATTTTATATATATATATATATATATATATATATATATATATATATATATATATATATATATATATATATATATATACGCATATATATGTATGTATGTATGTGCGTCTGTGTGAACGTCCAACTGGTGTTGATGTCGGAGCTGTCCTTCTTCAATGGTTGCTAATCAAGGCTAGAGAGTCCAGTCAACCCGGCTATTTCACGTATAGTCGGAAGAGATAGATTTATACCTTTCCCTTGGGTAGTTACTCAAAAGCAGACAAAACTGCCGTAGGTGTAATTTGCACTTGAGACGTCAATCCCACTTTTTTCCGTCGATAAATGTTTCGCCTCACTCCGGCCATGATTATCGTCAACCACTGAACTTCAATGTTCCGTTGTGCTACAGTAAATTTTAAATTTAAAAATAACTATTGATGGCGATAGTGGAAAAAAAAACCTGATAATTTAAACACCAAATTATATTTTTTTACCTCAATTTTGTTTGGTTAAATTTTAACGGTTAATTCCTATACTGTATATTGAAACATCAAATTAAAACTGATTATCATTTGATTGGAATTATAAGTGAAATGTATACGTATTATTTGAGGTTTAAATATAGAAACCCTTGCGATTAAATTTACTATAGAAATTACTGTAAGTTAAAGTACATCTTCGCAGTTAGAGATAGAGTTTTAAGTGATTAGCGATTAACGCATTAAAGCAGATATTTATTCGCGTTACACTTAGCATGAACGTTTTATACTTTGTTGAAAAATAAAATGATCACGAATTTTTATAAAAATATAAATTCGTGCTGTACAACGTGGAGGTAGATTTGATTTATTTACTTATTTCTTTTCTTATTTCTTGCGTCTTTTCGAAATAGGAACCAAACGGAAGAAACTGGAGTCGGAAAGAGAATAAAAATGGCGGGAAGGATGTAGTGAATTTAAAAAAAAAAAAAAACGCGCATGGACTAAAACGTGAGATCTGTAGTGTAGCGAGAGTGATAGTTAAAAAAGCGGGAAAAACAATTGTGAAAGCGAGTAAAGTGATGACAGAAGAACAAAGGGAGGAATATTTTGACGGAATTAGAATGAAAGAAAGGAAAACGAAGAGAGAAACTGCGGCGAAGCGAACGACGCGAAAGAAAAAAAAATCGATTGGAATGAACAAAAAATAAAATAAAATCATAGATGGGGAGAGCGTTTAAAGATAAAAGAGAAAGAAAACTAAATTGGTTATAGAAAAAAAAAGAAAGAAAACTGCCAGGTAAAGGAAAATAATAATTTGGAGAATAATCAAAACTGCATATAATGAAGAAAGAGAATTATGAAAAAATCCTCTTAGGTTGGTGCAAAAATAATGACGTAATAATGTCGTTTTTTGACGTTAAAAATACGTCAAAAAACGACATTATTACGTCATTATTTTTGCACCAACCTAATACTTTTCTTGCCTCAGGACATAAACGATCATAGCTCTCCACTGATTCCTTTAATTTCTATGGTTTGCTACGAGTTCCTGAAAATATAGCAGATTGGTTTCCTGTTGCCTTCTCTACGGTTTGGAATTCAGAATTCATCTTTTCTTTGATTGGTTGCCACTCAAGTTTAGAAAGCCAAATCTACTCTGTTATTTGCCCCATATGGCAGTGGGGAAAAGAAATGTATTCATGTTTTGCCCAAATGTCTTTGAGAAAGGAATGAATCCATCTCTTGTAAAGAAATAATACTCAGAATACATTAATCCTTTGTGTATAAGACGCAGGTTTTTTTTTTTTTAATCCAGAATCGTGCCTAAATATCTGCTGCGTCTAAACTTTTGTTTAGAACTCAATCCAATTTTTTTGGGACTCAAAGCAGATAAAATCTGGTCAAACTGGATTTATTTATTTATCGGAGAGATAATATTTATCTAATATAACAAATAGAAATAAGTCCCGTACGATTTCGTACTTTTTCCGGGTTTCGTTGAGTCCAGACACTTACGTGAGTTTGGAAATCGTTCAAAGTTAAAAATATTATTTATTTTACGATAAAAAATTATAAAATCATGAGTATTTTCAAAATAAAAATGATCAAAAATATTTTTTATTGAATGGCAATTAATGACTTTTTTTGTTGCAATAAACGCCTTTTGCAATTTTTGAAAACAGCCAATTCAAAACGTAAGCAAAATTTCCCATTTACTTTTCATTTTTTTTCTCTTTTTCACAAGTTTTGGTCATTTTCTTTGCTCGAAAATCAAGTGCATTTTATACACGAAAATAAGCATTTTTCTATGGTATTCCTCTGCTTTTTTTTTTAAGACTGTGTCTTGTATTTCCTAGCCATCTATACACAAAAGATTGCTTATATATGCCGACGTCACCATCCATGGAATCGATAACTGCGATAACTTTACCAATTTTACTTAATTGCAGTTGGTACAATCAGTTCATATACAATGATTTTATGAAAATTAATTTTGGATTTTTATTTTATTAAATGTTCATGTTCAATGATTTTATTAAATAAAACTGCTTCACCAAATATAGTTCAAATGAATAAAAAAAAGTATACATAAAACAAGACTTTAATAACAATAGCATTTGAAAATATTAAAAATAATTCAAATATCTTCAAAGTTATTTCACTTATCTAAAATTCTGTTTTGAAAGTTCAAATTGTTAAGCAAACTAGAGATCCAACCAGGATTTATTATTGGCGAAAACAATCATAACATTTTCACTCTCTGTAACACCCCCATGCGTGCCAGTGGCATTCTCGCCTTGCTTGGGGTGAAATGCTTAAAAATGCTTAGAATCTTACGCCTCCATGATTGACTGGTATCCAAAGATTAAGAACTCAGTTACACCGATCCATAAAACGGAGAAAAAAAGGGAGAAAGATTGATCCATTTCACAAAAATAAAACTGCACTTATTTAACTACTCTAGGGAAACTTTTCCGTCTGCCATCAGCATTGCTGACGCTAGACTCCTGGAGAGCAACACACTGCGCCTTCTTGGAATCACGTTTTCCACTGACTTGAAGAGAAGCGACTGCATCAAATTCATAGCTGCATCTACTGCTAGGAAAGTTGGGTCACTGTGCCGTGCCAGAAGATTTTTCACGTCAGACTTCATATTGCACATTTACAAATCTACCATTCAATCATGCATTGAATGTTGCTGCTGTGGTGCTCCTGCTATTTTATTTCTTGTCAGGATTAGCGAATCTTTGGAGGTGCCTAATAAAATGTATATTTGTATACGGCAATTAATTTTTATTTTTAATTCGCATTATCCTTACATCATTATCTTACAAGCAAAACCGAAATTTAACTTCAAAGAAATCATTTGAATAATTTAAAATTCGGTTTTCTTTTTTTTTCTTTTCCTTTTTTAGAACGTGACTCTACTTAATATATCGGTACATCCAAAGATGCACTAACAAATGAATATACATGCTGAAAAAAATACCCCGATCCTAAAAAAAAAAGTTTTATTGTTAAAATCATTATATTATTGTTAAGAGGAAAGACCAAGGGATTTTTTTTTATTATTAATTTATATTTTTAATCCTTTTTGGAAACTTCATAATTTGGGCATTTTTTTCGCCTCGGCTGGTGAGCATAAATTAGTATCAGACATTTTAGTGTCATTTTGCAGTAAAAAGCACATTGATTTCGAAATTATTGCAAAAATCAAATAAATGTTAGATTTTAATGAAACTTTCAGGAATTATTCACAAATCAATTAAATTATTTTACAAGTGTTTCTTTTTTAGAGAATCATGATAATGTATTTTTTTATATCTGATACCTCACCTACCCCTAATTTAAATGTATTATATTTCGAGAAATTCATTTTTGTATGGTTTACTGTATATATTAGTTATAACCAAAGTCCTTCGAGAACTAAATAATTTATTCATTTTTGTAAAACAAAACCTCAAGTGACAAAAATATGTCCTGTGAATCGTAAAATATAAAAGGCAATAAAACTAAGATATTATTTAATTAGAAAGCGCTTTTAATTACTTTTATGAATAAGATATATTATGGACACTATGTCTTAAGAAAAATAAATTTTCGATCAATAATGAATTATTGCTAGAATTGCTTTCACTTTTTAAATTTTAATTAGAATAATTTATAAAGTTTGAAATCTTTTCAAATTTTGTATTAATTGATACCGGCTATGTGATATTGTTATTAAGTAAAAACTATACTTACTAACTATAAATAGAAAAATTTAATACAACTCAGCGACACCCAGTATTTTAAAAATAATTTTGATTTTTTTTGTGTGTGTGTATAAACGTACCGATGTTTATATTAGGTTGGTGCAAAAATAATGTCGTTTTCTCACATATGTTACTATGTGAGAAAACGAATTTATTTTTGCAACAACCTAATAAATACGGACGCCCATACATTATCAGAAAATAACACTGGGGACTATCTTACAAACTCTATACCTTTCTGAGCTTAGCTTAATTTGGCATCATTTAAATACTCATGGCAACTTACCGAACTCTCTTCGCAGCATACTTGTTGACAACACAAATATAATAGCATCTTATACAAAAAAAAGGCTAAAAATAATGGAAGCCTTATTAATAAAAACAACACTCAGTAATATCAACTATGAACATGGACAAAATATCTTGAGCGTGTTTTAAAAATGAAACATTATATAAATACATACATAGAAGAAACTATTTCCTGCAAACAGTTAATATATTTCAACCTTGAAAATGACTAAATGTGTTGCCGAAACCGCTCGGAAAGAAAGAACATTCGGACAGTTTTGATATAATTTATCATCTGAAAAAAAAAATACTAGATCACATGAGAAATTTTATAAAAAAACTAAATCAAAAAAGCTTGTCTTTCGTATTCAATGAAATGTGCATAAAAGAAGTATTGCTGCCTAAATGCACATAGAGACACACACGCGCGCGCACACACACACACACACACACATATATATATATATATATATATATATATATATATATATATAAGCGTTATATGCGTCAAGTAATTTTTATAGATATGCACCCATCCGTAGTCAATAGAGCTGTTAGCACCTCATAAAAACACTCACCTCCTTGTAAAAAATGCTTTTCTACGATATTTTAAACTAAAAGTAAGTATTTGTTTCAAATCAGATGCATTAAACATTAAATCTACCTGAAATAAAATTTCAGAAAAGTATATTTTGAATGATTTTTTAAGAAAGAGAATTACGTTGTCGTAAGAGAATTGTAAATATGGCTAAAATTAGCCATTTTTACCAATAAAAAAAAAAACTCATTTGAAAGCTTAGGTACCGCTTTTCTTTGCAGGTACCGATAAATAATATGTAAATAAAAATGCTGCAATAATTATACAAACATGTATCTGCATGACAGCATATAAGCAGGGAGTTATGCATATATCTATATCTAGAAAGAGGGAAAGATTGAGTGAAAGACAGAAAGGAATATATATATATATATATATATATATATATATATATATATATATATATATATATATAGAGAGAGAGAGAGAGAGAGAGAGAGAGAGAGAGAGAGAGAGAGCGAGAGAGAGAGGGAGTAACAAGAAGATTATTAATATGGATAAAAGCGATAATACTCATATCTAGCTTCTTATGCACGGATAGACCTTTTATAAACGTTCAAAAGCGCATTGATGTAGGAACATATTAATGAAAAAAAATCTGTTGCGACCACCTGCAATCTGACCGGGTCTTGTGAGCTCGGCCGCTGGCTGACGAACAACATCAAAAGACACGTTCTTATCCAAAACTCTAAAGCTGAATTGGATTCTTTACGACTATTTGGGTAAAGAGCTGAATGACCACACTCTCTCCTTTTCTTTTCTTTTCTTTTCTTTCTTTCTTTTTTCTTTCTTTCTTTCTTTCTTTCTTTCGATTTTCGCTGGGCTTTTATCTTGTTTCCTTCCTTTTGATGTATCGCCACATTTCCGTTTTTTCAGTCTTTATATTTCTTTCGCTTTCTCAGTTTATCTTTGGAAGCGTTTGTCATATTTAATCGTGTCGTTTTTATATAATTGTACATCAAAAGGTATTCAATTACATTTAATTCGATTTAGCAATCAAAAATATTTTTCAGGCATATTTTACATCCATCGTTTGTTTATTTTTTCGGATTCACTGATATAATACCATTTTTGTATTCCTGATTTTTGCTATGCTTCTAGTGAGACATGGAAGCTATCTTTCTTGACAGTTAGCTGGAGAGCGAAGTTACTCTCTTTATCTATCTATCTATGTCATTTTTCAAATCGATCTATCAGAAAATATCTTATCGGCCACACACACACATATATGAATAAATAGAGACAAGAGAAAAAATTCTTAGCCGACGCATTTCGTCCTCTGAAAGAATTTATAACGACAATGAAGGAATTATTTTGCTACACTCGTTTATATAGAAAGATGAGGATGTCATTGATTTATCAAGGTTTTAGATTAGACAACATTCATGAATATTGATCTGGGTGGTTGAAAGGTTGGTCAAAGCATGTTGAGGCCGCAAAGTGTCATAATTCAAAGTCTAGCAAAAAGCAAAGTAAGTGAAAAATATTTTAAGATTTGTTTCTTTATACATAAAAATTGTTTACATCGTGATTAGATTGTTATGGTATGAGATGGACATATCTTCGAAAGTGTTGGATTTATCCTTTTTCTTTTGATTTTTCAACATATTGGAGGTTGTGTAAGTTGGTTTGGGAAAGTAGCCATTCATTCAGAAAAGCTGAGATTGGGAATATATATATATATATATATATATATATATATATATATATATATATATATATATATATATATATACACAGTGTAACCGAGATATATAGTTATGGGGACCGGAGAAGAAGTATCTTATATCCGGGTTTCTCTTATATCCAGGTTTGGTCTATTTTGTTTAGGTAAGTTTGGTTCTAATTTGGGACCAGAGAAAATCTCCCTTATATCCGGGTTTCTGTTATATCCGGGTTTCTGTTATATCCGGGTCTCTTATATCCGGTTTACACTGTATATATATATGTATATATATATATATATGTATATATATATATATATATATATATATATATATATATATATATATACAACACTCAGTAACATTAACTATGAACATGGCCACAATGTGCAAATCGTATTTGTAAAAAAAAAAAAACATTACTATTCACTCTAGAAACATATAAAATGTAGATATTTAGTTAAAACTAAGAGACTTAAAAACATACTTGATAATGGCTAACAGAATAACCTACAGCGCCCGGATATATAGAACATTAGCATAACCTACAGCGCCCGGATATATAGAACATTATTATATATATAAGTTTGGTGCAAAAATAATGTCGTTTTATCACATAGTAACATGTGTGAGAAAACGACATTATGTTTGCACCAAACTAATATATATATATATAAAGATATATATATATATATATATATATATATATATATATATATATATATATATATATATATATATATATATATGGAAGCAAATATATGGATATAGATCCGACAGTATGAAGAAAATTATACAGAAAAAACAAACAAAAATCTTAATATGCAATTATGCTGTATTAATGTTATTATTAGATTTTTTTTTGTATATTTTCTTCTTATATATATATATATATATATATAAATAGATACATAGATAAAATGTGAAAAATGGAGAATGATTCCACTGTACGTAACAATTAAAAGGGGGCACGATAGCTAAGTATTATCTATTTTAACCTATTAAAACTACTAGCCAGTCTAGTAGTTTTGACTCGCCAGTAGTTTAACATTGCTTGAAGAGACACATTTATGGTGTTGAAACATAATTGGAATTGTTTAGCGATTTTTTATAACGTGTCATATTATCCTAAAATAATATTTGGCTATACTATGCATTGAGCTTCCTTTTATCTTAAATGTTACGTACAGTGGAATCATAATCCATTTTTTCTCATTTTACCTATATATATGCAATTGTGTATTTGGGCAGCAATCTCTTTTTCTATACAAGCTTCATTAAAGACGATTGACAAGGTACTGCGATTAACCAGTATATATATAGTTTACTGCCATTTCACGTTGAGACATTAATACTAGGTGATGTAAGGTTGGGTGCGCGGTTGGTGTAATCGACAACAGATTGGAATTGGAAATCGGTGAGTAGAATTCTAATTCCGGTCGGGTTCGTTATATTGACATATATCTTTGGGAAATGTATGAATCCACTACTTCTCCCCGAAGCTATGGGTTAATTAGTAGGATTTGTATCAGTACATCATTATAATCTCTCCCAAATTATTACAATCTAAAAATATTTTATGGCTTTATACCTGCAAAAAGTTGATAAGACGCAAACAACATCAATCAATCAATCAATCAATCAATATATATAATATATATATATATATATATATATATATAGAGAGAGAGAGAGAGAGAGAGAGAGAGAAAGAGAGAGAGAGGGGTTTCCTATCTATCTATCTATCTATCTATCTATCTAAGGAAATATGTTATATTACCGTTACTATAAAGGTTTCAAATCTATCTATCTATCTATCTATCTATCTATCTAACATCTGTTCATATGATTTTATATATATATTTTATTGTTTTTGTCCCATCTGCTTTTGAAAGCAACATGCAGGGAAGGTGTTTAGAAGAACATTTCTTCATCACCTTCTCTTTTGACCACGTTCATACGCGTTTTGAAATGATTTCATATAAAATTCGACCTCTTTAATCCGGCATTCTTGCGACCAGACCACTGCCGGACCACAGAAAATCCTGGATGACACCCCGAAGAAGCCCTCTGCAAACATAATCTTGCCAGCTGATTGTACATATATTTCGATGACGTTAACTAACTTCACATTTTCAAGCATAAAGATTTATGCTTACGCTTCTTACCTCTGACAGCATCATCTGCACCTCCTACTCACTTGGGTGGCATCTTGATGGGTAAATATTCAGAAAAATATAAGCAAGACCATATCACAAAAACACTCTGCAGCGGAAAGTTGTGAAAACCACGTATGGGGCTGCCCTCGTAATCACTCAAGAAATTATTTTTTGGCAGTAGTGTTCACCCTGTACAAGGCCTGAGTGCCACTCGAGGTAGAGGTTTAGAGAGTAAGAGGCATAGCTTATGCGGATATGTGTGGAAGATAACAGTTAACCCTAAGGTTAAGATTGTTGGGATCAGGGAAATAACACTTGAGAGTCGGATCCACAAAGTAGTGGTTGGTGACAAGCTGTTTGAGTGGAACTTCCATCTCACCAGGGTAATACGAAGGGAATGAGAATGGTTCGTTACATTGTGTATTGCATGGTGTCTCCTAGCCGAGAAGGTTAAAACTGGTGGAAGTAAGGAATGTAATTCGCTTGGACACTTCACATGGAAATAATGATAGAGCAGTGAGAGGCTTGCGACTTCTTGTCTTTGAGAAAGAACTCGTAGAGCGGAAAATAGGACGCAGAGACGCGTTTCTACTCTATCGAGAGTGGAAAGTGCCGCCTGGGCAGCTCCCACACATATATGGAAGCATTGCTCCATTTACGGTCTCATCTGGCTCTTGTAAATAGTTGAGGATAGCAGGAGGAGTGAGGTACTTGCTCGGAACAAGTAACGGTAATTGACGGACCACTGAATTAAAAGAGGTAGTAATGCTTAAGAAACGGCATCCTTTCTCAGTTTTTGGTGTTGTAAATTGCTGTCAGTGTATAGTAGCAGAAAAGGTTACTTAATATTTCATATAGGAGGACTGCTCCGAAAGTAATGCATCACATTTATTCCCACTGAAAAATTGTGACATCTTTGGATCGGAAACCTTTCACCTGTAAACGTCGCGCTTTGCAGATCGTCAGCACCATTCATATTCGTCGCCCTCTTCTCTTCATGGGTTGACAGCTATTCGGGACCGCCCCGAACGTTTCTTGTCACGCACACACACACTGACGTCAAAATTGTTGAAACACATTAGCCTAACTGCATTCATATCCTCTGGTCTCCGTAAACGTCTCATTCGGGGTAGTTCTTTACCTACTGTCTGCAAATTCGTTCAGAGTAGGTGGTGCCAAATGTCCCGACACCATTCGCTTCACACGCTCTGCTAAAAATTTCCAAAATAATGTTAGCGAACAGCACATACAGGGTGCGGCAGAACTAGCTCCCACATATTCCACCCACATAACTGTAAGTCATTAGTTGCAGTGGCGTCTTCCTCCAGCTAATATCTTACGATTATGCGGGAGGTATATCTGGGAGGTATATGATGGAGGTATTTCTGCCGCACCCTGTTCCTCAACATCTTTTGGGAACTCATCTTTTTTCTCTTTTATTTTCTGTTGTAGAATTTATTATCTATTTTAATTGTCATCTATTAAAAGTACTACAGGGTGCAGTAGAATTACCCCATCTCATATATTTTCTATATAATGTTAAAATATTAGTAGCAATAATGCCTTCATGTAATTAATATCTTACCATTATGTTGGAGGTATTAGGTTGGTGAAAAAATTATGTCGTTTTCTCACATTGTAACATATGTGAGAAAACGACATTATTTTTGCACCGACCTAATATTTCTATTACACCCTGTATTAGTTATAATAAATACAAATTAAAATAGATAATGAATGCTTCGCATGAAAATAAAAGAAAAAATGATGAATTAAACAACCAAAACGAAGCCCGAAATCAGACGGGGGGTGGGGGTTAACAACGAAAGCAACAATTAAAAAATGAGCTCACTAGTCTATACAGCTCTTGGACTGATAATGACTCATCTTAAAATGACAGACGATACAGAATGGTTCAATACAAAGGGAAAAGGATATAAAAAAATGGCATAGTTACTTGCATAAAAGCTAAATAAAATGGAAGAAAATATGAAAAAAAAAGAAGTGAAATTTGAAAAAAACAAAAACAAAAGCATAATAATAATGGTGGAGAATTGAATAAAAGAACTTTTTCTTGTACAGACTTCATCCACTCAATTCTTTCTTTCATTCGTTTATTCCTTTATCCACGTAAACCGGGTTCTCTTCTGCCAGTCATTTCTCTACGTCCATTACGAATTCTCCCCCACCTGGGCAGTTTCTTTATGTCCCCTTTCATGGCATCCACCAGACCACACAAGAACTTCGCTTGGTCATTCTCGGGAGACGTTTTTCTGCCGATTGTTCGTTGCTTCTGCAATGATTTCAAGAAGTTTAAGATGGGCTTCGTTTCTGAATGAGCGTAAAGGCAGCCATGTTGAAAGAATGATGTTCACAGGAACGAGTGTCTCCAGATAATGGACATGTTCTTTCAGTCTTTGTTTGCTGCAAAATGCTAGACAATAACGTTTGCAATGATGTTGTAATTGCAAAAGAGAAAGAGATAGAACGAGAGTGAGAAAGAGAGAGAGACAGACAGACAGAGACAGAGAAAACGAAAGAGAGCAATAAACACTCACATACACAGTTATATATACATCTTATATACACAGCTGGCAAGAATGTGTGACTGAGACAGAAAGGCAGAGAGAGAGGGAGAAAGAGAGAGAGAGGAGAATCAGGTCAGACTGCATACAAGTAAAGAGAAGGAAAATAGAAATAAGTGACCTAGAAAGAAAGAAAGAAAGAGATAGAAGTATAGCGTAAGAGAGAAGTATGAAAGTAAAGATAAGGAAAAGAGAGGTGACTGAAAAAGAAAGTCTGAGGGAGTGAGAGAGAGGACAACAGGAAAGAGGCTACAAAAGTAATAAAAGGAAAAAGAGAGATGTAGGACCGTCAAAGAGAGAGAGAGAGAGAGAGAGAGAGAGAGAGAGAGAGTGAGTGATAGACATTCCCATACACGTAGTGACTGAGAAAGAAATGAAGAGAGAAAAGTGAGAAGCAGGACGTGAGAGAGTATGAAAGTGAAAATAAGAGAAAGAGAGGTAAGTAACTGAGAAAGAGAGAGAGAGAAAGAAAGAGAGAGAGATAAAGAAAGAGAGGCCGAGGAAGAGAGAGAGAGAGAAAGAAAGAGAGAGAGATAGAGAAAGAAAGAGAGATAGTACAGCCGAATGAAAGAGAACGAAAAAAAGATAGAGTTGGTAAGAGAGTACGATGGTAAAATGTAGGAAAATGGAGATAAATAACCGAGAAACAATGACTACCAGAGAGAGAGAGAGAGAGAGAGAGAGAGAGAGAAAAAGGAAGAAAGAGAGAGAGTGAGAGAGAGAAAGAGAGAGAGAAAGAGAGAGAGAGAGTGGTGGATATGAAATAAAAAAGGAGAATTGTGAAGAGTATTTTATAAAGAAAAACTCAGGGAAAGGTACGATAGTGTGAAATTAAATAAAAGGAATAGAGAGACAAGAGATCGAGAGAGATCGAGGGATCGAGAGAGAGAGGCAGTAGTAAGAGAGTATAAAACCAAATAGAAGGAAAAGAGAAATATGTGACTGATAAAGAAAGAAAGAGAAAGAAAGAGAGAAAGAGAGAGAGAAGGAGAGGGAGAGGAAGAGAGAGTGGGAGAAAAACGGGAGGTCAGGAGAGGAAGAGGCAGAGAGTAAGAAGGTACGAAAGTAAATAGAATGAAAACAAAAATAAGTGATCGATAATGAAAGCTTGAGAGACAGAAATAGAAATATATAGATTGAAGCCGCAAGTAAGGTTAGTGCAAAAGAAAGTGAAGGAAAAGAGAGATAAGTAACGGAGAAAGAAAGACAGAGAACGAAAGAGAGGAAGAAAGAAAGAAAGAGCAAGGGAGAAAGAGAGAGAGAATGAGAGGAGCAGCAGGTGAGTGAGTGCAAAATTAAAGAGAATGAACACAGATCAGTGACTGAAAAAGAAAAACTTGAGAGTAGAGCTCAGATAATGAGAGAGATAAAGAGAAAGAAAAAAGATTGGTAAGAAAGACTGTATGATTGCTTGAGAGGGAGAAACGGTGATTATGATAGAGAGAATATGAAATGCGTCTTCATATTCTTATAAGGAAACATTCGACATTTATTGACACAGCAGCTAATACTATAGTTGATTGAAGTTTATAAATTTTTTTAAAAATTTCTCGGGAAAACAGATTTCTCAAGTCCAGTAGCTGTTATCGCTCTTTCCAATATTGGTAGAGTTTTCCTTCCTAACCTTTTATTTAAAGTAGTGTGGAATATCAACATCTTGAGTTTATCATTATTTTCTCTTCGACTTGCGTCTGATAACCATCTTTCGTTACTGCTGTTAAAAGTACACAAGTGATCTGGTTTCTGTTATTTAGTACAGTTCTTTGTGATTGTGTAGCGACAGTCCACAAGGTTCGAAGAAGGGAGGTTTCTCCAAGACCCATAGGCTTCACTTGCTCAAAACAATTTTTAACCATTGATCTTAGGAAGTGGTTGTATACAGTAGGGAGCTTAGACATTTCTAAACGGGTTTGGCGCCATGCCTGACATTCACATGAAAGTCTCGATATGACATGACTCGAATTTTCAGGCTAATGTTTTGATTTTGTCGCAATAGACCAGATATGTTAATAATAATAATAAAAATAGGGTAAGTGTTGTCTCACAGGCATAGACGTTTTGTTTGATAAAAAAAAACATCTAGGCAAAAGAATTTGACAAACCTTGCAAAATCTATAAGAACTAGAAATTACCAGAAAATGGCATTTATGGACAACCGCTATTCCAGTAGCTAGGGGAATACTAGGAATGATGAAAAAGAATACTAATGCGCACATTAAGAAAATCCTAAGGAATCTATTACTATCATCGTTCATATAATCAGAAAAAAATCTTATGAAAATATGCTCAAAAGCATTTTAAGAAAAAAAATGGAATCCATTGCTAAGTCTGCTGCTAACAATGTTAGTGCATTCTGTCGTGCTAAACAAGTTTTCTCCCTTGAATCTAATCTTTCATATTTATAAGTTTACTATTCGTTCTTGCTTTGAATATTGCTGTCACATCTGGTCCGGTGCTCCTGCTGTTTATATAAAGATTCTTGATAAAATCCAAAGAATCTCGATTGCTTGTCACATTGCTGCCACCATAATGTAGCTTCTCTGTGCTTTTGCTATGTATATTTTCATGGTAACTGTTCGGATGAATTCTTCGCAGTGGTACCTCAGTCACTTATGATCCATGCCTGACGAGGCAGATTTTTTTCCCGCAGTAGGTTGCCATTTCTTTCTTCGGTGGACCAGTTGCCATCAAAAGCTATAGAAACCGGTCTATCATTCGATTTACACATATAAATATATATTATATTTATATATGGCATCGGTCTTAGTTTCTTTCTTTCTTTCTTTCTTTCTTTCTTTCTTTCTATTTTAATAAGCATCAGTTCCGTTATGTGCCATGCGTGATACACGCTTAGGCGATCACGTATCTTTCGATGCATGACTGACGAAGCAGATTTTTTCCCGCTGTAAGTTGCCATTTCTTTCTACTGTAGGGTAGTTGCCTACCAAGGCTATAGAACCCAGTCTGTCCTTCTATTTACATATATTATATATATTATATTTATATATGGCATCAGGCTTTCTTTCTTTCTATTTTAATAATTATCAGTTCAGTTACATGCTATGCGTGTTATACGCTTAAGCGATCATGTATCTTCCGATACATGACTGACGAGGCAGATTTTTTCCCTCAGTAGGTTGCCATTTCTTTCTGTGGTAGACAAGTTGCCATCCAAGGCTATAGAACTCTGTCTGTTCTGCTATTTACCCATAGCTGAGGGGAGAAGAAGAGGATTCATACCTTTCCGAAGGGTATTAGCACGGAAGTGAATGTAATGGATTTGACTGGAATTCGAACTCGGCTTTCCGATTCCTCACTCCGAGCCGCTATCTATTACTCCTCCTAGACTTTATGAATTTAAGCGCAATCCTAGATTGGCATCCCGGTCTCATCAATTCACAGTAGAATTGGCTACATGTAACTGTAAGTTCTATGTTAACAGTTTATTTTCCCACATTTCTTTTTTGAAGAACTCTCTTCCGGCTCAATGCTGTCCAGCCTACTTTGATCTTCATAAATTTAAATGCAATGTCAATCGTTATCTTCTGTCTTCTTGATTCTTCTTCTATTGTTTTCCCTTCTGAATAATGTTTCTTTTTTTTTATTTTGTCACAATCAGTAAACCATGTTGTTCATGATGACGGTCGTCTTCGAGTATAGAATCCAGAGGTTAGCAGTGAATATTTCGAAGACAGTAGGGAAGCGTAGTTCAGGTTAGCAGTGGATATCACGGTTAAGTAGCAGAGCGTAGTTCAGTAGTTCTTCGTTCTGTTCCTCTTCGCCTGACAAATTGGCACTGGACATTCGGGGAGAGTAGACAAAATGGCCGCCTTTATACACGACGGATTGAATATTTTACGTCTTCTGATTGGTTAACCTTCTATTTCTGGACTATAAAATGAGTCAAGTCATTTGGGCTAGCTCACTAGTACATATATACACAAAAAAACTGCAACAAACCCATTGTGATTTAGTGACTTTACTGCTTTGCATGGGGGGAAATGAATTTAAAAAAAAACAAAATTTCCTTTTCATCAGGTCTCAAGTAAGAGACTTCGTAAAAGATTTTATCAAACAGCAAAAAACTGAAAATAATAAAAAATAATAGTGCCGTATTATTCATCTTACATGGTAATGAATGCTGGACAATCTCTTCACAGCTTAACAAATCTGAAGGAACAGAAATATGGTTCTACAGAAGGATGCTGAGAATGACAATAACTAAATATGTGAGGAAGGAATATATTTTCTGAAAAATGAAAACAAAAGATATACAATTATACTTAGAATCATATGATGCGAAAAGAAGGATTAGAGAATTTGATACTCTCAAGACATGTGGGGAGGAAGAAGAAAGTAAAGAGTAACCTACCTAATGAGATTGTGTAAATGGTTGACCGAACAGTGATTGGGAGGGAGGGCAAAAAGACAAATATTACTAAGAGTTACAGAGGACAAGAAGTTGTGGAGAGCCATGATCTCCCGCCTCCTGAAGGGATAAGGCATATAAACGACAGTTATGCCGACCATTTTCGAACCATCGAAAATTTTAGCAAAAGATCGGAAGAACTACATATATGGAGAAGAAAATATAACATTATGTAAAAATACAAATTAGCGAGGTTGGTACTGGAATATTTGAGAGGGTTGAAAATCTTATGCTAACGGCTAAAGAGCGAAAAATAATAAAATAAGATTCATCAGTGAATGTCTTCGTTTTAACAAAGCGCAAAAATGAAAAGAAATGGTGACGAAGAGGGCACTAATGCTTAGAATCAGAGAGAGACAATTGACATTTTTGGGACGAGGAAGGGAGGTTTGTAGATTTTGACAAACACAGAAACACGGAGGCAAGTGACAAACAGAACGAAGACAAGAGAAGCAAAGAAAACAGCGAGTAGCAAAGTGTTATGTAGTGGTTTCACAGTGGAGGCTTGTATTTGTACTAAGTCGTTCCTAAAATAGGTTCGACGTACAAAACGTTAGGAACTTGATATAATAGGTAATGACGCAATAATCTAGTTGTGGTCGCTGATACTTTAATATCCGACTAACGGTCGTCCGACATCGACTGACTGACCAACTCGATATTTAGTCAACCCCGACGAGTGAATCATGTGGCACAAGGTCGGTTTAACGTGGGATCTCCGAGCCCGTGGGATCTCCGAGCCCGTGGGCTCGGCCAAAAATATGCCCATTGGACCCGTATAAACGGGTTCAGGGTCGGTTTGCCTCCCCGAAAGAGAATCCATCCTTCGGCGTAGCCGCTTTCGGGTTCCTCCCCGCCCGAAGGCTGAGAGTTCAACCGATCAGCCAGTCGACTGACGAACTCGCTCACGACTGCTACTACTACTCCTACTTATTATAGGTGGAGGAGTCTATTAACTATAGAATAGGTGTGTTCCATTATAACACAAAGAAAGCGGGCTTTTGTAATCGGATATGGGGTTCGGGATTGGGAGTGATAGCAAAGGGAAAAAGATTACATAGAGCTACAAAGAACACGAAATTGCGGCGAGTCATGACCCCCAAGATCCTGAAAGGACATAGCACATAGAAAAGTAAACGACTAGAAAACTGAATAAATGTTGAAACAAAAATGTAAGGATTTAAACAAATCTGTATTAGTGGTGAGGAACAATCCAGAAGAACCTTAGAAAAAGGTTAGGCTAACTCTAAACTAGAAAAATAATTGAATATCGTAATGTAAACATTATGTTTTCTTCGATATTTATTGATCTAGAAGTCAGTCAGTCAGTTATGTGCCATGCGTGATACACGCTTAGGCGATCATGTATCTTTCGATACATGACTGATGAGACAGATTTTTTCTCGCAGTAGGTTGCCATTTCTTTCTACGGTAGACCAGTTTCCATGTAAATTTATAGAAACCGGTCTATCATTTTATTTACATTTATTATATGGCATCGGTCTTTCTTTCTTTCTTTCTTTCTTTCTTTCTGTCTTTCTTTCTTAATAAGCATCAGTTCAGTCAGGTGCCATGCGTGATACACGCTTAGGCGATCATGTCTCTTTCGATACATGACTGACGAGGCAGATTTTTTCCCGCTGTAAGTTTCCATTCGTTTCTGCTGTAGACCAGTTGCCATCCGAGGCTATAGAACCCGGTCTGTCATTCTATTTACATATAATATATTATATTTACATATGGCTTAGGCCTTTCTTTCTTATTATTTTAATAATCATCAGTTCAGTCAGGTGCCATGAGTGATACACGCTTAGGCGATCATGTATCTTTCGATACATGACTGACGAGGTAGATTTTTTTTCCTGTAGTAAGTTGCCATTTGTTTCTGCTGTAGACCAGTTGCCATCCAAGGTTATAGAACCCGGTCTGTTCTGCTACTTAACCATAGCTGATGGGTAGAAGAAGAAGATACATACCAAGCACGTAAATGAGTGTAATGGATTCGACTGGAATTCGAACTCGGCTCTCCGATTCCTCAGTCCGAGCCGGTATCCATTTCTCCACCGGAAGTACTAATTTCAATTAAAATCTCTAAAATCTTTCGATTGAATTGATTTTCCAGGAAAATAGATTTTTCAAATTAATTTTATCGCTCTTCCTGACATTGATGGGGATATCCTTTCTAAACTTTTCTTTAAATTCGTGTGGAACATCAACATGTTGACACGTTATTTTCTCTTCGAAATGTATGTGCTATCCAGTTTATTTGTTGCTGCTGTTGAATGCTCTCAAGTGATGTGGTACATCACTTCGTTTGTGATTCTCTAGCGCCAGTCCACGAGGTTCGAAGAAAATGATCCTCACTAAGACCTGAAGACTACATCTATTCGCCGAAAGTCATTTTTAATAATTGATCTGTGAAAGCGGTTGTTTACAGATGCGAGTTTAGATGAGAGTTCGCGCCATGCATGATATCTTAAGGTTTGTTTCGATCTGATGAGTCTTTTTAAGAACCGAAATTGAGTTCTTTATTTTGTTTTGGTTTTGTAGCAACTTGCGGTATTGGGCGAAACTACTAGCGAAGGATATTCTATGTTTCGAAAATCAAAGTAGTAACTTTCCATCATCATCACGCAGACCCTGGATTTTCGTCTATCGCGATGAACGGGTCTTCTCTTACAGAGGTACTGTAACTTGAGTGTCTACTGAGACTTAAGCTAAACCCTGACAACAAGTACAACTCGTACATACGATCCATCGCTAGGGATGCTGGAAAAATAGTCGACAGCCCATACCGCTCCAGTAAGTATTTGACTCCTCCTCTTACCTTTACAAGAGCCAGATCAGGTCGAAAATGAGCCGGAACTGCCTAGTCTTTACTTTGTCAGCCCAAAAGCGTAAACGCAGCGTTGTGGGTGATTATTTTCCACCTTACAACCTCTTTTCCACAGAGGTAACGTTGCAAGCCTCTCGGATATCTATCAATATTTCCATGTAAAGAGTTCAGACGAAATACTTTCATGAGTTTCACCAGTTGTAACCTTGATAACCAAACACGCCATGCCACACACACTGAAGCAAACCACCTTCATTCGCTTCGGTGAGATGTAAGTTCCACTCGAACGTCTTCTGCTCAGGAACCGCTGCTTTGTGGAACCGACACGCAAGAGGATGCTTCCCCGATCACTCCAATCTTAACCTGTTCAAGTCTACAGTTGAACGCCCCAAACATATACTCATAAACCTCACCCCTTATCTCTTAATCTGTAACTGTCTTCCTAGAGTGGCTCTTGGTCCTTGTATAGGGTGAATAATATTGTAAAAAAAAAACACAAACATGTTCATTTTCTTTATTTCCTGCATTAAATATGTTATATTAGGTTGGTGCAAAAATAATGACGTAATAATGTAGTTTTTTGACGTTAAAAATACGTCAAAAAACGACATTATTACATCATTATTTTTGCCCCAACCTAATAACTGAGCTGAACTGATTTGAAATGGTAAGTATTTATTATCTCCTCGTCCTGAATTTTTATTAGATTAGCGTATATTAGATGTGGCACAGAGTATAGTGCGCACAATGAAGATCGAACACAGACGTAACTGATCTAGCTAGACTAACTTGCTAACCATTGCACCACATTGAAGTGGCTCTTAAAGATTTTCTAAGCATAACTTAGATATAGCAGAAAGCCAAAATTGGGGAGCACCCAGTAAGGAACGAAATCCATCAGTGAATGTTTAAGATGGTATCATCAGGATATCGTGTTATCACTGTTTCCAATTCCATATGATAAAAATGTGTAAAGAAAATGTTAGTGCCATGCGAAGACTTGCTTCCACTTGATCTCCCCTGAGAAATGAACGGCTAGTGTAAAAACTCAACGAATATATATTAAATAATACCAATAACAACAACAAATGAGGCCTGGAACAGCATTAGGAGAATGAATCGCGATAATGGAGATATATTTTTTTCAAAACCGTGACAGACATATCCATCACCTTACCCACTTTTGCGAAGCTCCTTTTCTCAGCCAGCGGCAGACTCCCCTCTCGAATCTCTCCCGATGTGATACACCTGCTCCCACTGAAGCAATCCTGCGCCGCCACCATGCTTTTAGGTGAGCGTGGGCTTTTTAAAATGATGAAATTCCTTAAAACATAGAACATTTGCCTACAGAAAGGAAATTAATATGAGGCCCTTTCTTTTTTTCATATTTTCTTTATGGACCGGAAGATCATTGGACGAATCGGTGATGTGGGATGAGTATCATATATATATATATATATATATATATATATATATATATATATATATATTATAAGAAAAATGATAAGGCATTTTCAGAGAACATATTTATAACAAATAGTAATTACAATAAAGAAAAATATGAAAAAGATACAATGCCATAGAAGCATATATATATATATATATATATATATATATATATATATATATATATATATATATATGCTGGGGTGAGCCTGTGAATATATGCATGTGGACTGTATATATGCGTGAGCGCAGACATAAACATATACACACACATACATACATGCATACATATATATATATATATATTCGATATGCATACATACGTGTATATATATATATATATATATATATTCGATATATATATATATATATATATATATATATATATATATATATATATATATATATATATGCAAGCATAGGATTGGTGTATAGAAAATAAATTACAATAACCAATAAGTAAAAAGAAGCGCTCAATACAGAGTAGAGCAAATATAATTATTTATTCGAAAATTATATTAGGTTGGTGCAAAAATAATCGCGTTTTTTGACGTATTTTTTAACGTCAAAAAACGCCATTACTTTTGCACCAACCTGATAACATAAATATATTATAAAATCGCTACAAAAGTAGCCATGGTGTCTTATCAAGTGATGGTGTTGAATGTAAAAGAAAGGGTCTCAAAAGGTTCAAATCAAATACGTCTGCGTGTTCATGTATTATAATCTGATTGTGTATGTATTGTCATTTGCAAGATGTCATCCTCTCCTGCCTCTGTTTATGTATCTATGTTGTCATAATTTTCAGAGCAACATTTCATATTAACGTTTATTCCAACTTAATTTCAATAAAAACAAAATTAATAGAATAACATATGTATTTTTCTTTTTTCCTCAGTAATTTTATAATTTTAAACTTAATATAGATTAAATTTAAATTTTAAAATGGGTAATTTTTAATTTCAAATTTTATCGTATAATTTTATATTTATTAGTTACAATAAATTCTATTTTAGTCTAACCCCAACATTAAAGCATTAAATAATTATTATAACCTTAGTTCGTTGTCAAGTTTTTTGAATTCTCATATACTTGTATTTTGATTAGTCATTGTACCTTACGTAACAGCGTTTCCCCTATCGAGGGATGTTTGATCGATTTGAACCTTTTAAAACCCTTTATTTTACATTCAAAACTATCACTTGATAAGACACCGGAAGTGTTGAAACAAAATGGGTATTTTTGTAGTGATTTTATAACATATTTATGTTATAATTTTCGAATAAATAATTATATATATATATATATATATATATATATATATATATATATATATATATATATATATATATATCGTGTCCGTGACTGTATGTGTGCCCGTGTATGTGTGTGTATGAACTTCTGTAGGTGTTCTCTCTTTCTTCTTTTCTCTCTCTCTCTCTCTCTCTCTATATATATATATATATATATATATATATATATATATATTTGTATACTGCACGCTGTGTTATTCAAATATATAATACTATATGTACATAAATAGTCTTTATGTCTGTAACCTTTTATTGTAAATTACATACATATATATCTTGATTTATATGTATGTATGTATGTATGTATGTATGTATCTATCTATCTATCTATCTATCTATAAATATATATAATTTCTATATAGAAATGTCCCTCTATCTCTCCCTCTCTTTATATATATATATATATATATATATATATATATATATATATATATACGTACAAACTTACTGGTTGTGATTGATAAATTGTCGTCTGATTTACCCCGAAAAGGAAAATAACACTAACATTTCATTTCAACATATTTTCACCAAAATTGCACAAAAACGTCTTGTAATATATTATTTATTCAAATAAATCGTCGTTGGCTTCAACCATTCCTTCCAGACGATTTCAGAATGTTCTGCAATTCTTCTAGTCAGTCTCCTTGATTAAGTTGTTGAATGCTTCCATAATCCTTGCCTTCAGTTCATCTTTGGTGTTACAAGAAGTTTTCTTGGTCTTTGGCTTAACTGCGCCCCCACACATAATAATCAAGACGTTGCAATCTGGGGAATTAGGTGGCTAGAAATAAGAAGTGATGTGTAGTCGTAGACATTGTCTGACCGCTATGACTGGGTTCTTCTGCTTGTGTAGCATGGTGCAGAGTCCTGTTGCCAGACATAGGGTCATCCAGAAGCGACCCTCATAACTCTAGGCAGCACTACCTCCTCAAGATACTTGATGTAGGTCTCCGCGTTGAGTCTGAGGACTTTTAGAAAGGTGAATATTTGGCATAACATCGCCATGATGAGTGATCACTCCAAACACCATAGACGTATTTAACTCTTTTCGAATCATCTGCACTGTCTTCAGATTGACACCCAAACACTCTGAAATGTTCGTATTGGCGTTTCCGGTGCGAATGCCGAGCAGTACATTATGGCGTTTCCAAATTTCAGGCGAAGTGAATTGCGTCATAGTGCTCTTTTTCTAACAGACGGTGGTTTTTGTAGATTAGCATTCATTAGGTCTTCCTCGTGCTACGGCATTCATTAGCATTCATTTAGCATTCATTTAGCATTCATTAGGTATTTCTTGTGGCACGGCATTCGTTAGAATAGAAAAAAAAAAGAATTTAATATGTTTTATCAACTTAGAAGTGCGACCCTGTTCCTAATATAAATTTAGTGTCCGTTCTTTACCTGCTTTCTTAAAGACTTATTAAAGAATAATTTGTTTTTATTTACGAACGAGGAGTATAATCCGTCTTTGACCGGGTCTTTCATTACTGGGAATTTTTGCCGTTCAGTTGGAGTAGTTTAAAGCCAGCCCACCCGAAAATCAATATTAATAACAACATCTGGGTGAAACTGAGGTACATTCCCAAAGTGGGGGGGGGCGTAACAATTTAGAGGGGGGGGGGGCTGAAAAGGGAAATGTATAATAATAAATAATATTGTAATAATTTAAACTATTTTTATTAGTTTTTATGAAAGATATATATCCAAGAACAAATAGTAAATAGTAACACGTTGCTGAGAATTATAACGGACTGGAAGTAGTGGAGAGCCATTGTCGCTAACAATTTGGACTCAAAACCGTCACTAAAGAATTAGCTATCAAACAAAAAAAATCATGAAAATCGAATGAAAACTAGAAATGCATAAAAAACATCGGATCACACATACACACACCCATGCATACAGACAGGCACATTTTGAGAATTATAGATATAATTAATTATATAAAGTTAATTGTATAATAATAAATGATATTATTGTAATAATTTAAACTATTTATTTTTATTAAAGTTTTTATGAAAGATACATATCCAAGAACAGATAGTAAATAGTAAAACGTTTCTGTGTGTTATAATGGACGGGAAGTAGTGGAGAGCCATTGTCACTCAACAATCTGGACTCAAAACTGTCACTAAAGAATTAGTTCATCAAAATCGGATGAAAACTGGAAATGCATAAACAACATCCGATCACGCACACACATACATACAGACAAAACACATTTTGAGAATTATAGATATAGATGGCAAATTCGAAACTGCTTACTACATTGGAAACTGCATATCACTGATGTTGTCATTTTTCCCAATTCGTCATAGAAACGGGAAACTTATTAAGATAAAGTAAATACATTTCTTTTCAAAATTATACATACATTTTTTAACAAAAACTTTCTTTTCTCGTCTTCAATCTGTTCATAAAGAGAATTTTTGTTTTAAATTTGATCCATTTTAATGATGATTACATCCTTCTGTAAACTTATGAGCATTCAAACAACTGTTTGATGGTTTTGATTTTTGCATCACGATAACACAGAGTAGCATTACAATGGACAATGTAAACTGACTTAATTATTGGTATTATGACGTAATAATGTCGTTTTTTGACGTTAAAAATACGTCAAAAAACGACATTATTACGTCATTATTTTTGCACCAACCTAATACAACTATCTGCCTGTCCGGGTGCTGTAAATTTGGATGTACGGCAGGTGTAATGGATAATGGCTCGGAATTGTTAATTAGAAAGCTGAGTTCCAATTCCTTTTGGGTTTGTTATATTCACTTACGCACAAATACCCTTTGGGAAGGCATGAAACAGCCTCTTCTCATGCACACATCAGGTACGTGTTAATTAATAAGACTTATATCCCTAAAACTATTATTATCTCCAAGAATAAAATAAACAATTGTTATTATTATCTCCAAGAATAAAATATACTTTTGTTATTATTATCTCCAAGAATTAAATATACTATTATTATTATTATCATCTCCAAGAATAAAATATACTATAATTATTATCTCCAAGAGTAAAATAAACTATTATTATTATCTTCAAGAATAAAATAAATTATTATTATTATCTCTAAGAATAAAATAAACTATTATTATTATTATTATTATTATTATTATTATTATTATTATTATTATTATTATTATTATTATTATTATCTCCAAGAATAAAATATACTATTATTATTATTATTATTATTATTATTATTATTATTTTTATTTTTATTTTCTTTGCTTTCTGGCGTTTACACATTTCTTTCCGGGTCCCACCCAGGGACCTAAGGTTAGAAATGGCATCATGACACTTTTCACTGACAAAAAAAAAAAAAAAAAAAAAAAATTACATAGATAGAGCCCTTCGTAAAGTGTGGGCTGTACTTGTCAGAACAATTTTTTGTATCTCCTTGAGGCATGGGCTTCCAGGAATCCCTGCAATTAGTCTACTGCAATCTTTTCCAACCAGTCCTAGGGCTCCAACTACAAAAGGGATTGTTGATGTTCCCATATGCCACATTTTCGAGACCTCTATTTCAAGGTCCTTGTATTTTGACAGCTTTTTGAATATCTTCAAAGATTATTATTATTATTATTATTATTATTATTATTATTATTATTATTATTATTATTATTATCTCCAACAATAAAATATACCATTATTATTATTATTATTATTATTATAATTTCCAAGAATAAAAATTCTGTACAAAAAATGTTTAGATTTCGATATTAAATAATGCTTAGAGGTTGATAGTGATTTTCCCAGCGTAACTCAGATGTGAAAAAAAGCCGAAAGTATGTGGCACCCAGTGAGGATCAAACTCACTACTCAAGCGTAATTGTTCTAGCGAGACAAGCTTGCTAATCATTACACCACTCCGAGGTGCCCAACGCTTAGAGGTTGATATGCCGCTAAAAAAAAAAAAGCAAAAAAAAAAACAAAAAAAAAAAAACAAGCAATCTATATGACTGTGTATTCGAGAATCATAATAAAAAAGATGTACACTCCAGTAGAGTTCGAACCTGCGTACTCCTTTATTGGGGAAACCACAGTCTGAACTGGCGTATTTTAGATCGATCAACCACATGCACTGCGTAGTGCAACATGATTCTTTAATCATGGGAAAGAATTCTCATCAAACGATTGTCCATTACACCGTTATTGACGCCGTTCTCAACGAGGGAAAACCGGTTGTTCGCAGAATTCCATTTTGAAGCAATTTAAACGAACCTTATATGGGCGTCAAGTGTAGCTGAAAGTGATACAGCCTTGAAGAAGGATGAACACAGCATCAAAACACCTGGTTTGACACCATAAATGAGTTCTGTTAGAAATGAATAGTATTCGGCACTAACGAATCAAAGGCTGCCGTGCACGTATTCTTAAAATGGAGTACATCAGCCCAATACCTAGCACAAAATCTCTTTACAAAGACTATATCCCCCAAAACTCTCTGGCGAATTCATAAAATCTGTCGAATCTTTTACATACCGAGGAAGCAAAATAAATTCTATTGAAAAGGATGTGAAAATTCGTATAGGTAAAGCCTGGGCCGCCTTGAATAAAATGGATGTGATCTGAAAATCTGATGTACTAGATAACCTCAAACGGAGCTTCTTTGGAACTACTGTAGAGGCGGTCTTAATGTAAAGGTGCCACTGCCTGGACATTAACTAAAACCCTAGAGTCTAAGCTTACATTCGGATGCTGAAAGATATACTTAACATCTCTTGGAGACACCATCCAGCTAAATCACAGCTATATGAATCAATCCTGATATGTCTACAATCTTATGCGAAAGCATAATATTCTTTGCAGGATACGGCTGTAAAACAAGGATTTGCGAGTGGTCTTCTGCTCTGAACATCTAGCTATGGTTCAATACGGGTTGGTCGCTCAGCAACTACTTACATTGACCAGCTATTTTATAACACAGAATACCTCCCTAATGAGCTTCTGTCCTCGATACAGGACCGTGTTGGTTGGCGTGATAGAGAAATGAATATCTGAGCTAGCTCGACCGAATAATAGAGATGTATGAAGGAACGTGACGAATTTAGCTATATATTGTATCAAAACGTCACTTTTTTCCCAAAATAATGATTAAAAAAATTCCAACTCTGTCTTATATGTGAAGTTGACTCTTCTTGTAAGCTAATTTTATCTTCACTCTTACAGACTACTATCAATTTACCTTGGACATTCACTTCTACCTATTCCGACACAATAATATCCTTTGTTCAGAACACACTGTCTTATTATAATTCTGCTTGTTCTTTTTTCAGCAGGACCGTTACGCCCAGCCAATACCTCATAAATATTAGACTACTCCGTTTTAATAGCATAGAAAGACGGAAAAGACATATCAGAGATGCTACTTGCTTTCAGTGAAAGAAAGAAAGAAAGAATGGAAGATAGGAGTATTTAACGTCTGTTTCAGTGAAATTGAAAAAAGTGTCAATTTGAAATCTTTTCATATGTACCGCCTTGATTAAAATAACGACCAACATTCATATTTATGATTGTTATTGCAATATTTTTTTTAAACTGTTAAGTTCAAATATTTTAACGAAGCAATAGAGGAATTTCTACGAATATTTTATTTTCGTAGAAAGCGCCATGGACTTATTCAGTCATTAAATTATAAATTTAGATTAATCAGAAAATCCAAATGAGAAAACCGTGAAATTTTCACAGTTCTTTCTAGTTATTGTTACTATTATTATTATTATTATTATTATTATTATTATTATTGTTATTATTATTATTATTATTATTATTGTTATTATTGAGTAATGAGATTGCAGCATCAAAAATGATGTTGTAATGCAAACATACGAAGTTGAATATACCCTTTATAAAACCCAGCCTGAAAACGTTATACAAGGCACATGCATCATGGCCAGATATACACGATATTTTGACAGATTTGGATAATCAATTGATTAACTGAGTTTATATATTTTATGGCTTATCAAGCCTTTGTGGGTTATACAAAGCTGAAACATATTGCTGATTGTAGGAGGTTTCTTACACTACCTGGTCTTTCCAAGTGGGCCAGCTTTTGATATAAGCATAACACAACATTTTAGGTGGTGGGGGTCAAGTTGGAGATATCTTCAGGTCGAGTACGCCAATCTGCTCATATGGTTTCCGAACGTATCTGGACGTGACTCCGAAATTGCCTAGCTGTCTCATTCTGCAAATATTTAAAAAAAAAAAAAGAAAAAAAAAGAAGCATCTCCAGATACAACTATGATAATCCCTCACTATTACCATTCAGATGCACAGAGATGCACAAATGCGTCAGACCCTCATTCTGCAAATATTAAAAAAAAAGAAAGAAAGAAGCATCTCCAGATACAACTATGATAATCCCTCACTATTACCATTCAGATGCACAGAGATGCACAAATGCGTCAGACCCTCATTCTGCAAATATTTAAAAAAAAAAGAAAAAAAGAAGCATCTCCAGATACAACTATGATAATCCCTCACTATTACCATTCAGATGCACAGAGATGCACAAATGCGTCAGACCCTCATTCTGCAAATATTTAAAAAAAGAAAAAGAAAAAAGAAGCATCTCCAGATACAACTTTGATAATCCCTCACTATACCATTCAGATGCACAGAGATGCACAAATGCGTCAGACCCTCATTCTGCAAATATTTAAAAAAAAAAAAAAGAAAAAAAGAAGCATCTCCAGATACAACTATGATAATCCCTCACTATTACCATTCAGATGCACAGAGATGCACAAATGCGTCAGACCCTCATTCTGCAAATATTAAAAAAAAAGAAAGAAAGAAGCATCTCCAGATACAACTATGATAATCCCTCACTATTACCATTCAGATGCACAGAGATGCACAAATGCGTCAGACCCTCATTCTGGAAATATTAAAAAAAAAGAAAGAAAGAAGCATCTCCAGATACAACTATGATAATCCCTCACTATTACCATTCAGATGCACAGAGATGCACAAATGCGTCAGACCCTAGGAAAGGTGCCCAACTAAGTTCAGGCAAGTGACAAGCAAATATGTTGGTAGTGAAAGGGAGAATATTTACTGCAGTAGGATGTGGCCACATGGCATTATTATTATTATTATTATTATTATTATTATTATTATTATTATTATTATTATTATTATCATTTCCTTTGATTTTTGGTGTCTACACATTTCTTTCCGGGTCCCGCCCAGAGACCTAAGATTAGAAATGACATCATGGCATTTTCCACTGACCAATTAAAAAAAAAAAAAAAGAAAAAAAAACAGACATATTATACATAGATAAAGCCCTTTGTAAGGCGTGGGCTGTACGAGTGAGAACAATTTTTGTATTTCTTTAAGGCATGGACTTCCAGGAATCCCTTCAATTAGTCTACTGGAATCTTTTCCAACCAATCCGAGGGCCTCAACTACAACAGTGATTGTTGATGTTCCCATGTACCACATTTTTGAGATTTCTATTTCAAGGTCCTTGTATTTTGATAGCTTTTTGAAGATCTTCAAAGATATATTACAGTTTGCATGGATTGCCATATCAATGCCTTGGCGGTTAGCTTTGTTCTGTCTTTGTGTATTGTGTAGTCCCATAAAATTGTAACATGTCCTATCTCCTTAACCGGGTCTGGGTGGTGTTCATACTAATTTCTTTCAGTTTCCTTCCTGTAGAATTTGCAGATTTTCCAGTGCGGACATTGGCTCACTGTGTCGTGGCGGGTTTTATATTCAGTGGGTGACAATACCGTGCAACCTGATGTAAAATGATCAATTGTTTCTGGATACTTATCACAGAATCTGCATTTTGGGCTAACACAATTATTATTATTATTATTATTATTATTATTATTATTATTATTATTATTACAGTAATAATTATCTTAACAGAGGTACCGGCAACGTTCGTCGGTACTAGGTGATCAATTATACTTCAATACACTGCTATCATTAAGCAGTTGTAGAAGAACGAGGTTTAATCGTAAGAAAATAGAGGTAATGTTGAAGCTGTTTTTACTGATGTCTCACTGTAATGGTAACTTCTTTTTTATAAATTTTTAAGTGGTTCACAAGAATGTTCCCTGTTTCTGCCAGTCATTGCCTGCAGCAGTTTGGATCTAATTAATTTCGCGTCTAATACATCCAGACTAGTTTGGTTTTCTCTTGCAATGTTTAATTACCGTACTCTTCCCTGCATTGAATATTGATCTGCATTGTTATTGGTTGTGACCTGGCATCTCGGCTTCAGTCATTTACCAGCCGTCGTAACGTACCTTCAATGTACATTTTCTATAAATACTTGAATTGTAATTATTCTGATAAGCTTTCCTTTTTGGTTCGTAGATTTTATAAATTTAAGCGTACTGGCAGATAGGCAACAAGGTACTCTATTTACATTATTCGGACTATTGTCCTCATCTTTGTTGCCATATTTATCACAATTTTTCGGCCGTTGTACGCTCCGGCCGTCTTCAGGTGGTTGGAATGTCGAACTGAACACTTTATTTCCCTGGCTGGGGTAGACTGTTATCTCCTGTTAGTTCACCTCTCCAACTTCTTCACTACCTTAACTAGATATTGAACACACAACTCTTTGGGTCCTGTCACTGGATCCAACCAACGTGCCATGTGTTCTTAAGGACATCCGTGTATGAATTTCTGGGGGTTATAAACGTAATCTCTTCAGCAACCATTTTTTACAAGTGCTCATATTGCAATTTTTGCTGTAATCATTGCATGTCCCAGAAATTCATATACAGATGTCCTTAGGGACACATGACACAGTGGATAAGTTAGATCGTGTGACAGAACCCAAAATGTTCTCAATGCCTGGTAAAGCAGTGGAGAACTTGAAAAGGTGAATTAACAGGCGATAACTGATAACTAACATCCATTAGACATGGCACGTGGAACTAGAAGAGACGAACGAAATAAAAGGTCCAGTTAGACATTCCAACCACCTGCAGAAGGCCGAAGCGTACAGCGGCCGAAACGTTGTGATAAATATTGCAACAAAGATGAGGACAATAGCCCGAATAATGTAAATAGTGTACATAATACCTCATCAAGGCAGCAAGATATTATAATTTTACAGTTGAAATATTAAGACATAAACGTAAGTTCTTTGATAGCAATTCGTTCTTTCGCATTTCTCTCTTGTAGAGCACTCTTCCACCTTCCTGCATTCCAGTCTTTGAGTTTCATAACAGTAAATGCAATGTCAATAGTTCTTTCATTGTTCTTTTTACTTAATAATGCTTTCAATTTTCTCGTATTCTTTCAAGGCTTAGGGCTACTTTTGGTCCGGATTGAAAATTGTTTCTTCTCCATTTATTTGCCATTTGGTTAACTATGTCGTGCTAGACAATTTTTCTCTCTGGAATCTATCTTACATATTTATAAAGTCTACCATCCGTCCATGCTTTGAATATTGCTGCGCCATGTTGTCTAGTGTCCCTGTTATATATTTAGAGATTCTTGATAAAATTCAAAGAAGAATCTGCAACGCTATTGGTCTTGATCTGTCATCTCGGCTTCAACCCCCTTTTCCACCACCGTTACGTAGCTTTCCTGTGTCTTTTCTACAAATTTTTTCATCGTAATTGTTCTGGTGAACTTTCCGCTATGATAACTGGACTTTATGAATTTAAACATGCTACTAGTTTGGTGGTAAAGTCACTTCATTTTACTGTTGAAATGGCTAGACATAACCGTAAGTTCCATGCTAACAGTTTCTGTTGTTGCACTTCTCGCTTGTGGAACTCACTTCCGGCTTCTTGCTTACCAGTCATTTTTGATCTTCAAAAAATTAAATGCAATATCAATCGTTATCTTCTGTCTTAATTTAATCGCAATGGTTTTTATATTAAAATCTTTAACAATACATATACATTACACTCCTAAATCCAATCTTTCTTTTCTTTCCTTCTTTCTTTTGCCTCTTTTTATTATTCTGTCTGCTTCTACTCATTTTGTTTTTTCGTTTGATCTGGACTGAAAATTGTTTATTCTCCATTTATTTTGGATTTTTCTCTCTGGAATCTATCTTAGATATTTATAAAGTCTACCATTCGTCCATACATTGAGTAGTGCTGCTGCTATGTCTGGTCTGCTGCTGCTGCTATGTCTGGTCTACTGCTGCTTCTGCTGCTGCTATGTCTGGTCTGCTGCTGCTGCTGCTGCTGCTATGTCTGGTCTGCTGCTGCTGCTGCTATGTCTGGTCTGCTGCTGCTGCTATGTCTGGTCTGCTGCTGCTTCTGCTGCTGCTATGTCTGGTCTGATGCTGCTTCTGCTGCTGCTATGTCTGGTCTGCTGCTGCTGCTGCTGCTATGTCTGGTCTAATGCTGCTGCTGCTATATCTGGTCTGATGCTGCTGCTGAATATTTAGAGATTCTGGATAAAATCCAAAAAATAACCTGCAATATTACCAGTCCTAGTTCTGTCTCCTTAATAATATTTTTCTCATATTCCCCCACACTCAGTACGTGTGTTTTAATTGCATTAATAGCCTTATTTGGGGGTGAAATGATTAAAAAAATATACAAGATATTTTCGCTATTGCTATATCTTTATGTTCAGCTGCAATTCTATCTTGCTTTTTATATACAGTAACGTTTTCTTATAGCTAAAGACCCCTTGTAAAGTTTTTCATTGTATTTGTACTTTGTTTTAAAAGTTATCTGCTTGCGTACACTAAAAAAAACCTTTCCCCTCAAATGTGTCCTGCTGAAATAAGGCCTCATCGGATATGCGTTTACATCCTTTGTGCAGTCGAATACGGTCGATGCATCCAAAGTCTGTTCATTTGTTAACAAAATACTACCAAGAATTTCCCAGTTTAAAAGTTTATTTTCTCTCTCCTTCGCCATTACATACCATCGGAATCTAAGGCGTTTGCGATAAATTTGTTACGCGCACGCTTATGCGACGGCAGACACATTCATTTCTTGAGACAGGCATCGGGGCGTGCGAATGCACTCTTTCAGGCCGTTCCACACGCTTAAAAAAATCATTCATTCACTTTTTGAACCAGAAAAGAAGAAAATAGAAGCGACGTGAAAAATAGGCAAACATAAGACGTAAGAAGACTGTCATAAGAAAAGCACGATGCCCATATAATGACTTATTTTTGTATTATCATCTTTCGACTCACTGAATTGGACATTTTTTTTTAAATAGAAAGTTTCTTTTTTTTTTCCATATAGATTTCTCCATTTCTATTTTGTTTTGTTCGTTTGGCTATTTTTTTTCTTTTTACAGTTTTTTAATAGCATGTTTGGTTTTTCCTGCCCCATACTTTTTAAAATTCTGCTAGCCTTTTCACTGAGTATCATGGCGGTATTCAAAGGCGTTCCTCATCACCCATACTCTATTTGTATAATTCCTGTTTTCTTTCTTTTTTTTCTTCTTTGTTCGTTGATTTCTATTTTTTTTTAAGTTTTTCGGTACAATCGATTTTTTTTAATTCATAGTCTTGCTTTCTTTTGTTTCTTTCTATTTGGTATTTTTCATTTTCTTTTTCCTCTTACCGCTTCAGTTTCTCTCTCTCTCTCTCTCTCTCTCTCTTTCTCTCTCTCTTTCTCTCTCTCTTTCTCTTTCTCTCTCTTTCTCTCTTTCTTTCTCTCTTTCTCTTTTCTCTCTCTCTCTTTCTTTCTCTCTCTCTCTTTCTCTCTCTCTCTGTATCGTGTTCACATTTTTTTTACTTCCTTTTCATCTATTCATAATTCGATGATACTATTTGCATACTATTTTATATCATTTCGTCACTTTTTCCTTCTTCGTCGTTATTTTCCCATATTATCGACTTTCTTTTTTGTGTTATCCTCCATGTCATTTCCTTATTCCTCTTTCTTCGTATTCCCCGCCTTATTTTCATTTTTTTATTTACTGGTTTATCTTCATATTATATCTCGTAACACTTTTATCTATTAAACCTTCTTCAAAATGCATTTTGCTTTCTTATTCGGTTCTCCTTTCCAACTAAAACTTAATTATTAAATTTTTCGTCCATTTTCCCTTTCTTTTTCCCAATTCTCAATGGATTAAGCTTCCATTATTTTATTTTTTTTCTCCTTCAAACATTTTCTTTTTTCATCATTTTTCGTCCTTTCAAATTATTGTTGTCTTTCAATGCTTCATTCTCTTTGTTATTGTTACTGTTGCTGTTATTTTTCTCCTT
>OZ010572.1:72084883-72129883 GCA_963932145.1 Acanthosepion lycidas
ACAATAAAATAATAATATGTAATAAAAATAGATATGTAATAAATTAAATATAATGTAGTATATTCGAGGTTAAATCAGAAATTAAAGGCAATTTTGAAATTACGCGGGAAAAACAACAAAGAGGGGGTTGACGCGAGTCACAACGCTTGCGCATGAGATGACGAGTAACCAGCCGTGTGCAATATTCCATCGTCCAGTCAAGTATGGACGCTCCACTCAGCGATTGCAAAGTCAAGGAACAACGTGGCATAGTGATTTTTTGTGGGCAGAGAGAGTTAAACCTGCGGAAATCCTTCGCCGGATGTTGATGCAGTATGGAGCACGACCACCATAAATCAATGAAAGTCGTATGTTTGAGTCAGTCAGTTATGTGCCATGCGCGATACACGCTTAGGTGATCACGTATCTTTCGATACATGATTAACGAGGCAATTTTTTTTTCCGGCAGTAGGTTTCTATTTCTTTCTGCGGTAGACCAGTTGCCATCCAAAGCTGTAGAACCCGGTCTGTACTGCTATTTTGCCATAGCTGGGTGTGGGGAGAAGAAGAGGATTCATACCTTTCCGAAGGGTATTAACACGTAAGTAGATTTAATGGATTCGACTGGTATTCGAACTCGGCTCTCCGATTCCTCAATCTGAGTCGCTATCCATTACTTCACCGTTTGGGTAGAACTCTTTAAAGCGGGAAAAACAAGTGTAAGGGACGAAAGCCCATCTGGACGCCCATCAACATCGCCAGCGGAAGAACACGTCCAGAAGTTGGAGGCCTTAATCCGAGAATCACGTCTGCACAAGTGGCGGCAGTCGTGTAGAATCAGCTATCGATCTGCACAAACCAGAGCACATGATGACTTGGGGTACGGTAAAATTTGCGCGTGTTCGTTTCCTGAACAAGTAAGCGGTGGAGAGGTGGCTTCGAGAGCAACCGAAAAGTTTAATTTCTGACCGGATGAAGATTATCGTTGAACGATGCAAGAAGGGCATTGCCGTGCAGGGTGAGGTAACTGTGTTGAAAAGTGAGATAGGTATTTGTTCTTCATCGGTGGAAATAGATGTAAAATTTAAAATATCTTCACTATAGCCATTACATTAATATTCAGTTTTTCTGCTATTTTCACAAACGGTTAAAAAATATATTGACCTAACATATTTTAAAAGAAGTTGAGTAAACATTGCAACAAATCAGTAATATCGAAAGATATCCGTAAATATTTCTTAGAATGTTCTAAGTATTAGGTTGGTGCAAAGATAATGACGTAATAATGTCGTTTTTTGACGTATTTTTTAACGTCAAAAAACGACATTATTACGTCATTATTTTTGCACCAACCTCATAGGTTGGTGCAAAAATAATGTCGTTTTCTCACATATGTTACTATGTTATTATTAATTTTTATTTTATTAATATGTTACTATATTATTATTTATTTTTGCACCAACCTAATAATAAAAGAATTATAAAAGTTACCTGAAACCTTTATTAATCATTAACTCATTTCGTCACCTTAAATGAAATCAAGGTAAAAGTAATCCTGGTTCTTCAGCTTTCGCGCCACTCAAATTTTAGCGCGAATTATTGAAATGGCAAGGATACATGTTAGTTATTTTTACACATAGCAAAATTTAAGAATGGATTCCATGATTGGTTTTGAATAAAAAGAAGGTGTTGTTTTCAAAGACTGGTTACCACACAATATAAGGAAACATAGTTGGCCTCGATATTTCATACCTACCTGTAAGAAAATATTTTTTCGAGTGCATTAGTGTGAAGATAACAAATATATCTGTGACAATTTTAACATGGTTCGATAATTCAAGTTTTTGATGCTACTAGGCACAATACCTTTTCATGAAAGGGGATAGAAATACGAAATAAAAATTAAAAACATTTGTAAGAATAGATATTTAATACAAAGCGAAGATACCCAAATTACAAATTGAAGACACCAAAATTACAAATTGGAGATATCAAAAATTAAAAATTTAAGTCGCCAAAACTACAAATGGAAGACACCTAAATTACAAAATGAAAACATCAAAATTACAAATTGGAGGTACCAACAATTACAAATTTAAGATGCCAAACTTACAAATTGAAGACGTCAACAATAAAAATTCAAGACACCAAAATTACAAATTGAAGACACCAAAATTACAAATTGAAGATTCCAAAATTACAAATTGGAGACACCAAAGTTTCAAATTGAAGACACCAAAATTACAGATTGAAGGCGCCAAAATTACAAATTGGAGACACCAAAATTACAAATTGAAGACATCAAAATTACAAATTGGAGACACCAAAATTACAAATTGAAGACACCAAAATTACAAATTGGAGACACCAAAATTAATAATTAGAGATACCAACAATTACAAAATTAAGACTCCAAAATTACAAATTGAAGACACTAAAATTAAAAATTGGAGACACCAAAATTACAAATTGAAGATACTAAAAATGTCAAATTTAAGAAACCAAAATTACAAATTGGAGATGCCAAAATTACAAATTGACGACACTAAAATTACAAATTGAAGACACCAAAATTTAAAATTTAAGACGCCAAAATTACATATTCAAGACACTAAAATTACAAATTGAAAACGCCAAAATTACTAATTGGTGATACCAACAATTACAAATTAGAGATACCAAAAATTACAAATTTAAGACACCAAAATTTCAAATTGAAGACAACAAAATTAAAAATTGAAGACACCAAAATTATAAATTTGATATGGCAAAAAATTCAAATTTAAGACGACAAAATTACAAATTGAAGGCTCCAAAATTACAAATTGAAGACACTAAAATTACAATTTAAAGACACGAAAATTACAAAATTGAGATACCAACAATAACAAATTTAAGACGCCAAAATTACAGATTGAAGACACCAAAATTACAAATTGAAGATGCCAAATAATACAAATTAATGATAGCCTCATCAAACAGCTGCAAAACTTTAAATATCTAGGAAGTGTTTTAATAGAGGACGGAAAATGTGACACCGAAATCTAAACGCGCATTGGGGATCGGGAAATATGTCTTCAAATATTAAGCATAGGAAACAAGAAAATGTTTTGTTTTTTTGGAGGCAAAGAAACGAGTACTGAACTGTTACTTTCCAGTCTTTGCTGGAAAATCGTTTCAGAGATGACGAAGAGACTTCAGACAAAATAAATTTATGTTCTACAGAAAGATGCTGAAAATATCAAGGATTGATCACGTGAGCAACGTTGAAGTTCAAGTGAGAATAAAAAAAAGAAAATTCATAAAAGTAGCCTCAGAAAAAGTCAGATGAAGTCTCTAGGGTATCTAATGTGGAAAGGGGCTTAGAGAACTTGACACACACAGGATTTATTGGATGGAACAGAAGTCGTGGAAAACAGGGCATATTCTAGCTAGCGAGCTTATGTAACTAGTTAGAAGAGGAGGTATTCACTAAGGGCTACAAAAAAACAGAACGTTGTGGAGAGCCATTATCACCCACGTCCTGAAGGGACATAGCGCATAAAAGGAGGTGTCTGACTGGTACCCCCGGGTTAATGTGACAGCGGCGATCAGGGACCACTCTCTCAGCCTCAGATTGGTCCGTTACATGGGATCAATGGAAAAATAAACACGGACACTCAAATTCGAGCTCTTTGGGGATACATTTTTTAAAAGTTAGTACGCAAGATGTGATAGTGAAAGGTTGATAAGACTCGAGGTTAAATATGATGAATTGTGGTTAAGAAGAGTTTGCTGTCCTCAGGAGTCGGGACAACTTTGTGAATCAATATTTCGTCGCCACTGTATAAAATGCGGCTATCTTAGCCACAAGGTTGAAACAGATTATTTCGTATGCATATATCTTTGAATATATGCAAATAAACCTATGTGTAATTCGACGCCAGTGTAAATATATGTGGTTGTTTCCTTGATAACGATTTGTGTCGTTGATTTTCGGAGGTTAAAATCGAAATAGCAATCTTTCTCCGCGCCTGCACTTCGATCTTGCGCATGCGTACTAAAGACCCGAGTGCAAACATTTTTATTTTTATCAAAATTTTTTCGATAAGTTGCTGCGTATTTTTATCTTATTTTTATTCAGGCCCCCATCTTTTCGGTTTTTTTTTCTTTTGTGTTTTATTTGATGTGTTTTTTTTTTTATGAAACATTGAAAATACAAATGTAAAAACGAGAAAAAGAAAAAAAAGAAAGATAAAATAACGACATTTTCATTCCTTTCCAACTCAATACTTGCTTCTAAAACATTATATCGTAGTTTAATATTCCCCATTCCCATCGTTTAGTTCTTTCTATTGTTGCTGCCTATGTTTTTAATGGTAAAGCTTTTATTGTTGATTTTCTATATAATTTTGGTAGGAGGTATTGTTATTATTATTATTATTATTATTAATAATAATAATAATAATTATCAATGGTTATTTCCCTCATTTCATGATCTTTGCATTAATAAAAATTATTATTGTTGGTGGCTGTTATGGTATTCGTATTTAATTTCTTAGTAAACTGCCCATCAACCCCAATCTGCCATACACGCTCATATCCGCATTAGTATATTTATTACACGTAAGATATAATTATTACTAATTACATATTCACGCGGTGGTGTCCATTTGTCATACATGGAGGTCAAGTGACAGGAAGTAGTTTCAATTCTCCACAATAGTAGTTTTTTTTTATCGTTTTACTGTTTCTTCTTCTTCTTCTTCTTCTTCTTCTTCTTATTATTATTATTATTATTATTATTATTATTGTTTGTGTATGTTATGTTTCCTGTTTGTATCCTGTACAGCCGGGTCAAAACTATGGTCCTTAGGCCCTATAGGAGAATTGTCATTTAACTGATTGCAATTTTGTTAGTATATGGGATGTTCCTAGTAGGGCGATGTTCTGGGCAACTTGTATATTAATGTTATCTGGGGCATTGTTACTAAAATTGCCCATTCTTTTTCTTACGAGTTCCAGAGCTTCGATTAATATTGGTACAATCTCAGACTTCTTCCTGGTAATCTCGATCTCCAGGTCATTGTAATTGGAAAATGTCTCGTTAAGTTTCGTAGGGTGTCTTGATATTACTATTATTATTATTATTAATTGACAAAGCAGTACATTAGAAAAGTAACGCTGGAGTGCAAATATACAAAGCCCAATATGACCACTACGATACCCACGTTGATAAACGTATAACAGGCACATACATTACAGCCAAATATACGCGATATATTGAAAAGTTTATAAGTGGATCCTATTAATAAATATATTCAGGTTGAGTAAAGCAGTCCTCTGAAATGTGGATGTCCCCAATTATCTAGAAACGAATCCCAAGTCGCCTTGACTGTCTCGTCCTTCAAAGTTAAAAATCGCCCCTTTCAGCATCTGGCTGTTATTATTATTATTATTATTATTATTATTATTATTATTATTATTATTATTATTATTTTAAAAATGCCCTATCTTTGTTTCATAATATCATATGCTGGATCATAGCCAATATCCTAGGACAAGTGAAGGATATGATATTTTGTTTTTTCCACTTAATTAAACAAAAGACACCTATTAACAAAAAAAAAAAAAAAAAAAAGTGGACAAAGTTATTTGCAGGATATGGCTGTGTTTATAGGACCTATCTTTTTTTTTTTAGATTTCCTGGAGAGAAAATGCACCAGGAATTTTGATGATTTGCTGTTAAGTTCTTTTCTTTATCAGACCCCGAGCTCCAATAGGAACAGTTTTTCGTTTTTAAGTGGCCACATCTTTTTTTTTTCCTTTTCTGGTCTTTGTATTTGCATAGTTTTTTTTCAAAAAAACATTGGCACAGATTTTTTTCATTATTTGATATGCTCATTCTAATCTCAATATGACAACTTTTTTTTTCTTTTTTTTTCTTCTCTATCTTTTATAATAATGTCTAGCAATTTGCTTATATTGTTTTCTGTGTTGATAGAAAAATCCAAGACGATGGTAACATCTGCTTCCTCAACTACAGATTCAGGATGATGTTCATATCAGTTTGCAGCTGTTTTATCCCTTAGTGATAACAAGTTTGCCAATGAACTTGTTGACCTACCCTGTCATGGCTGTTCTTTGTACTCATTGGGTGTGAATATTAAGCATCTTGAAATAAGAGGATCAATAGTTTCAATGATTTGGTTACAAAACCTACATTTTGAGTCCTTATCCAAGATATTAGCTTGGGAGTTGCGTGCTATCATGTTCTGATACTGTGAAGCAAAAACACACCTTTCAGTCTTACCTTTAAGTCCTGAATTTTTTAGCCACTGCTGGGTTGTGAATTGGGTTCAATCCTCACTGAGTGTTCCATGCTTTCGGCCATGTTTTACAACTAAGTTACGTTTAGTAAATTGTTTGGGTACTTCGATGTTGTGTAATGGTTGACAAGCTTATCTTGATAAATCAATTACGACTGAATAGTGAGTTCGATCCATATAGAGTTTCCTTATACTTTCGGCCTTGTGCAACATCTAAGCTACGCTTATTAATTTTCTATAATGGCAAGGGATTCCGTTTCTTTTCTTTTTTTGCGTATTGTTTTCGTAATGTTTTCACATTTTCAGTTTTCTTTTCTTTTGCCTTACTGTCTTTCTCACTGTTTCCGCAACTGTTGCCTTTTTTTCTCTCTAACATCACTTTCACGAAAAGTTTTCAATTTTTCATTGTTCTTGTGCATCTATTATCTAAATATAATTTTGGCTGTGTGAACACACCTTAAATTCATTTATTCGTCTCATTTTCTTTCAGCAAAAAGCACGTTTTTCTGAGCTCCATTTTGTACAGTCTCGTGGTATAGTTATTAAGTTCTGGGCCGGCGTGACATCGATTTGAGTTGACCTTTTATTTATCTTAGAAAGTCTATTGTGCTGTTTGGAGAATTTCTTGAATAGAAATCCGGAAATTCCATGTGGCCATATATGTTTCCAGTTGACGATTTTCAGGAAAGTTCTTTTTTTTTTAAAAAAAAAATATTATTTTAATAAAGCTTTCGCTTTCTATGAGATTTTTTATAAAAATGTGCTAATCATACGTCTACAGTTTTTTTTAATACTAAACATTCATCCAATACAAAGTCACTCAAAAGGTTACTGAATGAGTTTGCTGTATGGACGTAAAGAGGAAGAAGTAAGTTAAGTTTATGAGGATATGTAGTATTGATAACTGTTGAATCTAGACTTGAATAAGTTAAAATTTTAAAATAGATCGGGAAGCATCTTCTTGGGAGTTTGTTTCATAAAGTAGCGTTTGTTTGGGAAGAAGCTGAGTGGAACTTCTTTCTTAGTAATGGAGTACAAACGGAATAAGAATGATTCGAACCTGTGCAACTGGCATGGCGAACCCTGGGTTTAAATGTGTGAACTGGTAGTAGTAAAGAAGTAAGCACGTCTGAACATTTGACAAGGAAATAGCGATAGTCTCGCGATGTTTCGTCTACGGGAAAATGGTCGCTGGAGAGAAAAATGATTCATCATCCACAAGGCCGAGTAGATGTTACTGAACTCTGTCAAAGATGGAGTGTTAGGATTGGACAACTCCAGTATAGATATGGCAACAATACTCCATTTTAGGTTTGATCTGAATTCTTGTGAAGATAAAGCTTGCAGAAGGAGTCAGAAATTTTTTGGAGTGGTAAAGGAACCGACCATTTTTCCGGTATCTTTAGTGATTGATCGTATACATGAGTCGCACTTCAGGTGCGCTTTCTTTTCACACGGGTTCTATCTGTTTCAGAATAAGGGACAGCAACGGTACTTACGAACAATCTGACGAAGAAATTAAACAATCGTAACAATATATTTATCATAAACGTTAAGGGAGATCATGGATCATTAAGATATGATATATCTTTTGTTGTCTGATAAGAATCAACAAACTATATGTGTGATATCAACGAACACTCATTTGCGACTTTTGTGATGTCAACGAATACTCATTGTCACTTTCGTAATGCTCGTTGTAGTAGAGACTTTGTAATCGCAGATACAACTATAGTAACGCCGTTGAACAATGCTGGTGTCAGACGCCTTCGGGTAGCACACGCACTAATAGTACTTGCTCGATAATACTCATTCGAGTAGCAATCTGTATAGTGATCCGAATAGAGAAATAGTATAGTGAATAGAGTAGAGATAGTATAGACTAGAAATGGTGATCCGTATATTAATAGAGGATAGAGGAGAAATAACTATCCGAATAGTCATAGAGGATAGTATAGAATATAGCGATCAATTACACGTCACGCGACTTCTTAATTATATGTTTCCTTTATGGTCATACGGTCTACTTAATTCAATAATGGTATCGCCTGTGTTTGATCACTGGCGATCTATGTTCAAACTCAAGTGTCGGAAGCGACACTTTATTCCTATATGTTGGAGCATACCTACGGACAATAATGAGTATGATCCCATTCACATAAATACAGTAGTAAATACTGTATGTTGGTCTGCAGTTGAAGTTTCGTCTCCAGCTGTGCTGGTCAAACTCTTTGCCTCCGAACAGAGAGGGTCCCTAGACGATGATATGTCTCGTCTCGGGAAACAGTTACCTGACTCTTTTTTTTATATATACAGGGTCTACGGGAAATTTTTGGCTGAGCCTACAGGCTCGGATACCCTATATTAAATTCCACCTTGTGCCACATCTGATCGCGTGGGGCGGTTGGTAGTGATCCTGCAGTTGGAGATTCGTCTCCAGCTGTGCTGGTCAAACGCTCTGCTTCTGGGCAGAGAAAATCCCCAGACGAGGCTATGTCAAATGTCAGCGTCTCGTCTAGGAAAACAGCTACCCGACCTCGTTTTTTACGGTGTCTACGGGGCAGTTCTGGCCGAGATACCCCAAATTAAATTCGACCTTGTGTCACATCTGACTGCATGGGGCGGTTGGTAGATATGCAGTTAGAGATTAATTATGGAATTCATTTGATTCACTTCTAGCTGTTGACTACTACTACTACTACTACTACTACTACTACTACTACTACTCGCGACTTGATTATTCTATTCAGTAATTATCCCTCGGTTACAATGCTATATAACAGACAGTTATAAAAAAAAAACTCAATGAATTGAAAATGTGAAGTTACATAGCAATCGGAAAAGATCTCTTTACGACACGATGTAAAATATTCTGAAATAGGAAAATGCCTCTAGAAACATATAACAGAGGAATGAACTGCTATATACAATCTAATCTCTTGTATAACATTGAATGCAGTACAGTCTCATGCCAGATAATGAAGAGATTTGAAGTGAGATGTGGGCTTACTGGTAAGTGCTGGGAATAATATGTGAGGAAGAGTTTTACGCAAAACACGATCTACATGGAAGCTGATATTTACAATGAGAAAGAGACAATTTATAGGATATATAACGAGGAAAGATGTCTTGGAGACTTTAACACTCACGGAAAATACTGAAGACATGCGAAGCAGGATGAAAAAGCGAATAACCTACTTAACGTGTTTATGTGAATAGATAGCGGAACAATAACAAGGAAATAGGGGTAAAGTTGCAAATGTTACTTAGACCAAACAAATACAGGATGGATGAGTTTACCAAACCTCTGAGTTTGCGAATACTCAGCTTGTCGACCTCTCTGTCTCTGGACGAACCCAGACGAGGCTATGCCTACGGGGCATAGTCTCATCTGGGAATCTAGACAGCAACCCGACCCTGTATACACAGGGTCTACGGGGAATTTTTGCACGAACATACCGGCTCGGAATGACCCACGTAAAAAAAAACGGGCTTGTGTCACATCTCGCCTTGTGGGGAGGTAATGGTAAATACCGTTATGGAGGAGTCATAATCGCTTAAATCTTTAAGGTATATTATTATTATTATTATTATTATTATTATTATTATTATTATTATTATGTTCGTTAAATATGTTCGTTAAATTAAGGACGTATCACAACTGTATGATTATTTAATATTGAAAATAAAGATCACAGGACAAAACTGGCAGTGAATCAATAGATAGGCTGACACAAGTCCATTTTAAAGTATTCCCGTTTATACTAAATTATTATCTCCGATTTATAATAGAGTCCAAAATGTTTGGGTCCGGTTGAATTTGGAGCAGCGCATCTTATGCTTTTTTCCATTCATGACACCATTTTTCATGACGAGATTTTTGGCGACACCAACTACACTGAAAATACATCCTTTGTCACTTCACTGATCGCAACGGTGTCTCACGTGCGTTTTATTACAGCAACGCTTGCGAGGTGCATCATATTAAATTTTGTCCGTTCGTGAAATAATATAGAAACGGAAATTCAAGAGTTTGAATTTAACTTTCGCGACTCCAGCGTTTCGCGCCGCGGCTCCATTTGGGGGGGGGGCGCAACTCATAGTTCAGGAACCGCTGATCTAGAGTAAAAAAAAATAGTAGACTTAAGTCCTGTTTAAAAGAGAGTAAAAACGGAGACGCTTGAATACTAAATGTTAACATACAACTAGCTTACACTAGATTGAAAAACGAAGACACAGGTCAGGTTTAAGTCAATCAAGTTAACATAGGTCCGGTTTACAGTGAACATAGGTTTGGTTTGCATGAAAATTAAAAAGGAAAACATAGGTTCGTTTTACCCGAGAGAGAAAAATGTAGACACAAGTCCGGTTTGCACTAGACTGAAAAAGTAGACAATGTCCAGATTTAAACTACAGTCAAAATGATAGATTTCTAGTTTACACTTTTAAGAAGGTATAGACTCTGTTTACAGAGAATTAAATGGTAAACGATATACGTCTGCTTTACACTAGAATAAATATGTTGATATAGATCTAGCTTGCACTAGAGTCAAGAAAGTATAAGTCCTGTTTACAGATAGTCAAAAAGTTAGATTACATACGTCTGCTTTACACTAGAATAAAAATGTTCATATAGGTTTGGCTCAGACTATATTCAAAATCGTCGACATAGGTCTGGTCTACACTAGAATAAAAAAAAGGAAGACATAGATTCGGTTTACATGAGCGACAAAAATTGTAGACATATGACTGCTTTACACTACACTAGAAAGGTAGCTATAGATCCAGTTTACACTAGTCGCAATGGTAGGTAAAGGCTCGGTTTACATTAGAGTCAAGAAAGAATAGGCCAGGTTTACAAGAAAGACGGAAAGGTAGCTCTCGGTTCAGCTTACAATTGAACAAATTTATTAACACAGATCGGGCTTTCACTAGTCCAGAAGTTAGACATAGGTTAGATTTATACTAAAGATATAAAGTAAAGAAGTTCCTGTCTACAAGAGAGTCGAAAAGGTAACAATAAGTCCAGCTTACACTTAAACAAATAATGTTGATGTAGGTCTGACTTACACTAGTTAAAATCGTAGGCATAGGTTAAATTTAAACTAGAGACAAAAAGGTAAACATTGGTTGGGTTTATACCCATCTGCAGGAGATGCAGTCTTCCCATTTTAAACCCTGTGGACATGGCAATGTAGTAGTAGTAGTAGTAGTAGCAATATTTCGAGTCGTCTTATTTTAAACCCTGTGGACAGGGCAATGTAGTAGTAGTAGTAGTAGTAGTAGCAATATTTCGAGTCTTCTTATTTGAAACCCTCTGGACAGGGCAATGTAGTAGTAGTAGTAGTAGTAGTAGTAGTAGTAGCAATATTTCGAGTTTTCTTATTTTAAACCCTGTGGACAGGGCAATGTAGTAGTATTATTATTATTAGTAGTAGTAGCATTATAGTTCGAGGTAGAGTAGAGTCATCATTATCCTTTCAGATAGTCATTTATCTATATTAGTCTACTTAAACTGATGTCATCATTATACTTTATAGCTTGGCGCCATCTGGTAGTCATCGTTTGCAATCTAGTGTTTATCGCTGGGGATCAATTGACAGCAGGTGTCGTCGCATTTATCACGCCCTTTCAATATTTTGTTGATTACAACAATGATGGTTTTTTTTTCAGAATCGCTTTTTATTATTATTGCCCGTATTATTATTATTATTATTATTATTATTATTATTATTATTATTATTATTATTATTATTATTATCCCTTATACATCATCATCATCATCATAATTAATACAAAATGCAGTTGTCGTAGCAACATCATCAATATTATTAATCACATTCTTGTAATTGATTGTCCTCGTTCTAATGATCAATATTCCCGTTTTTTTATTAATTTCATTTCTCTTATTATTGCGATCAATTTGTCTTTGTTTTGTTCTCGATGACATAATAAGTTTTTTTTTTCTTCCATTCTATCTAATGTCTTTCTAATCATTTCTGCTGTTTATATTGTTTCCATTGGTTTTGTTTTATTAATTTTATTTACATTTAACTGCTATCCCGTCATTTTATTGTTTATTTATCAAGCTTATCTGTTTCTTGATCTATTTTATTTCTTGGACTTGTTTTTCTAGCGTTTTTTTTCCCCATTTTTCTAAAACGACAGGAAGTGAAGCAGCAATTCTTTCTCTATCAGGGGCGTATGTAAGAATTATTGTGTTTCGTGCGGTCCATCTCATTACTCATATTTTGACAAGGCTGAAAATTAATTAAAATTTCCCGCTACGGAATTAAGTTGTGTTCCCGCTGTCCGAACGGATTGCTTCCCCCATCTCCGCTCCAATAACAATCCAATCCAGTCACATGGTTATAAGGCTTCTACTTCGTTTTTATCCTTGATCTATATTTGTGTTTCTTTTTCTTTAATATTTTCTTCGGGGAAATTTTAGGTTCTTTCTTTCGTTTTTCGCTTTTTTTATCCTCCGTTCGTTTTGGCGATATTTAAACACTTCTTTCTTTAAAAAAAATATTCTGATGGCAGATTTTTTTAATTTTTTAATAGTGATTTGACTGTTCAGACTTTGACATTTCCTGATATTTTTTAAAAAATTATTGCTTTTATATGTTTTATTCTTCTTCCTTGATAAGTCTTTCTTTCTTGATCAATTCCTTTTCTCTTCTTTTTTTTTTTTCTTGCCTTCTTTAATTTTTTTATCTTCGTTTACCACTTTTTTCGGTATTCTTTCCTTTTTTTTATCTTCTTTCTTGTTTTCTTTCTTTTTTTTTTCAATTTTCCTGTCTTTCTTTCTTTAGTAATTCATTCCATCTTTATTTATGTGTTCTTTCATATTCTTATCTTGTTTTCTACTTTAAATATTTCTTTCCTCCTTTCTTTGTCAATTTCTCCCTTTTCTCTTTTCGTGTTCTTCTTTCTCGACCTTGTTTTCTATTCTTTCTTTCTTTCATCTTGTATTCTTTTTTTATTTAAACTTCTTATAATCGTGTTTCTTTTCCCATCTTTCTTTCTTTCTTTGCCTTTTCTACCTTATTTGCTTTTTCCTTCTTTTCTCATTTTCTTTGTTTGTTTGATTGTTCCTTTCTTTCTTTCTTTCTTTCTTTCTTTCATCTTGTATTCTCTTTTTATTTAAACTTCTTGTAATCGTTTTTTCTTTTCCCATCTTTCTTTCTTTCTTTGATTTTCTAACTTATTTGCTTTTTCTTTCTTTTCTCATTTTCTTTCTTTCTTTCTTTGATTTTCTAACTTATTTGCTTTTCCTTCTTTTCTCATTTTCTTTCTTTCTTTCTTTCTTTCTATTAGCCTCTCTTCTCTCTGTATAACTAATCATTAATGTTTATTTTTTAATTTTTCCTCCAATAAGACATATTTTTCCAGACTGCTATTAATATCTGCGTTTTTTCTTTTTTTGTGTGTGTGCGAAGAGCCGCCTTTCCTTTATTTCCAAGTTGTTTTACATTCTATTCTTCTCTTTTTCTTTACTGTTCTTTCTTAGTTTTCTTTCTTGCTCCCATTTTTTACTTCCCTTTTTTCTTTCTTTTAATTTTTCATTGCCTCCTTCGCTATTTTTTTTTAGCTTCACTTTCTGTATTTATATTTCTACCCTCTTTCCTCAACTTTCTTTCTTCTCTTTATGTAACAGACATACATTTATAGCTTCCATCTTACCGCCATCATCCCATCCAACACCCAATGATTCTTTTCCTCATAAATCTAGGCATACGAAGAGATCCGTTATTTTCGCTTAATAAAAGCGATAAATCTCATATTGATTGCAAAATAATTCGTCGCACACGCTTGAACATGATAAAAAGGCGAAGACAGACGAAAAAATAAACCTACAGCTGGAAAAAAAAAACAACAAAAAAACCCCCACATTATTACGTTTGCATATGCATAGAGATAAACCAAAGAAAAATATGTACACACAATGGATACTGAAAAGATCTCTGACCGACCCACATAACAAAATCACTATTTTAATGATCAAATTTCAGACTACTGATTTCGATATATATATATATATATATATATATATATATATATATATATATATATATATATATAGATAGATAGATAGATAGATATAGATATAGATAGATAGATAGATAGATATGTGTCTGTGTAAACTTGTAAAGTTGAGTTAAAAGAGGAATTAAATGAGACAACCAGAAGAGGCATGACACGTGGAACTAGAACAATCAACCCCGGTGGACGAAATAAAGGATTCTGTTCGAAATTCCAATGACCCAAAGAAGTATGCATGTATGCAAGCATATAAGCACGGTGGAGTAGCGGATAGTGGTTCAGTTTCAGGATTCGGAAAGGCGAATTCAAATTCCAGTTGAATCCATTACATTCACTTACGGGCTAATACCCTGGGAAAGGTATTAATCCTCTTATACTCCCTCCAGCTATGGGTAAATAGAAGGACAGAGTTCTATGTCCTTGGGTTGCAACTGGTCTAGAAGAATTACACCTCTGAATTCAAAAACTGCGGAGGGTCGTTTGCGGAACTTGCGGCAGGTAGTGCACCACGCCTCTGTATTAGGCCCTTAAAAATGTGTGTTTGTTTCTGCACAAAGCCTTCACCACTATGATCAAATCATATCTGCAGATGTCTGGGCTGTCCTTTCCTTGGAACTGAGACGCTTGGCCCTCATACGTCGAATGCGACGGGAGAGTCCACCATATATATATATATATATATATATATATATATATATATATATATATATATATATATATATGTATGTTACATTAAACGTTATATATATATATATATATATATATATATATATATATATATATATATATATATATATATAAAGAATTAACGGATTTTCTTTTTAGTCTCACTCTCTTTTGAGCTCTCTCTCTTTCTTTGTCTCTCTCTTTCTCTGTATATATATATATATATATATATATATATATATATATATATATATGTGTGTGTGTGTGTGTGTGTGTGTGTGTGTGTGTGTAAATTTTTAAATAGTTCTCTTTTCTGGTGGAAAATGTGATCTGATGAACCAGGAAAATTTCTTTTTTTTTTAATTTAAGTAATATTCACTCTGATTTTAAATTGAACTCTCTGGATTCCATCCTACTTGGCATTATCTATATGGATTAACAAACATTTTCATTACCTAACTAAATATACTTACATATATATATATATATATATATATATATATATATATATATATATATATATATATATATATATTATTTTTTGACAAAACGAAATATTACCAGGAAAAAAAGTTTTGGCATTAAATAACCTATTGAGGTTGATATGCCGTAAAGCACAACAAACCAAACCAAACCTTAATTACATCAATTTTGGCTTGTGTAATAACGTCTCCTTTTTTTTCTTGACACAATACCGTGTTAGTATCAAGTTATTCTCATCTATGACCGGTAGTTGACTTATATTTTGTAATGAAAGTTCGCGGAATTAAGGAATTTGGTGAATTTCAACGAGGACAATTAATAGAATGGTATCAGTGTGGCAAGTCCCAATGAAGAAGGCCATTGTCCTGTGGGACAACGTTCAGCAAGACCAAGCATCGTGTTTGAGTGAACGAAAAGGGTGCCGAAGAGGGAAGTCATCAGAAATCATCGTCAGAGCTTCAAAGATGTCGTCAATAGTATGAAAAGTCGCCATATGTGGCGAGAAAGAGTCTGAAAGAGCTAGGCTATCAATGAAGAGTTGCAAGAAAGATGCCCTTGATTTCAGGGGTTAAGAGGAACTGGCGTATGAAATGGGCGAGAGAATTCGAGAGCAAAGATTAGGAAATTTGTCAGTCTGTAATTTGGTCAGATGAATGTAAATTCTGCCAATATACGAATTCAAGACAGGCTTATGTTTGAAGAAGTCAGAATGAGACTTGGAACACTGAATGTCTGCAGGCAACTGTGAAACATGCAAGGATTGGAGTAATGGTGTGGGGCGCTGTCTGGTTTGTAGGGAAATCTGAGCTGATTTTTGTTGACGAGCGGTTGAATGGTCCAAAATTCTGTCAAATATTAGAGAATGGACTACTCTCACTGTTTGAAACCAAGCAGATGGACAGGAATGTGTACCTTTTTCAAGAAAATGGAGCGCCATGTCATACGAGCAAAGTAGCAAAGGCCTGGAATGAATCGCAAGGAATCAAGTCACTGCCATGGGTAGCCTAAAGTCCTGATATGAATCCAATAGAGTACGTTTGGAAGCACCTTCACCGAAAACTTCAAGAGCGTGGAACCAAAATTATGTCAGTGGCAACTCTTAAAGAAACATTGCTAAATGAGTGGCAAAATATGGATTGTTGATAACGTGAGTAAATTCATGAAAAATCGAATACAAGCACTGAAAGTAGCAAATGGAGGACCTACTTCATGCTAGTTCCAAATATTGTTTAATGTTGGGTTGGGGTTACGTAAATAAATTTTGAAATTGGATGTAGTTTATTTCTATTGGCTAAAAACTTTTCTTCGGTCACTGTAGATTAATAAATAATTTTCAAAGTATTTGTATATGTAATGCGAATGTCAGTGACTCGCTATGTCACACTTTTTCAACTTTATTCCTAGAGGCCAGAACCCAACATATCATACCATTTTGGAATCAGGCTGACTCCGTGAACAAATTAAAAACATTCCGGGCAGGGATTCGGACTCGCAATCCTGAAATTTTGGATTCCCAATTTTCATTACTGTGATTGTTTTCGGCGATCTTTCACGCGATTTTTTTTAGTAACTATTTTGTTTTTACGATAACAGTTTTTATAACTTGGAAATAAACTTGGGAATAATCAAAGTTATTTGCGAAATCCAGTGAAAGTCACCCAAGAAATAAAAATAATTGTTTGTAGGTAAGTAAGGACCTACGTGCATCAAAGTGTCTTTAAATTAAGTGGCGATAGAAGAACTATCGTTGAACTTTTAAAAGGTAAGGTTAAATATTAATGCAATACTTAAATGTAGCGATCAATTATAAGTTCTTCTGTAGTTTATTGTTGCCTATAGCATCTACTCCTCCCTACCTATTGTGATGAAGGCCTAATCAAGAGCAAGCAGCTGGAGCTAGCTTAAATGCCTTCTCATATGGTTGGGGGGTGTTCAAGCTAGTTATTTTTTATTTACTCACAATCTCCAAAAAAAACAAAAAAAAAAAAAAACACTGACTTTATGTACGAATATAAATGATCAGTATGAGCAGATAGATGCCTGGAAAATAACTCCAGTAAGAACTTTCAATCATTTAGATCAGATGTTCTCCACTGGGATCCACATGGGCCCCAGTGTCCATGTAAAAATACTAGGGGTACCCACGAAAAAACAACACATTGGAGGTCCACGGTAATATCTTAGTCCTCCATAGAGCAATTTCACTTCGGAACAGTTGTTACAAATCAGAATTAATATATATATATATATATATATATATAGATAGATATAGCGTAACTTTAGTCGATATATATATATATATATATATATATATATATATATATATATATATATATATATATATTTCGACTAAAGTTTCGCTGGATTACCAGCCCGTCTGGCACAATATGTATGTTGTTAAAAGTTTTAACAACAAACATCTTATATATGGGGGGCAGCATGTGTGTTTGTGTGTATCTAGCAGTATATATATATATATATATATATATATATATATTAAGACATTTTTATGTTTATAGATTGTTTTTATAGATACAGCTATTTAAGTAAATGCTCTGTTTATAATAAACAGTATTAAACAATATTTAGTGGCCTGAACATCCGAGAAATTTTCATAGAAAATATTCGTCCTCGAACATTCAGGAATGTTCTCGGACATTCAGGCTGGTAAATATTGTTTACTGAGCATTTACTCAAATAATTGTATCTATAAAAAGAATGTATGAACATAAAAATGTCTTAAAATAATTCTCGGACTTTGTCCATTTCATAATATATATATATATATATATATATATATATATATATATATATATATATATATATATATATATGTGTGTGTATTTATGTGTGTGTGTGTGTGTGTGTGTATAGGGTGCAGCAAAATAATGGCTGTTTTTTCGAGCTGACCACCACAGCTCGAAAAAAATGCCGACGTGGACCATCTCAGTGGTCACCACGATCACCAGACCAGAATATTTCTTGCGGGATGTACTGACTAAAAGATCTTGTTTCTTAGCGAATAAATTAGACTATATTTGTTTATTTCTGTTTATGCCAGCATAAGTCTCTTTAATCCTTTTATGCACACTGCAAAATCCGTTATTAGAGATTGTGAGAAAGAAAAAATAAAACATACATTGTATTAATTATAGGCTTATGAAAAAATAAAAATCCGTTCTTAATTATAGGATTCTAAATAAAGACCAGTTATAATTATAGGTCTCTGCTTATAAGCCTTTGATACACAATGTCCCTTTAAATTGGAATTGTAGGCATTATTAAATTAATAAGACAGAAGTATTTACTTACACATATATACGGAGTGCGCCAGGTATTTGAGAGCGGATTTCCGCCGACTGTAAATTGGAAAATGATTCAGACATAATTTAATAATCCCATTTCTTTTACAGAAATATCGTGAGAATTAATACCGTCGAATCTAAACTGATGCAGAAAACGAAAAACAGGGGTCTAGTGTTAGTAGCATGCAAACATATTTTCTTGGAGATAGCACGCTTCTTGAATTTGACTAAAAGAACAATAAATTACGAATAGCAATGCGCGAATCCCCTCTTCTTCTTCTTCTTCTTCTTCTTCTTCTATGTCCCGTATCCCTTTAGGAATTTGGCGATCATGGTTATCCACAATTTGCTGTCCTTTTTAGAAATAAATTTTGTCTTTTTGCTATCTCCCTTAAACATCATCCCACTATCCATTTCTCTAGGTAGGTTATGAGTTCTTTTTCTCTGTCCTTCTTACCTTCAATTTGTTCTGTGAGTATCCAATTTTCCAAGCCCTCTTTCCTAACTATATATCCTAAAAATTTCTACTGTTACTTTCTGATGTTAAGTGTAATTATCCTTTTTATTTCCATTTTATCTAAAATCTCGTTATTGCTCACGTGTTCGGTCCATGGTATTCACAGAATCCCTCTGTAGAACCACATTTCTGTTGCCTCAAGTCTCATCTGCATCTGTAAGGAGATTGTCCGGAATTCACTACCATATAGGATATTACATAATAGTTCAATACTCTTTTCTTTGTCTCTAACGAAATTTTTCTGTTTCTTCATTCTTTGCTTAACATTTGGAAGGCATCTTTCACTATTCTAGTGCGTCTTCGGATTTCAGTGTTGCACTTTTCGTCGTCTGTTAAAACATTTTCCAGATATTTAAATTGCTGAACCTGTTAAATTTTGATATCTTCAATTTGTAATTTGCATGTTGGGCTGTTCTTTTGATAACAACCAAACATTCTGTCGTTTGCAATTACTGTTTAGTCATTTCTTCTAGATTTCCTCCACCACCTTCTGTAGGGGTTCTTGTTGTTACCTTTCTATGAATGTTATAAACTCTGTGTCACCTGCATATCTTATGTTTTTAATATTGTGAGGATTAAAAATGAATCCTGTAGGACTTCTAATTCTCTAAGTATCGCTTCACAGTATATGTTGTTTAAGTCTGGTGAGAAGACATGTCGTACACTCCTTTCTGTTTGTGGATTGTTATGGTCCGATTCCTTGTACCACGGTGATAGTCCAAGGTAGAACCAATAAAGAAGAACTCGAACACGTATATGGAATAACACAGATATATTACAAACAGGAATATATATAGAGAGAGGTAGAAAAGTGTTAGTACGAACAATCAGCTTTGGTAGCAATTGTCTGAACGCGACTCTGTTTCGGACTGCATCTGACTCGACTGATTGACTCGCTCGCTCAGACTGACTGACAGACTTCTGACGGACCTCACTCCAGACTTCAGACTGAACTCTAGACATCAGACGGAACAGTATTTAGTCACCCCCACCACACAAGGGCATCATGTGGCACAAGGCCGGATTAACGTGGGGTTTCCGAGCCTGTGGGCTCGGGCAAAAATATGCCCTTTGAACCCGTATAAACGGGTTCAGAGTCGGTCTACCACCCCGAAAGAGACTCCGCCCTTCGGCGTAGCCTCCTTCGGGTTCCTCCCCGCCCGAAGGTAAGGAGTTCAACCGATCAGCCGATCAGCCGGTCGCCCAACTTCGGTCTGAACTCCCTGCTTCCTCTTGAGGCGCAGTATTTATTACGTATGGAATAGTCTATTATGTTATTATTGGTAAGGTTCCATAACATGGATATTTGCTGATTTCAACTCCTTTACGTATCAGTAGTTTGCTTCTACTATATGTTCTGGAGTAATTAATATCCTTCTAAAATATGTAGTAGTTCCAACAATTTTTAGAGTCAGTAAAAATAATAAAAGGTTAGTTGGAGGGAAAGAACAATATATATATATGTACACATATATATATATATATATATATATATATATATATATATATATATATAGATAGATAGATAGATAGATAGATAGTGATATAAATAAATAAATAAAGATAGTAAGATAACGGTATAAATAAATAAAGATAGATAGTGAGATAAATAAATATATATATATATATATATATATATATATATATAGTGATATATATATAATATATATATAGTGATATAAATAATATATATATATAATATATATAGTGCTATAAGCAATATATATATATAATATATATAGTGGTATAAATAATATATATATATATATATAATATATAGTGATATAAATAAATATAGATAGTGAGATAAATAAAGATAGATAGATAGATAGATAGATAGATAGATAGATAGACAGGGATATAGATAGATAGATAGATAGATAGATAGATAGATAGACAGGGATATATAAATAAATAGATAGATAGATAGATAGATAGATAGATAGATAGATAGATAGATAGATAGATAGATAGATATGAATAAATAAATGAATATAGATAGATAGATAAATGCGGGGAAAAAGGAAGAGGAAAAGTTCCAGGAAGGGGAGTAGAAAGAAAACAGTTTCGAAAAACACGAAAATAAATTAAATGTGAGAAATGTTAAACATAGCAGAGAGTGAAAGAGAGACGGAAAATGGGAAAGAAATTGAGAGAGAAAAAATGATACACAATGTAAAAGAGAGAGAAAGAGGGGGGAATGGAAGTCATTTTTAATATTACAATCAATCAACCAATATAAATGTGACTACCTTGTAGACATCCGTTTACATATCAGAATTTGTTTGTTTATTTTGATAGAATATATTATGAAAAGGCTAGGATTTATACACGATGTGTCCAAAGAACTTTCAAAATCTAATCATTTTTGTGTTTGTTACAATTAACTCTCATATAATAAACAATGTTTAACTAGTAAACGTTTTCATACATTTACGACGCCATCTTTAATACAGGTGTGGCGCATGTATTGGTAATATAATTCAACAGCAAAACAATTTAGTACCCTGTATAAAATCAAATTAATAGGGGACTTGAGACAACAGATATAGGATTCTGCAAAAGGATACTGAGAATACCATAGCTGGAAGGAAGTTTTCAGCAAAATAGAAACAAAAAGATATATTTAGAATCATAAAGACACAAATGAAATCACTAAGGTATATAATGAAGAAATAAGGCTTAGGAAATTTAAAACCCGCTGGTCTTATTGAAGGGAATAGAGAGTAAGCTACCTAATAAGCTTTTTGCAAATTGATGACAGAACAAGTAATGGGAGGGTTAGTAAAAATATTTAAAAAAAATAACATTGCTAACAGCTACAAAGGATAGGATGTAGTGTACAGCCTTGATCGCCAACGATGGGAAGGGACACGTTACAGAAGATGATTTTATACGGCATAAAGAATGTTTCACAAGAACGCCGTGAAATGCTGCATTTATATATACGAAACGTCATCATAGGTGCTCCATACACTAAGCCTTGTGCCGCATCTACGCTGCGCTTAGAAAATCAGCTTGGGCACCTCGATGGGGTGTAATGGTTAGCAAGCTTGTCTCGCTTGAACAGTAGGGAGTTCGATCCTCGCTGGGTGTCCCCTACATTCGGTCATGTGCCACATCTAAGCTACGTTTGGAAAATCACTATATATACGAACGTGCACAAGCATAGATGAATACGAAATAATTCATGTCAACCATCTTAGATAGACCTACGCTAATGTATTTACAAAATCTACAAAGGTTTACAGTCACATCACATTGAAAAAATCGTACAATGACCGAAATTAAGCATTGTCAGAATCTAGATGGGCTGTAAATTTGGATATGCTGGTAATATAATGGTTAATATGTTGGAATTGCTAATCTGAGTGCAAAGTTTCTAATTCCACTTTAGGTTCGTGATATTCACTTACGCTCAAATAACCTTGGGAAAGGTATGAATTCACTTCTTCTCCCCCCAGCTATGGGTTCATTTTTAAAAGTTGTCTCACTAACTCATTATTACCTCAAAAATTCTGACAATCTAAAAATATTGTTTGGCTTTAAATGAGCTGCAAAGGGTTGGTAATCCGTAGAAAACGAATCAATCAATATTCATAAAGTACTGTGAAAAATTTGAAAGCTTACGCTACGTTTGGGAGTAATAAAAATGTCGGATTAAAAATAAAGCCATTAATTCTTTAGAAATTATAAGGTACTGTATAAACGTTCGAGAACAGTGAATATCGGACGTCAATTGAATGTGTTACGGACATTTGTCGCTAAGCCTCATTATCTGGAGACGACTGCAAAGAGAAGACTGCATTACGTTAAGTAATTGATCGTCAACTTTCGCTAACATTCTGAATAGAGTTTGATAAAAAATGCAGACTTGAACACATCTACACGCTGATAAGTACATAGGGAAGATAATGTTATTAATTTATTACTTTCTTTCAAGATTTCAAAGTACCGGAGAACATCATAATCTCGAATATTACGTCTGGGATGCATATATACAGAGCCACACACACAGACATATATATATATATATATATATATATATATATATATATATATATATATATATATATATATATATATATATATCTATATATATATATATATATATATATATATATATATATGTGTGTGTGTGTGTGTGTGTGTGTGTGTGTGTTAATTAGTACATATATGTGTAACTATGTTTTGGTGTGCGACTAATGTTTCGCTGGATTACCAGCCCATCGGTCACAATATGTATGTTGTTAAAAGTTTTGACAACATACATCTTATATAAGGGGGAGAGCATGTGTGTTTGTGTGTATCTATCTATCTATCTATCTATCTATCTATCTATCTATCTATCTATCTCTCTCTCTCTCTCTCTCTCTATATATATATATATATATATATATATATATAAAAACATTTTTATGTTTATATATTCTTTTTATACATACAAATATTTAAGTAAATGCTTTGTTTATAATAAACAGTATTAAACAACATTTACCGGCCTGAATATCCGAGTAATTTTCATAGAAAATATTCGTTCTCGGACATTCAGGAAATTTCTCGAGCATTCAGGCCGGTAAATATTGTTTAATACTGTTTATTATAAACAGAGCATTTACTCAAATATTTGTATCTATAAAAAGAATGCATAAGCATAAAAATGTCTTAAAATAATTGTTGGACTTTGTCCATTTCATAATATATATGTATATACATATGTATGTGTTTGTGTGTGTGTGTGTATAGGGTGCAGCAAAATAATGGCTCTTTTTTTGAGCTGACCACCACAGCTCGAAAAATATGCCGACGTGGAGCAACTAAGTGACCATCCCGATCACCAGACCAGAATTTCTCTTGCGGGATGTACTGACTAAAGATCTTGTTTACAGTTTCAAATTGAGAAAAAATCCCGATTTACGACAAGCAATTTCTGATAAATGTACTGGAATTAATTTCAAAATGTGTCAAATGGTTTGTTGAAGTGTTACTGATAGGATTTCAACGCGTTAAACAGTTTGTTAATCATAAAAAAATCCTATTCTTTTCATGTGACAATATTTATAGATATTCTTAAACTTTATTTTTATTCAGTTAAAATTAATTAAAAAGAATAAGTACAAACGTGGCAGAAAATGAAAGTTGGTAGATGGTGTTGCCTTAAAAATCAGCATTCGAGAATTTGACTTTCTGTCGAACTTCATAGCTGGAAACGTTCAACTATCTTAGCGAATAAATTATACTATATTTGCTTAAGTTTCTGTTAATGCCAGCATAAGTCTCTTTCATCCATTTATGCACACTGCAAAATCCGTTATTAGAGATTTTGAGAAAGCAAAAATAAAACATACATTGTATTAATTATAGGCTTATGAAAAAAAAAATCCGTTCTCAATTATAGGATTCTAAATAAAGACCGGTTATAATTATAGGTCTCTGCTTATAAGCCTTTAATACACAATGTCCCTTTAAATTGGAATTGTAGGCATTATTAAATTAATAAGACAGAAGTATTTACTTACACATATATACGGAGTGCGCCAGGTATTTGAGAGCGGTTTTCGGCAGACTGTAATTTGGAAAATGATTCAGGCATAATGTTTTTTTCCGGTAAATGCTAACATTTAATAATCCCATGTGTTTATATATATATATATATATATATATATATATATATATATGAATATATATATGAATATATGTATGTATTATTTTACAGTTGAAATACCTCGATGTAAGTTCTATGCTAACAGTTTCTTCTCACGAATTTCTCATTTGTGGAATTCCTTTCTGATTTCTTGCTTTCCAGTCAACTTTGATCTGCCAGTCTTCTATCTCCTTACTTTCTGTTCTTTTATTGTTGTCCATTTTTAACCATTTTTATTGTCATATTCTCTTAAACTGATTAATTCTTTGCGTCTTAGTGGCTTTGTTACCTTACTTGTGGGAAATGATTCTATCTATCTATCTATCTATCTATCTATCTATCTATCTAACTATCTCTCTCTCTCTCTCTCTGTATATATATATATATATATATATATATATATATATATATATATATATATATATATATACACATAAACGTATTGCTTATATTTTCCCAGTATTATTAAAGGAAAACGGAAAAACGGTTATTTTCTCTTTTCCTTTACTAATGGCACCAAAAATCTTGTCCGTGAATATGAAAGGTCCAGTTAAAATTAAGTTGACAAAACCTCTACGAATTATTCAATGAAACATGTTTCAATATATATATATATATATATATATATATATATATATATATATATATATATATATATATACCCAAAGGTAATGAGAACGAAAAGAATATAAATTCAAATGTTCATAGCATTAATTTAAAAGAGGCCTCAGTGCCAAAAGTAAAGCAATAGTTATTCAATATAAATGATGTTACATAGGTATAAACTATTACTCACGACAAAGGTGCATTTTTCTTTCGATGTTACCGCATCTCGACAGGTGAGGAACAAAGATGGTTATAAACGATTCTCTTTAAATATCCTACTCATATCAAGTAGCATTTTTACTTATAGTAAGTAGCATTTTGAAACAAAATCCTTTATAACTATCTTTGCTCCACACACCTGTCGAGATGCGTTCGCATCGAAACAAAAATGCATTTTCGTCGTGAGTACTTGTTTGTCCGTATGTAACATCTTTATAATATATATATATATATATATATATATATATATATATATATATATATATATATATATGATGTTCCTTCATGACATAAGCAATGACGGCTTTCACAAATTCCGTTTCCTTATTAATTGTAAATTCTCGTGAATTTCTATAAATCCTTGGGAAAACATTGGCTTTGTTGATTGTAGCCTACGGTTTTGAATTAAGAGAGATCATTATTCTAAACTGGCGGCAACCCAATGCTACAGACTCTACTCATTAACTCATGACTGGTTTGGGTGGAGATGAGATGAATTCGTGAATTTCCTAATGGTATTTGTGTAAAAGTGAATGCAACAGGCTACGCCGGAATTTGAACACGGCTCGCAGATTTAACCTTCCTTTGCCGATAACCGTTACTCTGCTGGTCCATCCTGACGCATATATACTGAAGGAGAATAAAAACTTCATCCAGAAGCACGATATCTATTTTTGAGATAGGTAGAGTAACTACACACTCGGGGTTAGTAGATTCTCTGTTGAAATTTTGAAACTCTTCGATAAGTTTTTCACATCATGGCATTGTCCGTGTCTACTCTTATAGGATTCATATCTTTTTCTCAGGGAGATTTTTTAAGTGAAAAGCTTCCGTCAGAAATCGAACTTGAACTGCCAAATCCGTTTGGGCTTACCTCGCAAGTCACTGATAGCGAGCCCCCAAAACTTGTAACAATGTCATACATATTTCACATATACACATAAAAGATAGATTATACTGTCGTCTATTTGTTATTACTATAAAATTTAAATGAGGTGTGATCAAAATGTATCGTGACTGTCGCTATAGTAACGGAGCTAAAGTAGATAGAGTGAACACGCTTGACACAGGTTAACATTGAATTCTGTTGCACATAGACACATTATGCTCTCGCTCACCTCAGTTGTTTATAGCAGTGCCTGGAAGGGAAGTGTGTAGAGTGTGGTCATCTCATCACACCGAAATTTTACAAGAGACCATGGCTTGAGCAGCAGTATTTGGTCAAGGACAACATTCCCCATATCCGCCAAGCACCATATTACGCAGATATCGCATATTGCAGCTTTTTTCCTTTCTGAAAATCCCACTTGAAAGGAACAAGACGTCGAGGAAACACAAGAAAATATGACGAGGCAGCTGCACGCAATTTCAAAAGAAGGAATTCCATGTATGCTTCTATCAATGGAAACAACGCTGAAAAAAATCTGTGGCTTCAGAGAGAAACTATTTCGAAGGAGATTAAGTGCAGAATTTATATGTGTTATAGTTTTTTTGTTATAGCACCTGTCCCGATACTTCTTGGTCAGTTCTCAAATTTAAAGGCTGTACGTATTTGAGTAGCCATCCCTTTTTTAAAAAAAAAAAAAAAAAATTAAACACTAAAATTAGTGTCTAGTGTCTTATTAAAGAAAACGTATCACTTTGCAAGGAATCGAATATCCATTCCATTTAAAATTTCATTAAGAGCTTCGATTGACCCTGCCGGTAGATGTCAGTTTCTCTGTTTAAAAAATAACATGTCTAATCAAATATGCGTGCAAACTAAATGTAACGTTTATAGTATTATGCTGTAAAGTTTAGTATTAAGTAATATTTATAATATTAAGTAATAACGTTTAGTATTAAGTAATATTTATAGTATTAAGTAATACTTTTTCGTATTAAGGAATGTGTATAGCATTAAGTTATAATGTCGGATTTTAAATGAAATAATTTCTTAAGTTAAAAAAAAAATAAAAAAAATCCTTTCCCCAAACATTTACGAGTATATACGCGGGAAAGATGAGAACAGAAGCAAATTGATAAATAGTATACCAGTTTGTGTCATATACATACATACATACATACATACATACATACATACATACATACATATATATATATATATATATATATATATATATTTCATTCCTTGAAATCTAACTTTTTTACCATACTTTTTCATACCTTTATTCATAATTAACTTACTTCACTATCTATCTATCTATCTATCTATCTATCTATTTAAAAATTGATATATCTCAGTTCCTTCAAATCTAACATTTTACCATATTTTTCATGCGTTTGTTCATATTTAACTTACTTCACTATCTATCTATCTATCTATCTATCTATCTATCTATCTATCTATCTATTAGTCTGTTTGTCTATAAATCAATCTTGCTGTGTATATAATACTTATTTATATGCTCTGAAATCTATGTGTGAACTCCATAAATATACATGCATCGTGTGTGAAACGCACATATCTTTTTTTAATATTTTTTTCTACAATGTTTCCGAAGGCGCCAACAGATGCGTCCAAGTGCTTGTGTGTTTATGAGCGTGAGATAATATCAATTACGACAAATTTCAGTAATCTCTGTAATTAGGCCGTTGAAATTGTCATTGCCACTATAATAATGATATCACCACGCGGCTAATCACAACCATGTTATCGATTTTGGTTATAAACGCAATCGTCTACGACGGAACCTTCCCTACTCGTTGGCCACTACTAGCATACTGTCTCAATCTCTCACTCTCTCTTTCTCTTTCACTATATTATATTTTTTATCAGTTGTCTTCATTCACTTTGTCTATTCTAACCCCATTCCCTGCCACCCCGAACCCTGCTGACCAATCAAAATTATCAGTCGACATAATTCACTTAATTAGGATGCCATTAGTCCAATTAGACAAAAAATGCTGAAAAGTAAAAAAAATACTATAGCTCTATACATAAACAAAGAAGTATTTTTATGTTAAAAAGACAAGCAAAAATGAAATAGAGTAACAACCGGAAAACAATAAAAAGTAGGAAATCCTCTTTCTTCGTAACTAAGAGATATGAACAATCTATTCAAAATAAATCTATCCCCTAAACTAGCACGCACGCGCTATATATATATATATATCTTTCTGTGGATAATATATATATATATATATATATATATATATATATATATATATATATATATATATATATATATATGTGTGTGTGTGTGTGTGTGTGTGTGTGTGTGTGAAAATATTGTAGAAAATAGGAAAGAAACTGATTTGGTAAATAATCCAAAGTTCCTTAGTATTTTTGTTATTATTTTTAAAAAATAGTGCTCGATACGAAAGTAGAGCATAAATATAATTATTTATTTAAAAATATGATTCCAACTCGCTACATAAGAGGTCTCATGTTTCAAAACAAGAGCCGAAAACTTCAAAATAATATTTGAACTAACTTGAGTTAAAGTAGGCTCTGTTCCATCTTCAAGCGAAATTTTTTGGGAATGACTTATATTCCCAAAAATTTCGCTTGAAGATGGAATAGAGCCTACTTTAACTCAAGTTAATTCAAATATTATTTTGAAGTTTTCGGCTCTTGTTTTGAAACATGAGATCTCTTATGTAGCGAGTTGGAATCATATTTTTAAATAAATAATTATATATATATATATATATATATATATATATGTATATATATATGTGTGTGTGCAATACTTTTCGATAAAACAAATCGAGTGCTCTCAGTCACTGGTATGTTTATCTAAAAATAAATACGCTTAAATTCACCTTTATCTCCGCCGTGCGCAAGGGTAGATTCTTCGACTGATGCCAATTCAGACGGGTTTCGATCCTAGCTAGAGGAAACCGGACGTCTAGCCACACTGATGAGCTGTGATAATATAAATGCTCCTGAGGAATTATTTTGGTTGAGCTCTCAGGAGAGAAAGACTGAGTTTGTAAACAGTGGTTATTACTGCTACTAATGCAATACTCTTCGAATTGAGTTCTCTCAGTTACTGACATGTTTATCTAAAAATAAATACGTTTAAATTCATCTTCATCCCTGCCGAGCGCCAACGACTGACGCTAACTCAGCCGGGTTTCGACCCAAGCTAGAGGCAACCGGGCGTCTAGCTATACTGATAAGCTGTGATAGACTGAAACAGTCTTTCTGTGGATAATATATATATATATATTGATACTTAAGCGTCAATATTGGGTCCCAAAGAGCCAAAACAGATGAAATGTAAATTATTTTTATAACACTGCACGGTTTTAGTCAATTTTGGGGCATTCCTGAAACGTTATCTATCCTATTTAATTTTCAAATTACCAAAACGCATTCTTTTCTTTTTATGTGCCATGTCCTTTCAAGACGTAGGCGATCATGGCTCTCCACCTCCCTCTATCCCTTGCAGCTCTCAACAGGTTCCATCCCTTTGCTTTCTCTCCCAGACCACATTCTATCAACCACTTGCTTAAGCCCACCAGGTATATCACGCATTGTTTTCCCTTGTCTCTCTTTCCCTCTATTCGATCCATGAGTATCAGATTCTCCAGGTCCTCCTTCCTTATTATATGTCCCAGAAACTTTAGCTGCCTCTTCTTGATGTTAAGAACAAGCCTCCTGCTTGTTTGCAACCTCTCTAAGACCTCATCATTGCTCACACACTCGGTCCATGATATCCTTAGCATCCTTCTGTAGAACCAAATCTCTGTCACCTCGAGTCTCTTCTTCATCTTTGAGGAAATCGTCCAAAATTTGCTGTCCCGTAACAGCTCAGCATTCTTTTCTTTGTTACCAAAGAAATCCTCCTGTCTCGTAATATTCTGCCTATCTTTTGGAATGGTGTCCTTGGCCATCCCAATATGTCTACGGATCTCAATGTCGTACTTACCGTCCAAAACGCTCCTCTAATATTTAAACTTCGGTGTCTGCTTTATTCTAGTGTTAACGACCTTTAAATCGCATTTCTAGTTCATCCTTTTACTGATGACTATGCATTCTGTCTTCTTGTAGTTTAGGCTTAGTCCTTTCTTCTCACTCTCCGTTGCTATTACGAAATTGATATTGAAATATTGGGAACTTAATTTATTTTACGTGTATGCGTAAGCTGGCAAATTGTTAAGTTTTTCCATGTGTATATGGCCGATATTAGTTTTCTATAAAGAGAGAACATTTTCTTTTTTAACGAAAATTAATTTTTAACCCCACTCTCACTTATTTCACTCATTTATTTTTGAACATTTGATGATGGAAGCTATAAACCGAAGATATTCTTCACAGGAAGCAGCCAATCGTTTTATGCAGATGCTTGAAGATGAATCTTCCGACAGCGGTGATAATTCTATTTAAATCGGATGATTATGATAATGAGCTTGATGATGCTAAAGATATTGATGAGATACCAGATAACGAAGATGATGACATTGTGGATAGCGTACAGGACCATGATTCAGTTCCTGAAAGTGGCTATTCAGCTCTATCTGAGAAAAACTGGTCCAGTGTTCTACATGTGTCTTCAAAAACTCGTGGAGGAAATATTTTAGTAGTAATCAAGAACTCACATCGACAATTAAAACAAAGCGAGAAGCTTTGGATTTTTTTTTTCTCTTTTTTTTTTTGAACTCTGACATTATCGAAATGATTGTAAAAAGAACAAATAAGTACTGGAAATGTAAGAAAACAGACTGGCAAAGTCTTCAGGTGACAGAACTTCACACATATCTTGGTCTTTTATATGCTGCCGGAGTGTCGAAATGGAATTCACGAAAACACCAGTGAGATGTGGAAAAATGAACCTCTTTCACGGCTAGTTTTTACTGCGACAATGTCAAGGTGCCGATTTGAAGAAATTACTCAGTGCATTCGCTTTGATAACTTAGATACTCGGCAGAAGAGAGAGTTTGATAAGTTTGCACCATTCCATACGTTATGAGAGTTCTTCATTTCAAATTGTAAAAAGAACTATAAAAGAATTGCTTTTGTGCATCGATGAACAGGTCATTCTTTTCAGCGGGAGATGCCTATTCAGGAAAAATATCTACCTTCAAAGCCAGATAAATATGGCATCAAGTTGTTTCTTCTAGCGGATCGCAGCACTGGATGTATCTTATGCAGGCAAGGGAGCTGATAGAAATCTATAGTTGGATTGGTATTCAAAGTGGTTAAGCAATTACTTGAGCCATTTTGTAGAATCGAAAGAAATATCACCGCTGATAATTACTTTACAGATTGTATCCTCATTGAAGAACTTTATCGGAAGAGGTTGATCTATGTTGGAACAGTTAGAAAAACACAACGAGATATCCCAGAAGGCTTCACTAAAGTCCTTCACGTTGTCAGTTGCTGCTTCGCACTTGATCAAAATGTGAGAGTTGTCTCATTTATTCCAAAGAAAAACAAAGGTTACGCTTCTTTCAACAATGCATACTGATATCAAGGTTGACGATGATACTGGGAAATTTGTGGAATTGAAATTTCTCACCTAACAAGAGAGGGTAGCGTAATAAAAACGATTTTAGAGGTGCACATTGAGTCATGTCGATAAAAAAATTCACGCGTTTATACCCATAATGCAATAGGAGTGTCAACCAAAGAGGAAACATTTGCCTGAAGCCAACCAAAATGATGAAGATAGTAATTGCGAACATTATGAAGAGCTATCTCCAAGTCCTATTTCATTTCTGATATCGGATGTCTATGTTCGATATCGTCATTGCTTTCATGTTTGAAAAGAACTGTTTCATGCATACTAAATACCTTCAGTTTTAATTTCTTTAGATCAGTCGGAATCTTTTTAACTTTGCTGTTACCATAAATTCTGTAAGGCTGAGTGTGCTCTGTTCCACGGAATGTGACAATCACATGACTATCGCTAAAGTTTGTTTATTGATAGCAGTGTACAAGGGACATTCAACCCACCTGGATGACAAGGCAAAACTACTAACCCCATAAGATACCCCAATACCCCATTACCCTCTTCTACATTATTTACAATAGTAAATCATGAATTTCGTATCTGGTCCCGAAGGACCCATTTCGGACACTAATGTTCGGCGAAAACCTTGGGTATCTTAAGGTTAAATCCCAAAAATCAACCTTAAGTAGTAGGGATCGCCTTATACTACAATTCTAATTGTTTGGTTTGGTTTGGTTTGTTTTGCGGCATATCAACTTCAGTGGGTCATTTAATGCCGACAACTTTTTTTTTCCTGGTAATATTTTTGCTTTGTCAAAAGTCTCTTTCTATTAATATTTTTTCTCAAAAATATATCGCTGGTAATAATATTTTTCCAAAAACGTATAGCTGATAATATTATTTCTTCAAAAACGTATAGCTGGTAATATTATTTTTTTCAGAAACGTACAGCTGGTAATATTATTTTTTCAAAAACGTACAGCTGGTAATATTTTTTCAAAAACATATTATCAGAGGACTTGCTGTTGGACGTAGTTTATCGTCATACCCAGGACGCGGATGTAGTTTATCGTCATACCCAGGACGCGTCTTATACTACAATTCTAAAAAAAGAAACCTTAAATTCTGAGTGATATTTGTCGGTAGGCTAAACTCGGCCTCGGTACAATAACCAATAACGTACATGAAATTGATTAACATTATTAAATAAACCTGATAATAAGCTTAATAAAAACATTTTGTACCTTATATATTACTGGCATAATTTCATAATAAATTGCCTATTTGAAGAATAATTCTATATTAATGAAATCAACTTGTAAACATCGAGTTATGACTGCGTTTACAGCAACTTTTAAATTCACTCAACTTTCAATAATCGTCCTGGTAGTAATCATACTGCAGCAATAACATTTTGGATAATATAGTATTCATTTGTCATTAAAAATAAGTTCTCGTACTGTTTGCAGTATTTTGTTGATGAAGTATAACTAAATGGCCATTGGTAAACCAGGCAGTTTGTAAATGTATAGATATAGAAGAAGAAGAAGAAGAAGAAGAAGAAGAAGAAGAAGAAGAAGAAGAAGAAGAACAACAACAACAACAACAACAAGAAAAAGAAGAAGAATCAGTATTGGCAAGAGATCACGTCATGAAACGTAAACAAAATAATAGTTTCCCTTTTAGGGAACGTTCTCAGGAAAGATATGATATAGAATCGGTTTTGTTATTTTTTTTAATTTCTAATGGTACAGCGAGTAATATTTCCAATAACATCCTTATTATATAATCAATAAGCAGTCGTCTTATACTACAGGTATATTATATATTCATGAAAATTTGCTATATTTTGTGGCCTCATCTCATCTAAAGGTCGCCTTATACGCGGACATATACGGTAATTCATTTTGTGAATTTAATTTTGTTTTTAAGCAAATTGCAAAAGCACGACGAATGAACATCTTTATAAGGTTTATCTTTCGCTGTTTTGGACCCACAAAAAACAATTAGTATATAAACCAATGAAAGTTTGTTTTCGTTACATACAGATATGAATCAACGCATCCGATCTGTGAATCAAAATATCTGAAAAGAAAAGAATCTTTTTATTTATATTAAAAGTAATTAAATTGAATTAAATCAAAGGTATTGATATTAAATATAAATTCCCACCCCCAAATTTAATAATTTATCTTTCATTCTTTCTTTCTTTTGTTTCAAACTTGGATAATATTAAGAACTCGCAAACAGAAGGTGATCGCAGAATTAGGTCACAGCCAAACTGGCTTGACCGCTTTGGAATTGGTTCATCGGTTCGATTTGATTATATATGTAGCGTTCAACGTTAGGTGGGACTCCACATTAACTAGTCAGAAGATCGTAGCCATTACACCGAGAAGACGTTCAGATGTTTATATCTTTATCCGTGGGATCGTTCTCACGTAAAATTTTCTTCCGATCTTCCAGAGACGGAAAGTTAGAAGCTTCCGGGATCATCTGGAACTCAAAAGCCAAGATGGACTGTATTCTCCATGAATGAAAGTAAAACGATAATCAAACAAATAAACAACACTAATCGAACGAAATATTTCTACATATAAAAGGAAACAACTCAACCAAGACAAAACAAGATTTGTCTGCCTTGAACTATTTATAAAAAGAAAAAGACATAATGATGAAAAGTCGTCGATAAGATTATTCGACAGATAAGTAAATCATTGAAAATTACTCCAATTACAGCCAAACGGGCTTGACCGCTTTGGAATTGGTTCATCGGTTCGATTTGATTATATATGTAGCGTTCAACGTTAGGTGGGACTCCACATTAATTAGTCAGAAGATCGTAGCCATTACACCGAGAAGACGTGCAGATGTTTATATCTTTATCCGTGGGATCGTTCTCACGTAAAATTTTCTTCCGATCTTCCAGAGACGGAAAGTTAAAAGCTTCCGGGATCATCTGGAACTCAAAAGCCAAGATGGACTGTATTCTCCATGAATGAAATTAAAACGATAATCAAACAAATAAACAACACTAATCGAACGAAATATTTCTACATATAAAAGGAAACAACTCAACCAAGACAAAACAAGATTTGTCTGCCTTGAACTATTTATAAAAAGAAAAAGACATAATGATGAAAAGTCGTCGATAAGATTATTCGACAGATAAGTAAATCATTGAAAATTACTCGTATGACTATGTTTATTTTCTTTCCTTTCTCTTATTCTTTGTTTATTGTTTCCTTCTTCTTTCACTTTATATCTTTGTATTATCAAAATAACTTTACATCTCCTGTTCGTTTTCTATACATAATCTGTGTTTGTATTGGTCACTGAGTTGAAAATCTCACTTTTTTCTTTTAAATCTCACTTTTTCTTTTGCCATATGTTTGAATTCGGTCCGGAGATAAAATTCGTAACGACACGTAACTGCTAAAGGTCATTGTAATTCATTTAGTACTTGATAAAATACCGCAGCTTCAACCTCATTACTGAACAGACAGAACGTTTTTTTATCATTTCACCGCAAGCAAACTGTGAATAGCACTAGTACGCAGGGGCTGACATACAGTAAAAATGAATGAGAAAAAGATAAAATAGATTTGTAGAAAAGACAAAGGGAAGCCACGTCACGCATGTGTGAAAGTGACTGAAGTCGAGATACCGGGTCAGGATCGATTATATTACAGATCCTCATTTGGATTTTGCCAATAATATCGAGATGAACAGCAAGAGCACCAGACTAGATATGGCAACACTATTCAATGCACAGATGAATGGTAGATTTGTAAATGTGCAAGATGAATTTTGAAGAGAAACATTTTTGGCACGGCACAGTGATCCAACTTTCCTTGCAGTAGATGCAGTTATTTTTTCGATGCAATCACTCCTCTTTAAGTCAGTGGAAAGCGTGACGCCAAGATGGCGAATTGTTTTTTTTTTTCCTGGAGTCTAGCGTCAGACATGCTGATGGCAGGCCGAAAAGGTTCGATATATCTAAAATAACATTCAGATTTTTTAATACTAGAAAAAAACAACAAATATATTGGCCATCACCTGACCCAGTAGACAACCTAGAGATATCTTCTTTATTTGCCTACACATAATCTTGTCAAAACAGAATACAACAGTTTTTCTGTTAACGTTTTTTACAATGTTTACCCTGTACAAAGCTTGATCGCCACTCAATGTAGGGTGTTACTGAGTAAGAAGAACAGTTTATGTGGACATGTGTGGAAGATAACGGTTAATCCTATGCTTGAATAGGTTAAGATTATAGTGAGAGGGGAAGTAACCTCTTGATGTTGTTAAGGTGGAACTTACATTTCGGCAAGGGAATACGAAAAGAATGAGGATGGTTCGGTACAGTGTTTGTGATATGGCGGGCCATGTGTATAGTGGCAATATTCAGAGTAAGAATAAGGCAGCAATAGTCAAAGCAAGGTAGACTTATATGTAAGACAGATTCTGGCGAGAAAAAATGTATAGTACAACATAGCGAAGCCGTATCAGGAAAATTCGCCGTAAGCATCTTTGCCGTAGGAAAACTTGCCTCCGGAATTTTCGCTGTAAGAAACTTCGTCGTATAGGATTTTTGCCGTAAGACAATTTCGCCTGAATGTTGTTTTCGATAACCTTATCTTGAACATCCCTTTTGGAGTAATAGATATTTATAGGGAATTTAAAACAGTTTATGTTTGCAAATAATTTGTTTAAATTTCAAAAGACTTACTGAGAGTTTGAAAGGGTTATGTTCAATCAGATATATTATGTTGAATTTGGTTGCGTATTTAAGTTGTAAGTTTGTTTGAAATAATATACATATATATATATATATATATATATATATATATATTGCTTCAGTGAAAATTATTGGCAGACTGATATTATGTTAACAGAAAGTTTAAAAGTTAAGTCTGAAATATGAAATTGGTTCTGATGTAAAGTTGAATTTCCAGCGCTCCTCACTGACGGGGATGAGTGATATAGGATTTTTATCCTATAACTTTGCTTATTAAAATGTTTCAATTGAAGTAACAATAGCGTTAGCCAGATATACTTGATAACAAGGTACTTTGTATATTTAAAAAAATGCGGCGAAATTGTCTTATGGCAAAAATCCAATGAGGCAATTTTTATACGGCGAAAATTCATGAGGCGAGTTTTGCTACGGCAAAAATGTTTACGGCGAATGTTTCTAGAACCTAGCGAAGCAACTATGTTAGCTGTAGACTTAGTGATTGATTCAATATAGTATTTCCACTTCATGTCAGTTGAAAATATTTGTCCAATGAAAGCGCAATGAGTCACTCTCTTGGAGAGTAGTTAATATTCTGGTTTTATTTGAAATTATTTATTTGAAACTTATTTAGATAAAAAAAACAACAACAAAAAAAAAAAAAAAAAAAAAACAATTTTCTTTTCTTTTAATATATGAAAAAAAACAAAAATGCATTTTATCCATGAAAATGAAAAAAGAAAAAAAAGAAAAAAATGTCGGCGCTTGATGCAATCAAATAATGAGCATCGGCAATTTTAGCTCACGGCAAAAATTGCAAAATAAAATTTCCAATTAATATTTTTCATTGATCTAATCTTAGTATAAGAAGCGATATGAGAATATTTTTCAGGACAGTCGTATCATATTATTATCATTCTAATCAACCGTGATCCAAGTTTTGACCTCTCTCTCATCTTAAACAATTATTTCATCCTATATAAAATATACATTCTTTTAATAAATTTTTTGAAAGCAAAGATTTGTAAACATATATCTCTTACAAATATATATTGCAAACACATATAAAATAACTTTGAAAACAATACGATGCGTAAAATTCATTTGATTTACTTTCTCACACTTCTGAAGATGACCCATGATACATATTTCGTTTATTTTTTTCATCACCAACAATCATAATGTCTCGCATAGAATATGATATCGATTAATAAATCTAATACAAATAACTTATTCATTCCTTTTAACAAAACTTGTATGCAATAAAAACTGCTGCCAAATTGTACTGGATTTAAGTTACCTGATCTTGAAGTTCGTAATGATAAATTACATCTATCTATCTATCTATCTATCTATCTATCTATATATATATATATATATATATATATATATATATTCCCAATCACTACAATGTTTTGCCTTTTATGTCTCAAGTTAACAGTTCTCTTCCGGAAATAGCTTCATGAACTGCACTTCTTGATTTTTCTTAAGCTCACACAGTCGCCCTCCATCTTAACTGGATCTTAGCATAAAGACTAATAAAAGCCATATTTGTCAGTTTTTTATTTACCTTTTATTTTGTAAAATTTTATCTACTAATTGACTCCCTTCAAATTTATTTTTATCTCTTTATATCATTCTGTATCTATCTATCTATCTATCTATATATATATATATATATATATATATATATATATATATATATATATGTTATTTCGTTATGATATATCGTCTTGGCGTCCAAGAACAAACACCTTCATAAATTTTATATTAGTTTACTATATAATCTTTATTAAACACATTCGATTATTCATATTAATGACAGACTGCAGCAGCATCGATTATCCGTAATCCGGATAGACTCACCTCGGATATCCGAAGGTCGTTTTTATTTTCCGGTTCTCGTTTCCTATCCTAAACGTTTGTTTCATTTATTCACTTCTTGTCTTCCGTAATTTGTACACGCGTAGGCATTTGAAATACACATAGTCATATGCAGAGATTGTCTAAACAACCAATAATCATATTCGAGCGATCTCGGGCGATTTATTACACCCGCCCCGCAATCTATCTATCTATCTATCTATCTATCTATCTATCTATCTATCTATCTATCTGTGAATATAGAGATATATTAACCCGATAGACTCCCTTGTAGAGTATTGGACCACAACTCCACTAAAGTAGGCACTGCTGTTGTGGTTTCCGTAACAAATAGGTTTTTACGGGGATGAAGCTGCTAGCACCACGCCCGAGCGGTTTTAGAGTTCGGTGTTCTCTTTCCCCTAGAGTGGTTGCCAACCAAGACTTGGAAAACGCAGTCTTCCTTGATATTACGCCCTAACTGGATTCATACATTTCTCAGACTAAAGCGAGCTGTCAATTTGAACTCAAAACGCCAACTGTGTATTTCGCGCCGCTAACGACTCCCCTACGCGTAGATGCGCACACACACAGACAGACACAGATACAGACACACACATATAAACATGTACTTATATAAATGATTAAATTTCATAAAAACATACTTCTTTACATGATAAATATACGCAGCTGCATCTCTAATATATTTACGTCATATGTATAGATATATTTGTGCTTTTATATATATATATGTATATATATAAACAGGTTCTTATATAAATGATTAAATCTCATAAAAACTTCTTTTCAAGATAAATATACGCAGCTACATCTCTAATATTCTTATGCCATATATATAGACATATTTGTGCTTTCATATATATATATATATATATATATATATATATATATATATATATATATATATGTGTGTGTGTGTGTGTGTGTGTGTGTGTGTGTGTGTGTGTGTGTGTATTAATATATGTTAATCTGTCCGATGGTGCGTGCGTAATTTCGCAGGAAATGATAAAAATGTTTTAGCCTGTTAGCACGCCATTGCAAGTCAATGGCCTCTTTGTCTTGAGGCTGGCTTGAGAGTGACCACCACTTGGACATTGTTGGACCGTGCTATATAAGATAATATTCCCCATATGAAGTCCCTATACCCTTAAACTGAACCCCATTCACATATTTGACTTTCTACTCGACGGCCAGCGAAGAGCACTGATGTGGTGGTCACCTCCCTCGTCCACAAACAATAACTGCAGACATATTGCGACGATGGTGCCCTCTAGTATGTGGCGCCAAATCAATCTGGTTTCGGCTTCTATAACTTATCGCAGAATTGGCGCGAAAAACAACACAGGCCTCTCGTGGAGGTGAAAGTTAATCTCGCTGCAGTTGTTTGTTATTTGCATCCAGAGGGCAGGTAAAGTAAGTAAAGAAAGAAGAAGTTGAAGTCGAAAAGAAGGAGAAGAAATAACGGAAAGGTATAAAGTTTGGAAAATGGATGAAATAGGTGCTTGTTCAAGAAAAATTAATGTCACAGAAGGTGTAATATAAAAGGCAAGAGATATAGGAAGGAAGAAGTAAATGAAAAATATAGGCGAGGAAAGGAAATGTGAAGAAAAAGAAACGACGAAAAACTAAAGAAAGAAAGAAGAGAATAAAGAAAAGAAAATGGGAAGAATGAGCGGGAAAAAAAAAGGAAGAGATGTACAAAATGTAAGTTGAAAGGAAGGAAAAAAAGGAAATAAAAACGTAAATAAAGAAAATGAGGGAAGAGAAAGTTTGATAAAAGACCGGAAGAAGAAAAAAAAAAAAAAAAAAAAAAAACGACGATGAAAAAGAAGTGAAAAACGAAAGAAACAAGTAAATAAAAAATAAGGAAGATAAAAAAACACACACACACATAAAAAGAGAAAAATAAAAAAAGACGAAAAGGAAGAAGCCAAAAATTAAAACCTTTAAAAAAACAAAAAGAAAAAAAAATGGAGGGGAAAAAGGAAGGAAGTCCATGGATTCGAAAGTATTAGGTTGGTGCAAAAATAATGACGTAATAATGTCTTTTTTTGACGTATTTTTTAACGTGAAAAAACGACATTATTACGTCATTATTTTTGCACCAACCTAATAGTAAGGAAGAAAAAAGGAAAAAAAAAAAAATGAAAATAAAGGGAAAAGAAAGAAAAGTCAAGAACGAAAGAACGAACGAACGAACGCGGTGATATTGAAAAAAAATCAAGAACAAAGAGGAAACATGCTAAAATTAAAATCTAAAAGAAAGGAAGAAAACGCAAAGGAAAAAAGAAAGGGAGGAAAATACGAGGTTATGTCGAAAGAAGGTAGAAATAAAATAAAAAAGGGAATAAATTGAAGGAGGAAAGAAAGGAGTCAAAATTCAAGGAAGGAAGGAAAGAAAGAAGGAAGAAAAGAAACTGAATTAAGAGGTGCAAGAGATAACGAGAAAGAAGATAAACATGTAAAAGCAGTAACAATAGAAAAAGAAGAAGAAGAAAAAACAAGAAGAGAAAAAGGGAAGAAATTACCAAGGAATGTAGAAAGAAAAAAAGAGGCAGGTGCGAAAGAAAAGGAAGAATGTGAAGGTGAAAATAAAGCAAAAAGGAACGAAAGAAAGGGGGGGAAAAAAGAAGAGAAACGAAAGAGATGTAGTCGAAAAAAAAAAACGAAAAAAGTAGGCAGAAAGAAATCAAATCCGTAACGAAAGAAAGTGAACGACTCAACAAAAATGATGAAATATATATAGAGGGTTGAGATGCAATAAAAACAAACGTAATATACATAATGGTGCTGAAAAGTTCTCAGCAGAACCCCCCCCCAAAAAAAAAATGACCTTATGATTAAGCATAAGATTTTCTTTTTGCTGGAATAATTTCTTAGATGTGCGCGTAGTGTCGCGGTTATCGGCGTGGAATTCAAATGTTGCTCATTTGGGATATATTTAAATCCATCTCTTCTTCCCTTAGCTATAGGTTACTAGCAGGACAGACTGATCTCTCCAGACATATTGGGCAGCCATTCTGAGAGAATAATAGGAGAACCCGGAATGGTTTGTTTGTTTGTTTGTGTGATTAACGGTATATCAACTCCTTATGGGTCATTTAATACCGAAATTTTAATTCTCTTGTAGCTTGTGTAATTTTTTAAAAATTTTTTACAAAAATCTATTGCTGGTAATTTATAATATTATTTTTTTAAATATATACTTTCAATTATTTGACCTCAGTTTGGGAGCTCACTATTTGCCCATAGCTGGGACATTATCAGGTACTCTAACACAGGGTCCGGGTGTACCTGAGAACAGTAGCAATTAAGAGGTAGCTCCACGCTTCTCAAAACCTCCCGATCAGAGATGTTCCTGCTCGGTTTAATTTATGGTCATATGCAGGACGAAAATCTGAATTTAGAATCGGTTTCGTGTGCGTTTAACCCAGTCTACACCGTAAAAAAAAAAAAAAAAAAAAAAACTTGTTGTTCTAGAAATCCAGGCAGCAACGACTAGCGTTCTTGATATTCTACTCAGCTAGATATCTATAGGTACAGTCGATAGACTGACATTCTGGGCCGAGTCGAGAAATTTTACAGCATTTCCTCATACATGTGTATCGGAGTGTGCTAGACGGGTACGAACGTTTACAAGTTTCTGATAAGAAAAAAATGATGAAATTAATAATAATTAGTACATAGATTTATTAACAATATACCGAGTGTAACAGCAAAATTGTTCAAACCATGTTACAACATAACTGTCCATGCCACAAAATATTTGATATCTAAAAGAACATTAAACTAATTGACTTTCTTTTTTCCAGGTTTTCAGATAAGTGAAAATGGTTCAACTCAATTCATAAGACGTTTGGCATGTGAGAGAAGAGTTTCAGATATGACAGTCCAAAGAGCAGTGTAAAAAGACTTGAAAATTAATTCGTACATAAAACCTGTGAAGCGTCTTGTTACTCCCGGACAGAAAGTTAGAAGGTTAGAGAGGGGGAAGATCATCTTGAATAAGTTTCAAAATGAACTTGGAATAATACAGACATTATATATATATATATATATATATATATATATATATATATATATATATATATATATATATTAACTTTATGTCAGTCCTTCATGAGCTTCCGATCCGTAGCTATGACTAATTAATGATGTCATTTTTGTTTATAATCGATTTCATTACTTATAAAGTCATTATATATTTTTATTCTTTAAAGAGTCCAATAGAGTTATATATAGCTCGGAGTATTCCGGTAAGAAATCTTTAATCATTTCTAAGATACAACGGTTCAAATTTTAATCTAACAATTGGACAATTTTGCTGTTGCACACGGTGTGTGCCGAATTTCTTTGACGTCAAAGAAACATTCCAGAATGTTTCTGGTATCCTGGTATCAACGCAGGAAAATTTACAATGAAAATTTGAATATCGAAGACGTGAGGAAGAATTTCCCGTCCTAAGTCCTTATGGATTTTTGGATCGGAAAAATCTGCCCTGGAAATGACCATTTTTTTCACTTGACTTCCGGTGAACAATCTTTGAAGGTGATAACTGTGACATGTTTTCCATGTAACACATGAAAACATTTTCATTAACTTTTAGCAATTTATCCTCATTTTTGTTGCCCTATTTGCCAAAACGTTTCGGCCGCTGTACGCTCCGGCCTTCTTCAGATGGTTGGAATATCGAACTGAACCCTTTATTTCGCTGACTGGGGTAGACCGTCCTAGTTCCACATGCTATGTCTAATGGATATCAGTTATCAGTTATCACCTGTTAAATCAATTCTCCACCGCTTAAACCAGGTATTGAAGTCACACCCTCTGGGGTCCTGTCAAGGGATTTAACAAACGCCTTTATCCATTGTGCCATGTGTCCTTGTGTATCCACTGTGTCACGTGTCCTTGTGTATCCACTGTGTCACGTGTCTGTGTATGAATTTCTGGGCATTATAAACGTAATGTCTTCAGTAACCATTTTTTTACCAGTGATCATATTGCAGTTTTTTCTGTTATCTATTGAATGTTTTTTTTTGTTTTTTGTTTTACCAGGGCTCATATTGCAATATAGACAGATACTATTAGCAATTCGTAACACAGCACATTTTTATAATACCGAATGCAGGGAATTTTTATATTCTTTGCAATTCGAACCCATCGTTATAATCACTGGCCGTCTTCAGGTGTTTTCGTACTTGGTTACCTTCTTGGAATTTCGAACCGAACCCTGTATTCAACCCACAAGAATAAGTTGTTCCTATCACCATTTCTATGACATTCATTTCATCACCTGAGGCAAGACATTCATCCATTCTTACCACTTCAGTAAACAATTAAAGGCTTCAGAATTTCAACACCCCATTGTTCAAGAAACCATAATGCAAGATCTCCGGTTGAAAACGATTATTATTAATAATAATAATAATAATAATAATAATAATAATAATAATAATAATAATAATAAATGACTTGATTATAAGTCTGCCATGTTTTTTGCTCGTGAATGATTGGAGACGTTAACATGTACATATTTTGTCTTGGCAATATAACGGTCAATACTACTGATTCACCTGTCAGGTACCTGACCATAACAAGTTGGACATGTTCCCGAGGGGCTGGCGCTATGTACCAGTCTGTTGATGAGCGATAGTAATTGGGGGCTATCATGGCTATATGTCCAGAGGTATTTTTTAAGTTTGAAAGATGACTCCCTCTATGACGACTTGAGCGTTACTTGGGAATATTCTCAAGCGGAGTTGACTGTGTTACCCGAACTGAAGTTATTTCTAACCAGATTCCAGCTGCGGGTTTATAAATTGCATTTATCACAACCTGTGATTATATTTGTCTGTGATACATCTGACTGTTTACCAGACTGGGTGTCGTGATGTATACATTGGGATTCGTATATTTTGAAGCCAGAGTTACTTTATTGGCATGCTGCTCTTTCAATAATAATAATATTAATAATAATAATAATAATAATAATAATGATGGACACTTCCGTCGTATTCGACGTATGAGTGTCAAGCAGCTCAGTTCCTAGGAACCGACAACCAGATACCAGTACATATGATTTGATTATAGTGGTGAAGGCATGGTGCAAACCAACCGTACTTTTTGAAGGGCCAAATACAGAGACCTGGTACATTACGTGCCACAATGTCCCCAAACGACCCTCTGCAGATTTTGAAT
>OZ010572.1:72132383-72144883 GCA_963932145.1 Acanthosepion lycidas
CTGACGTCTATCCACACTAGGGGTTGTGATACAGCGAAAATTTCTGCCTGCGAATGACTATATATATATATATATATATATATATATATATATATATATATATATATATATATAAAGAAATATAGTCTTAAGGTGTGCTATATTTATGGAATAAAGTGCTCAATATCAGAGATAGAGCGTGTGTAAATATAAAAGTGAACATAGAAGTCAACACTTAGAGGCAACAGTCTGTTTCATGCTATATGCAATCGTCAGGCCACATGTGCTGTTATTTTTCTCGGCTATTTATATATATACGGGTTAGTGGTGCATTGTGGGTATTCTGTTATGGTGGTTATTTCACCGGAAGTCGTTTGTTTATCTATTTAGGTCAAATTATATTGCTTGTTTTTATTTTTGTTTCTTATTTTATTTATTTAGTTATTTATTAACGTATAAAAATTTGTTTATATCACTTATTTAACCGTTTTGTTTTGGTTTGGGAATTTAATTAAAGCTATTTGTTCAGTTTTGGGGTTGATTGTTGTAGTTCATTCTAAGTATTATTTTGGCGGGAACAGTTTTTAATTGATTATCTTTATTTGGGATTGGTTTGTTTATTTATTTACTTGGATGAATTTAGGTTAATTTATTTTACTTGTATATTTTCTCTTTTCGGTTTTCGATTTTTAAGTAACATAGTATTTTTTTGTTTTATTTCTATTTTTTTTTTTTGTTATTTTGTTATTTTGTTTATTCGTATATTTATTTGTTTTTATTTTATTTTTTCCGTTTTTAATTTTTTAGCTTACGTAGTAAAAATTTATTTTCATTTCGGATCTTTTGTTTAATAATTTATTTTGGTCGGGGAAAGTAATGATAGCTATCTTTTCCTCCGAGCAAAATTTGCAAGTTTTTGATTGGTTATTGTAGGCTGATGATATTTTTGGTGTGATGTTCGTTTTGTTTTTAATTTCCTAGATATACTTAGAAAGCATTGTACTGTTTGCATATTTACTATTTGTGAAATATGTTTTGTGTGTATAATTTCTTTGTTTCCAGGGTCCTTCAGTTACTCCTATGTATACTTTTTTTTCATTATCTGGTGATTTTATCGTGGCTTGGTATATTACGTTGTTTTGTAAACAATTTCCGTTTAAGGGACATTCGTTCTTTATTCTCCAGTTGCACGTGGGTTTAATTTGTTCGTGTGGTTTGTTGATAATTTTCCTATTGTGCTTTTTTATTATTTGTGCCATGCTCTCGGTGCAGCTGTAGCTGATTTTTACTGTGTTTTTGTTGAATATCTTGTGTAAGGTGCTTGATTCTGGGAAGTGTTTGTGTAAGAGTTTGAAGAATATTTTCCCTACGTTTGTTTTTACGTTCTTGCTGTACGGTGGGTTGAACCATATGATATTTCTTCTTCTGTTGGCCTTTTTTGTATTCTGTGGTGAGTATGTGAGTATTGCTGGGAATCGGCTATCTTTTAGGGCTGTTTCATAGTCTTTCTTAGCTTTGTTAAATAGGGATTCATTGGAGGAATTGTCAGAGAGCCTGCGGTTAATCGATTTTGGTATCTGTTTGATTATAGAAGGTGGATGGTTGGAAGATGTGTGTATGTAGAGTGGTTTGTCATTAGGTAATGACATATCTATATCGAATCCGTTATTCGACATAGATATAAAAACTAACCTAAACGAAGTAGATTTTCTAGATGTTACCTTTAACCTAAGAGAAGGCACACATAAACCATATAGAAAACTAAATATTTTTATTTTTATAAAATAGTGCTCAATGTAAATTTACAGAGCATTAATATTATAAGTTAATAGAATTAAAATATGGTTTTTCGCTACACAGTTCCAACCATGTTTGAAAAATGGAAGCTAAAAGCTCCGAATTTAATTTTGTACTTAAATTAAAGACATTAGTTGCATTTCATTCTCAAGCGAAAATTCGCTTGAGGATGAAATGGAACTAATACTGTTTGACGTGTCTGTTTGCGTGAATTTGATTTTGGTGGGAGACTCTACGCGACGGAAAATCCTACACACTTGGCCAGAATCGCCTCTCTCGCGGGTTGAGACAGGTGAGATCTGGCAATTCTGGCGAGATCTGTTTGCATTGGGTTATCGGAACCTAAGACTGTCAAGGTCTGCCTTGGTTACGCCAGCCCGACTGGCGCTGGATTTTTCCGCCGGTTTGGCCGTTGAGCTCGTTGTGATCTTTGGGAGTAGGACGCATTTCTCTAAGAAATTTGTTTGGAAGAGCGTGGAACCACCTCTTAATTGTCGATATCCCCAGGTTCACTCTGACAAGAGGTGGCAGCAGCTGTTAGGATCCGAGGTATGGTCAAAAATTGAGCACCCAGACAAAAACAAAACAGTATGAAAATATGAAAATACATTTTATGTATAAAAAAGTTATCAACAATATATATTTATAATAAAATTACCAGCAATAAATATATACAGTAAAATTACCAACAATATGTAATCATAGTAAAATTACCAACAGTATATACTTAACGTAAAATCACCAACAATAAAATTGTAAATTACAATCACCAGTAATACCAACAATATCTGTAGTTGAAGGCATACAATTGCGTTCAAATTAGTTGTGTTCAAGATATTTAGATTTCGGCATTAAATGGCCGATAGAGGTTGATATGCCGCTAAACAACCCACTAAGTAGCTAACCAATCAACATGAAAGAACTCTCTCGTGACATTAATCTACATTATATCCTATAATTTCTTTAAGAAATCAAACTGTATTCCACAATATAAGTTCAACGAAACTACAGCATAAAACATGCATATCACCACCTCTAGTAATTAAGCTCATACAAATATATATATATATATATGGCCCAAAAGCTGAGTATCATCTACCATGTATTCAATTGTGAAAACAGAATAAACATCATATAGTTTTATTTCTTGGAATCTACCAAAAAATAAAATTTCGGCAATAAATGACCCATAAAGAATTGATATGCCGTTAAACAAATAAATGAAGTCTTGGTTGAAGACCAATGGCAGTTCCTTGCTCAAGGTTATTTATTTTCGGTTCAGACACTTGTGCTTGTCTGAGAAGAACCACACACACATACATATATATGTTTGTTTTTCTTTTTATCTCGTAGAATATACTGCATAGAAGGGTGGGCGTACAGGTGTGTCAGGGTCATTGTTTCATCAAATGTAATTATGTTAGATTAAAAGTTTGTTTTGCCAAGAGTGGTAGTCGTAATATGATTTATTTGACGCACGGGAAATGTGGCTATAATTAAGACTTTTCAGCAGACTTCTATTTTCTCTTTTCATATCTTAAGCCTTTTGTAGATCCTGACAACAAAACGAACAAACAATCGTCAAGCCTGTAAAAAAAAAAAAAATTAAAAAAAATCTTAACTTAAGAACGTCATTTTAATCTCCAAAAACCATTAATGACGTTTGCATTTCTTTTTAAATTAAAACAAATACATATTTCTATTTTTTGTATTTTATATTATATGATATTTTATAACATAACTTAACATTCAAATGTCTGTTTGTCTTAATCGGAATGGTTGTTCAGAATTCAGATGTCAGTCAATGATAATTTAGTATTTCATTTCACTTTAAATTTTATATCAAGAACATTGTCAGTAAAACTACTATCCCAGAAATGGAACTTCCAGAAGGTTTCGAGAAAACTACGGTAGATAATTCAAGATCCGCGGATGAGAAAGGATGACTAACATGGCGGACACTGAGATCACAAGCGTTCGATTAAGTTGTAAATTATAGATTTATTTTACTACGTTTCAAAATCTACAGAGAAGTCAATTGTTTGCCGCTATTCGCCCCTTCCAACTTCCTAATTTCGCGTAAGCTCACTTTGTAAGTCTTACCTTTCCTACTATTCAATCTAATACTGAATCCATCATATTGCTTGTTGTGCAAATAAGCACGGCCGGGGGAGCATTTATTGTACTGTTAGTGCCATGAATGTTTTCTCGACAGTATGCTACAGTATGCAAATATTTAACATACCATATAAATGTAAGTTTTCACTAAGGGTTTATTTCTACATATCTGACCTGTTTGAGCACTTCAACATAGTGTAATGGCTAACAAGCTTGTTTTCTCGCAAAACTCAGTTAACTTTCCAAGTATATCTTACCTGTTATTCAATTAAGTACTGAAAGATACAACATATTCCACAGAAAGTTTTGAAGGAAAGAGAGAAGAAAGGACTAAACATCAACTTCAAGAAAACAGAATGCATAGTTGTTAACTGAGCTCAAAATGCAAATTACAAATCAGTGATGCCAAAATCAAAGAAGCGCTGAAATAAATATCTGAGAAATGTTTTAACAGAGGACGGAAAGAGCGACACTAAAAACTGAAGGCCTACTGGAGTAGTCAAGAAATCATACCAAAGGCTAAGTAGAGTACTAAGAAATAGAAAAAAAAATAACAGCGCTAGAAAAATGAAAAAATTACTAAAATGCTATGTGATATCTGTCGGTCTGTATGGCCGAGTGCTGGACAATGTCTTCAAAGATGAAGAGGAAACTTGAAGCAACAGGAAGCTGGTTCTACAGAAGGATACTGAGGATACCATAGATAGAGCAATGACGAAATGCTTGAGAAAATGGAAACAAAACGGAAAATAATACTTAACATCAGGGAGAGACAATTTAGGTTTCTGGGGCATATCACGAGGAAAGAGGGATTGGAAAATCTGATACACATGGGATAGATAGAGAGCAAGATAATCAGAAGTAAACAACGCATAAAATAGTGAGCTTCAGTAAATCTATGGCCGAACAAAGCTTAGAAGAAACAATGGAAAGACAGCGTTTATTAAGAGGTACAGGGGACAGTAAGTTGTTCGAGAGCCCCGATCGCCTCAGGAGACAGGGCGCATATTATTTGTTGGGCAGATATGCACGGCTAGGGATCATTTTTTTTTTACTGGTGGTGCCATGGGTGTATTCTTGACGGTACAGTGTGCCACTACCTAACGTACCACATGATGGTACTTTTACACTAAATATATTTGTACATACAGGCCCTGTTTGGTCAGTTTAACGTGGTATAATGCCTGGCAAGAATGTCTCGCAAAAACAATTACACCTAAGTGGTGAGTTTGATCCTCACATGATACTCCATACTTGCAGTATAAATTATTAAGTAAATGTTTCTAGACTCAAATATAAACGACCATATAGCCGAACCAACGAAACGCTTATATTGGGTTGGTGCATAATCAGGCGTTATTTATTAAGGTGCATTATTATCAGGCCTTATTGTTGGTGCATTATTATCAGGCGTTATATTCATTATGAAAAAAGGAACATAACAATAACATCTTTAAATGAGTATGATTATCGACACGCAATTTCATAACCTGAAAATAAAATATTTTTATTATAAAACAGTAAATAAAACGGCAATTTCTATTAACGAATAATTTGCCTGCAAAAAACGCCTGATAATTATGCACCAGTCCAATAGATTTAGATATAAACGACCAAGATAAACCTGTTGTCGAACTAAGATAATTCTTATAGGCTCAAATATAAACGAGCAACATTGCTGAATCATGTGAATGCTTACAGACTCAAACATAAAGAAGCAATATTTACTTATTGCAGAAACCAAATAAATGCGTACCGACTGAAAAAAAGGTTGATTTCGCCTTTGAATAACCCAGTAGTGGTTAATATGTCGTAAAATAAACCAATCCAATCGCATCTATAAACATTGTATTCATGTTCCTCTATTTCTTTATCTCCTGCACTCACGTACGTTTCTTTCTTGGAGGATTTATTGTTGGTATTGTTGTTGTTGATGATGGTGGCGGTGATGATGTGTGTTTGGTATCATCTTGCCAGACAGTAATTTTAAGTGTTTAATTACCAAGCCCCCTTCTAGGTAAATGAGTAAAAAGACCAAATGTAGGAGAGTTATCTATGCACAGTTGCGACGTTTCATTTAGATGGAGAGGGTTTTAGAGTACCGCACCAAGTAATCTTTTGTTGCTCTGTGATTCTGATGTGTCCTAGAATTTTAATCGCATGATTTTCGCTAATCCTTCTCTATCATACTCAATTCCCCTATCAGAACAGGGATAATCGTATTTTTAAGATTCCACAGTTCTATTACTTTGATTCTTTAGGTCCTTATAATTTGACCGTTTTTAAAAATATTTTCTTAAAAACATGGGAATCCTGGAGGCAAGTTATATCAGCTAGTTTACAGGGGCTTTTTTTTGACAGATTCCTTTTTAAAAAAATCTTTCATGACTATATCTGGTGTATTTGCATCAATGTTCCTGTCTGTGAAGATTGGAGAATTCCACAGTATAGTTATTCCATCACAATTTGTGACTTCATTCGGGTTGTGTGTGTACCATGTGCCCTCGAACTCATTACTATAATTTAAACAGACATGCCAATGAATATATTGTCCTAGCCTTTCATGTCTAATAATCTGTCTATATTTCTGAGATGAGGTATTACATACACTATTTACATTGCTCGGGTAATCTTCCTCATCTTTGTTGCTATATCTATCACAGCGTTTCGGTCGTTGTACGCTCCGGCCTTCTTCAGGTAGTTGGAATGTCGAATTGGACCCTTTATTTCGCTGGCTGGGGTAGACTGTTCTTTTAGGTTGGTGCAAAAATAATGTCGTTTTCTCACATATGTGAGAAAACGACATTATTTTTGCACCAACCTAATAGTTCCACGTGCCATGTCTAATGGATGTCTGTTATCAGTTATCTCCTGTCCTCCAGGACACATGGAATAGTGGATAAAGCCGTTAGTTAGATCCAGTGACAGGAACCAACGAGTATGAGTTCAATACCTGCTAAAGGCCCTGGAGAATTTGGAGAGGGGAATTTACAGGGGATAACTGATAACTGACATCCATTAGACAGGGTACGTGGAACTAGAACAGTCTACCCAGCGAGCAAAATAAAGGCTTCAGTTCGACATTCCAACCACCCGCAGAAGGCCGGAGCGTTCAACGGCCGAAACGTTGTGATAAATATGGCAACAAAGATGAGGAAGATTGTCCGAGCAATGTAAATAGTATGTCTAAAAATGTATTCTTTCTCGGCTTGGTTTGGGTACCGTGATACTATGTGATCACATTTATGTCAGAAGTGACATAAAAGCCATCTATAAGTAATTTCAGCCTTTTAGGCATTAGTTGGAAGACATTGGTATTGTAGTGCCGTAATGAGGCGTTCGTCTATCCGTTAAGACTCTTGCTTTTAAGCCATTGATGGGTTTGTCCAACATCGCTGTCTGGTTCATCCAGACGCCATCATTGGTTTTCATACACGGGTTTAAATCTCTATTTTTCTTCAAGAGACTTCCTATAGGCAGGTTTCTACAGAAACTTAATTTTCTTTACTGCAATCATCATCATCATCATCATCATCATCATCATCATCATCATTGCTATGCCACCACCACCACCATTATTATTATTATTATTATTATTATTATTATTATTATTATTATTATTTAATGATATTGATTAACGGCTGAAGGGCAGTTTCTAATCAATATTTATTGCAACCGAAATGTAAATCAATAGGAGTCAAAAATCTGTATGCGAAACTAGCAGCGCCCAACTATCTTCTTCACCCACAAAGAAGTGCATCAATCTTTGAATCTGTTATGGGGTCCACCCCTTTTTCATATAAGTGGACTCTGCCAAGTGTACCTGGACTGCTGTCGTTAAATACCCAGAGTTACAGTCGGGTAGTCGTATAGGAGTCGGCAGTCGGATAGAGAGAGGATATACGGAGAGTGAGAGAATATACGAACGGAGATAGTGTGAGGTAACCTCTTGTAGAAGTCAGTTACAAGCACGTAGACTCTAAGGAAGTCCTACTTGGAGACTGTATATATCTATCTGTATTTGCTACTAACCACGTTTCTGGACTTACTGACAGTATTACTCTTTGTATGATTGTGTAAATACATTTTATTTCTTATATTTAATTATTGCGTTTGTCATTCCTGGGAGACCGAATTCATCTCGGAATCCACAACAGAATCATAAATGATGGAAATCATATGGTAGATGTTATTAAACACTTTTTATTGTGCAGTTTACATAATTAAATTTTTCATTTCACTAGTTCAGTGTATGATGATAAACTACATTCGGAAGCAAAGCCTTTGATTGTGAGATTGAAGGTTTTGAGGAGCGTGGAACCACTTCTTAATTATTCTTGCTCACCGGTTCACCGTAACTCAGGCTGATAGCATATGTCAGGGTCCCAGATATGGGCAAATACTGAAACCCAAACGAAACAAAACACTATGATAAAAATAAAAGAAAAATATATATATAAATACCAACAATACATTTTTGTATAAAATTTTAGCAAAAGACATCTTTGTATTAAAATGACCAACAGTACATTTTTGTATAAAAAAATTACCAAAAGACATCTTTGTATTAAAATGACCAACAATACATTTTTGTATAAAAAATTTAGCAAAATACATCATTGTATTAAAATGACCAACACAATACATTTTTGTATAAAAAATTTAGCAAAAGACATCTCTGTATTAAGATGGCCAACAATACAATTTTGTATAAAAAATTTACCAAAAGACATCTTTGTATTAAAATGACCAGCAATACATTTTTCTGTGGTCAACTACCGTTCAAAATATATTTACTTGAAGCCGTAAAATTGTGCTCAAAATATTTAGATTTCGGCATTAAATTTTACGGCCATGTGAGTCTAACCGCATCAGAATCTGTCACATTGTGTCTTCAGATTTCTGGAATAACAACTCGACAGAGATTTCAGAAAGGATGTTCATTTTGTATGACCTACCGGAGTTAAAATGAGTTCTTGTTGACAGCGCGGATTAAGAAATGATGCCCTTCACCTAAGCAAGAGTATAAACGAAGTTGGTAGAATCGTGTATATTGTTATAAGTATCTAAAAAGCTAGAAAAATGATACTTACAATTGATGCTTATAACGTGAGTATCTGGGATTTTATATTCAGTCGACCAAACTCTGCCTTCACTAAGGAAGTATGATTCTTTTTTTTTCATTTTCGATGTTAGTGTCGCAACCTGAAGCAGTGGAAAGAATAAATTATATTTATCTTTTTGAATAATTTGCCCCTTCAGGTCATAGACGACAACAGATTCTCTTTCCTTAATATTTATATGAATTGCTATGCATTTGGTGGGAAAGATAGCGGAGTTGTTTCCCGTTGCCTTCTCCCCGGATTGGAGTTTTCCATTTCTAAATGAGGTTAGACAGTCTTTTCTATACTTCTATTTATGGGTACGTGGTTAGAACATTCGCTCTCTGACCACGGTCGATTTGTCAGGGAGGTGACTTCTTGATGTTATCGGCCTGGGGGAGGAGATCCTAGCATCCTGCACTTTTGGAAAGTGCGTGAAAACCATTCCACGGGTTGACCCAAACCTTGAGTGACATTTGGTAGACGGGACTATTTTGGAACCTTTGATGGTTATACTAACACGAAGTTCCAAGTCATCGTGACCGAGGTTTTGAGCGGGTTGGCTTTGTTCAGACTGTTGATTACGCCAGATAATGCGCTTTCTCCAAGAAACTAAGTTAAGATCCGCTCAATATAGTTGCCGTATAAACCCCAAGTGTGCTCTGAGCAGGCATCTGCAACAGAGATTGTCTAGTCGCCCTAGTAGAGAGTCATCCTCGGATACGAGCGGCTAGCCATTATTAATATACTTCTATTTAACCCATAGCTAGGAGGAGAAAAGAGATTTTTCCTCTCTTCTAATAGCATTAGTGTGAACGAGATCGTAACAGGTGAGTCGGAATTTGAACTCGTCACGTTGATAGCACTACACGCACCGCCATATTTGAATGACATAGCAAAAAAAAACTACAAAGACCACGTATCATCAGTTTTGATGAAATGTAGTAACAAGTAATAACTCTTAAAACAATTGTTCGCGACCCAGACATAAGGGTGCAAATTAATGTGAATTGCCATTTCGAATATGGAAGATGTTATGTTGTTTGATTTCGAGAAAACCGAACAAACTATCACCAGTAACCTCTGTAACGCTTTCTTAGTCCAAACCTCCAATTTCCTGATTCAGTCAGAGAAGAAGAACACATTCCAAAATTAGTTCGAAGACCACCGACCACATTTCAGATTTGAAACGCACGTTATTATTACCACGCTCATTCCATTTATATTTCTCATTTAACGCCTTCCCGCTGAAAGGGACTCGACGAGAACATTTTGCAGACAACAATACTGCCATTGCTGGTGGGACAAAAACGTGTCCAACTCCGCTGGTGCAGAATGAGACAAATGTGGGAAACACAGGATATGGTTCATTGCTAGCCAAAATACATATCCAATAATGTTGACTATGCGGATACTAGAGTCTTGAAATTGGGAACAGGTTTTATCTGACTGTGTTAGTGTGCAATATGCATCTGTTGTGCAGTTTTCGTGAATATGAATAAAGGTCATTAGTTTCGGAGTAGCCCTGATATATGAAAATATCTAGGCCCAAGAAGCAAAGCATTGCAAATTGTAATAACTTTTCAATTGTTAGATGTATGTATATTGGGTAGAAAGCCCTTTTATTTACTTCGTGTCTTAAGTTCCATGAATAACTCATCAGACAAGAAATATATATATATATATATATATCATCCACCTACAAGCCTGTTTTGATGCATCACACGTCATCAGTGTGGATAGGCATCGGGTTGCTTGAAGCCGGTATCGAAACTCAACCGATTTGGCATCAGTTAGAGACTCTACCCATAAGCTATCATTATATATATATGTATGTCTGTGTGTGTTCGTGCGTGTGGGTGTCTATATGAGAGAGAGAGAGAGAGAGAGAGAGAGAGAAAGAGAGATGAGCGAGGAATATATATAGAGAGAGATGCACAGTTATAGTATCGGAAGTAATGCTCCCTATTTTATATTAACCTATCATCTTGAGGGGTGTGTTGGATCTAAACTGGCCTTTATATATATATATATATATATATATATATATATATATATATATATATATACAGAGAGAGAGAGAGAGAGAGAGTTAGGGAGAGAGACAGACAGACAGACAGACAGACAGAGGGGGTGAAATACATATTTCATACCCTGCTGATTTTCTGAGTTGTCTACCTTACAAAAATTGGAACGGTCTATATTTTCAAGGTAGGTCCTCTCCAAATCCTTAAGGTTTGTAGGTTGTTGTTGGGCAACTCGAAGCTTCAGTTCCTTCCACAGATTCTCTAAAGGATTAAAGTCTGAAGACTGACTAGGCAACTCTATTACCTTAATGTGCTTCTTCTTGAGTCACTGTTTTGTTGCTTTAGCCGTATGCTTGGGTCATTGTCATGCTGGAACACACATCCACGACACGTCTTCAGTGTCCTGGCTGAGACAAGGAGGCTTTTACGCAAGATTTCTTTGTACTTGGGCCCATCCATCTTTTCCAAGACCCGATGTAGTCGTCTTTTCCCCTTAACAGAGAAATAGCCATAAAGCATAATGTTTCCATCACCATGCTTAATGGTTGGGATGATGTTCTTGGGGTTTAAGTCAGCTTTTTTTTCCTCTGTGTCGAGTTGATGCCAAAAAGCTCAATTTTGTTCTCGTCTGACCCCATCACTTTCTCCCAACCCTCCTCCGAATCATCCAGGTGCTCATTTGCAAACTTTTGATGGGCCTGTACATGTGCCTTCTTGAGTAAGGGGGCACTTACGGGCACTACATGATTTAAGTCCATTACGACGTAGTGTATTACTAATGGTCATCTTGGTGACTGTAGTCCCAGCGGTCTTGAGATCATCAACAAGATCTTGCCGGGTAGTTCTGGGACGTTTCCCCACGTTTGTTATCATCAGGTTCACGCCACGTTGGGAGATCTTGCGTGGATCTCCAGACTGAGTGAGTTTGGTGTTTCTTCCATTTTCTTATTATCACAGCAACAGTTTACCTAGCTGCTTGCCAATCATCTTTTATCCCATTCTAGTCTTATGCTGGTATATAATTTTGTGCCGAATATCCTTAGACAATTATTTTGTCTTGTCCATTATGGAGATATTAGATTCTGATTCATTGAAGGATTCTGCGAACTAGTGTTTTTCTATACAAGTAATGTGTACTTGATTAGGAATAATAATTGAGTAACAGGACTAGACTATATGCCGTCTAGTCACATAACCAGTCTAGGGGCTTGAATCATTACTGGTTCGTAGCGGGTGAAAAATTTATTTTTCTATGCATAAGAAATAAATGTTCAAAAATTAATATAATGTGATTTTCTAGATTTATTTTATATTCTATCTCTCACTTTCAATGGGAACAGTCTATAATTTTCAGGATAGGTCCTACCCTGAAAATTATAGCTGGGAAAATGTCTCAGTGGTAGATGTTCTGACTGATACCAAATCGGTTGGTTTTCCTTCCGGGCTTGAAGCATTCGGTTGTCTAGTCGCATAGAGG
>OZ010572.1:72152383-72159883 GCA_963932145.1 Acanthosepion lycidas
CCACTTTAAGGTACCATTATGATAATTTATTTATATAAATTATCGTAATGGTACCTTAAAGTGGTTTGTTTTTCATTACATATTATATATATATATATATATATATATATATATATATATATATATATACACACACACATAATGTAAATACTTATAACTCCTGATTCCAAATATCCAGACGGAAATTACACTTCTAGTATTTCATAGATTTAATCAATACTCAATCGTCGGGTAGAATTTATATATTCATCAATACATTTCTTCTCGTATGAGTACACGTTTATATGATTTTTCTTAAATATGACTTTGGTTAGTCTTACATATTTGAGACATATATATATATATATATATATATATATGTATGGGATGACGTTATATAGCTTTTTATATATAAAGAACAGTTTGGGGGAAAGCTGGATGAAAAAATGAGAAAAAGTAAAATACCGATGAAGTCTTAAAGTCGAAACGCGTCATACACAAATGTTTTACACTTTTTCATGTACAAATATATATATATATATATATATATATATATATATATATATATATATATATATATATAGGTTGGTTCAAAAATAATGTCGTTTTTTGACGTTAAAATACGTCAAAAAACGACATTATTACGTCATTATTTTTGCACCAACCTAATACATATATATATATATATATATATATATATATATATATATATATATATATATATATTCACGAATTGTTGCTACTTATCAGGTAGATCTTCGATACCTTTAGAATAAAATCATGCAGGTTGTTTACGTGAAAATCTTTCCAACAATTTCTTGAAGCTGGTTTTCTTTAGAGAAAGTTTTCCCCATCAAAGCGTTTTTCAGCGATCCATAAAATTATTAATCGGCTTGTGCAAAGTCACGTGAATAAGGCAGGTCGGGTAGGACAGACCATTCTATATCCAAAATTCTTTCCTGTATTGTTCTTGCTGTATTCAACCTTGCGTTGTGATAGTGGAGATCATTCTTTTTCTGTTGCCGATTGCAGGGAGATTTTCCATCAAACTTTATGGACGCATTGTAGCTGATGGACCTATAAATGTACATTTAATGTCCCATTTCATTCTAAGCAATCTTAATGAATAATGACGATTCTTCACCTAAATTTGTGCCTCTGAGAGGTATCGAACCAGCATCAAAGTCACAATTTTCCTTTAGTAGTACTTCTAACTTTAAGCTGGCTCTTATTAATTCTACCGTTTATTGAGATAACAAAATAAAACAAACAGAGATGCCAACTCAATCACGTGCAGCCTCTAAAAATAACGTTTATAGTAATAAGAATTAATTTCGAATATATATATATATATATATATATATATATAAGATAAAACTGTAATTTTAAGGTAGGCTATATTTATTATTAAAAGAGGTTAGTATCAGAGGTAGATCGTGTCTAACTATATGAACAGACACTGAGGTAAATAACGAGTGGTGACAGTCTGTTTCATAATTTAAGACACACTTCAGTCCATGTCTGTAGATTGCTGTCAGATATGAAACAGATTGTCGCCACTTGGTATTGACCTCAGTGTCCACTCTTTTATATATATATATATATATATATATATATATATATATATATATATATATATATATATATATATATATATATATATATATATATATATATATATATATATCTGAATCAACTTGAACCTATAGAATAACATATTAATGCATATATTTAATCATTCGTTCATACATACGAACGTAATTATATATGTATATTTTATTTTTAGCATAAATTGGAAAAGAAAAATAAAATTTTCAAATTTGCATCTCTTAATTAAGAATCTTTCGAACATAAAAAACTCGATGTTTAAGTCACAAGTGACATACGTAAGTCCATCTCATTCTCTCATCGCCCTTCACCCTGTCTGTCCCCACTTAAATCCATCATCGCTTGCCTGCTGCTTCTTCCAGATACTGGACCAGGGATTTCCCGCCAATTCCTAGAGCGTTCATAACAGTCAGCCATGTTGCAAATGGGATATGCATACGCGTTTGGAGTAATCTGACTGTCATTTCTCAGTATTATTTATCACTCGGACGCTTTGACCTGAGTCGTGTGAGGATGAAGACGGGTGTATCGATGGAGGTGGCGGATAGAAGTGAGGATAAGCAGCAGCTCCTCGTATTGGCATCAAGATCGGCCATTATAGATGAGCACCGCTCACAATATGGCCGATTATGGGATAGTGTAAACCTATTGTGCTTAATTTGATGATTTCGGGCGCTTGTCTTGTCTTCACCTCGGTTTTCGCTCGTTGGCTTAGCGGACTGATCAGCATTGTGTGAAGTGACATGTGCAGACATCAACACTTATAACGCTTTTATACGCACATACATGGTGTAAACACTGTATTCATTCGTATATAAGTGAAATCTATTTTGCTGCATATCATCAGCCGTATACACGCAGATGTTTCTGCTTCGTATAGAGAACACTGTTGAACAATGGAGAGAACAATGACTAAGATAAAAAAATTAAAATACAAGTAAAAATTGAGTTTGACCATTATAAATGACGTCACCTTGAAACTTTTTCTAGCAAAAGAGGAAAAGCCGGAATTAACTGAAAAAATGTGTATAAACACACACACAAAAAGGAAATCCGTGAAAACAGAACGAATGTAGCAACATTAAAAACTACTGGGAAAAATATAAAAATGAACTTTGCTAAATTTAACGATTCTAAAAAAATTGCTACACAGAAATTGTTAATATTGTTTGTAAGAATTTTTTTTGCCCCAATAGACCTTACACATTATTTAGATTATATATATATATATATATATATATATATATATATATATATATATATAAATTAATAGACTGAAAATATGGTTTTTCGCTACACAGTTCTAACCATGTTTCAAAAATGGAAGCTAAAAGCACCGAATTTAATTTTTTAATTAAATTAAAGACATTAGTTCCATTTCATCCTCAAGCGAATTTTGGAGTAACTTTCCTCCAAAATTCGCTTGAGGATGAAATGGAACTAATGTCTTTAATTTAATTTAATTTTAAGTCTAATAATTCATAAAATTAATGCTCTGTAAATTTACATTGAGCACTATTTTGTAAAAATAAAAATATCTATAAGAACACCGGATTATATATCTTACTGTTCTTTCTTTTTATTAATACACACACACACACACACAAACACACACACACACACATATATATATATATATATATATATATATATATATATATATATAAAGGCAAGAGGTTATAGTAGTTCCAACGAAAGAAAAGTCTGTATATTAAAAAAAAGAGAGAAGCCGAAAACGTTTTTGGTTGTAATGTGGATTTTTTTTTTAAAGAATCTATTATACTTTATTTTCCATAATTTTGCTACACGTTTCCGGTCTCGCGGCCTTCATCAGGCAAAGATTGGATATTTCCACATATTATTAAAAGGAATTAATTTTTCTTATGTTTTTCGATATTAAATATTCTTGATATTAGACATTCTCTTTCTTGTGTGCTAGTGACCCAAATGTCTTCCTTGAACTGGCAATGTACATATCACGTAAAATGTTTTAAAATAATTGTCGGACTTTGTCCATTTCATAATGTGTGACGTCATTTGCTTACGTTTCATACGCCATGAGCAGATATAAATGTAAGTGAGAGATTCATAGAAGATTGAAGTTCAAATACAGTAAATTCGACCTTTGCTAGCCGAACGCGCCTCTGTAGCCAAATCGGTAAAGTCACGTCGAATCCTGTCGGAGGACGAATATTTTCTGTGAAAATTTCTCGGACATTCAGGCCAGTAAATGTTGTTTAATACTGTTTATTATAAACAGAGCATTTGTATCTATGAAAAGAATAAACACATTTCATAATGTGTGACATATATATATATATATATATATCGCGTGGCAGAAATACCTTCTAGATATACCTCTCACATTAGTGGCAATTGAGTTTTCATATAGCTAATCTCTTAACATCATGTGTGAGATACATGTAGGAGGAATTGCTGCCGCATCCTGCATATATATTTTTTCTGTAAGTTATATATACATATATTTCTATAATTTACTATATATCTATCTATCTATCTATCTATATATATATATATATATATATATATATATATATATATATATATATATAGAGAGAGAGAGAGAGAGAGAGAGAGAGAATTCATAGAAATACACACACATACATAAATATATGTCTCCAGTGTGTAAGACGAACCAAAGTCATATTTAAGAAAAATCATATAAACGTGTACTCATACCAGAAGAAATGTATTGATGAATATATAAATTCTACAAGTGTAATTTCCGTCTGGATATTTGGGATGAGGAGTTATAAGTATTTACATTATTAACAGTCGGTCTAATGTCCTCATCTTTTCTATTATCGCATTTCGACTGTATCCTCCAGTCTTCTTCAGAGTAGCATTCAGGGTATTTCGAACAGAATGTTTTAATTAATAAAATTGTTCTTTCTCTATGCATGTATAAGGATATCAGGTCTTGTTCATTTATTTATAGTTTTTTATTCAATCTTACTCTGTACCATCCGGTATAGGAATTGAACTCTTAATTGCTAGGCCACCAGATTCACCAACTAACAATTTAATCCACTAGGTAATATTCTTGGATTTCCCTTGAAAATTCTGAACATGCATTGCATTGCTACTGGTTTTGTTCCAGGCCACTTGACACACAATGCGACGTGAAAGAGGCTCTGGAATCATTGTATACGTTCTCAAATAGACATTTCGAGAAGGGAAACAGGACAGCTAATAGTGATTTTCCAAGCGTAGATTAGATGTGGCACAAGGCTGAAAGTAAGGAGCACCCAGTAAGGATCGAACTCACTACTCAGTCGTAATTGTTCTAGCGAGACAAGCTTGCTAACCATTACACCGCTTCGAGGTGCCCAACCATGTATATAGTGATTTTCCAAGCGTAGATTAGATGCGGCACAAGGCTGAAAGTAAGGAGCACCCAGTAAGGATCGAACTCACTACTCAGTCGTAATTGTTCTAGCGAGACAAGCTTGCTAACCATTACACCGCTTCGAGGTGCCCAACCATGTATATAGTGATTTTCCAAGCGTAGATTAGATGCGGCACAAGGCTGAAAGTAAGGAGCACCCATTAAGGATCGAACTCACTACTCAGTCGTAATTGTTCTAGCGAGACAAGCTTGCTAAGCATAACACTGCCTCGACGAGCCCAAAAGAACGATTTATAACTGAAGGGTTAAATAGGAATAAGACGTGATAGCACTATAGATATGAACAATGAAACGAGAGTAATTTAAGCTCGTAGATAAATATTGCAGTTCGATGTAATCACTTAGTTGGAAGGTGGCATCTTTTATTCCAGGCTGCTTATGATACAAATGTAAGATCATGGAAAGAATGGTGGGAGGTGCCAGAGATTTGATCTCCAAAACTGTTGATCGAATGGATTAAAGAAGATTCTGTCTTCAAGCGTGTTTCTTTTTCAAGCGAGTCGCGAGTTCGAATCTCGATGAGAGTTTAGTCGTTATTTCCGCTCTGTGTTCTCTACCGCCTGATGTAGGTTGCAAGCCTGAGTAAATATGTAATATAGAACAAATAAAAAATAAAGTTTAAAGTAAAAACTAGTTAAAAGCTAATATGCTGTTACTAATCACGCATCAGGTAATAATTCTACTGTCGTAATCAACACTATACGAGTATATGACAATAACTGAAAATAATGAGATACATCCATTTCGTAACGCATTAGATAATTTTAGCACGTTAGTTTCTAAGACAGATATTCATACACACACGTACATCTCCCATATATATACATAAACTTATAAATTACTTAATCAAAGAAATGAAATAGCTATTTTTGTAGACACTGTCAAATAGTTACCTTAAAAAATGTTTAATTTTGAAAAAGAGATGAAACATGCACATTTATAACTTTGATTATTTTTTTTTTTAATACGAATGTAATTCTAATATATTCATTTGTAAAAGATAAGGTATAGTCTATTAGTTATTAGAAGTAGAAAAGTACTTTAAATTTGTAAGAATAGATTTTAAATATTAAAAATAAGATTTACTCATATCCTTTAAGAAATCGTTGTGTATAAAATTATAAATTAAGCGGTCAAATAAAAATGCCAAAAACTTTTTATCATTGAAAAACCAAGGCGACACGTGAAAAAAGGGGGTCATTGCTTTTGATCAGGCACATCTACCTGACCGTAAACTGATTTTGAAAGTAACATATTTTGATACATAAGTTGTCTAGGGAAATTAAATCCCAAACACCCCATAGCAAAATGAGAGAATTTTCCCATAACCGTAACAATTTAAAATATTAAGATTGTCTGTGCTTATAAATGAAGTAAATTTCTTAATAGGTTATTACAAAAATCGCTTGAGAATGGAACGGAGCTATAGATTTTAAATTTAATTTTATAATTAAATTTAAAATTTTAGTTTCTGTTTTGAAACGTGGTAACTCCTTTGTAGCGACGGAGCCATATTTTTAAAATAGAAAATAATTTTAATATATATATATATATATATATATATATATATATATACACGAATGTATTATGCTCATAATGCTCCGTAAATTTCAAGATTAGTTATTTCAAAATTCGCTTGAAGATGAAAGAGAGCTGGTTTTTTAACTTCTGTTTTTGAAACATGAGAACACTTATGTAGCGATGGAATCATATTTTTAAAAAAATAAATATAATATAGTCTCTACTTATGTATTGAGCACTGTTTTTTAAAAATAAAAATACTAAAGAAATTTGGATTATTAACCTAATGGTCATTTCCTATTTTTCTATATTTGCGCTCACACACACACATATATATATATTTATATTTAGGCAGCATATTTTCATTCAAACATGTTTCATTGAATAATCTTGACATATTGTGTCTATTTATTTTTATAATGATCCTTTCAAGTTGTCTAATACGCTTCTAGATCTGAAGATGAAATTCACCAAGGAAGGAGGTATATATTTTTAACTTAAGTACTTTGGACTTTTTCTAAGATCATCTTCAGGAAAATGCAGTTACTGCCTGTGTGTCTTTGTAATTTACCCGGGAAGGTGATTTTAGAAAAGATCATAAGTACTCGAGTTAAAAAAAAAAATCGCCACCATCTTTGATGAATTTCATCTCATCACCAAGAAACTCATTAGAAAAATGGCTATACTATTCAATGAAACATGTTTTAATATATATATATATATATATATATATATATATATATATATATATATATATATATGATAAAATATAGTATTAAAGTATAGAAAAAGAAGAGGTTAAAATCATTTTGTGTCAGCTCGACTATGTCATTGATGCTAACAACATTCATAGTCTGGCTTCCATCTTCAAAGTACATTCCAGAACCATCAAGAGAACGGTGAATAAGTTTAAGAAGAAGGGAATAGTATAGAGGAAACTTGGATCAGTAAGTCACCATAGC
>OZ010572.1:72162383-72164883 GCA_963932145.1 Acanthosepion lycidas
AATTAAATTCGGACCTTCCATTTTTGAAACATGGTTAGAACTGTGTAGCGGAAAAACCATATTTTAAATCAATTAATTTATTATATATATATATATATATATATATATATATATATATATATATATATATATATATATATATATGAGTAGAGCAGACCTAGTTAAACCTGGAGAGCCAGACAAACCTACCAAGGTTTCATATAAGCAGATCGTCAGGGAAGGCTGGCTTCTACTCATTGTATTGAGCACTTTATTTAGTTGTTTTGGATACTCGCATCGGGTTTTGTTTACTTTGGGCCTTGAACTCGTATGCAGGACGATTATTCTCTGTTAACGTATATGTTCTTGGTTCTTTCTTTTTTTATGCTTTTTTTCCCTTTGGTATTGGCTTGTTTATTTGCAAATCAATATACCGAAGTTTTTCCAAGCGTGTATAGTTTCTTATACTTATAAGATTTCTATTAATAATATATATATATATATATATATATATATATATATATATATATATATATATATATATATATATATATATATGTGTGTGTGTGTGTATGTGTGTGTGTGTGTGTGTATCTGCGATACAAGTAAGTTATAGAGAGCTATGATCGTCTAAAACGTAAGGAACACGGCCCATAAAAGAAAACACTCTTCTTAAAATGTAAACCATTTCTTTTCTTACTTTCCTTGTTATATGTCGTCCCCATAATTCTAGCGCGTTTCTGTTCAATTTCCTATTTCTCAATTGCTTTCCCTCATCCTACGCCATCTTATTTTCGTCTCTGTTCTCCCTGTTCCTCGTTCCGCCTCTCGGTCTTCCATCTTGTACTCTAGCCGAACGCTGGAGTATAAAGAAGCACGCAGAAATGGACGGGAGGAATAAGACCTGAGGAACTTGGGAAACTAATATGGCACAAGATAAATGGCAAGAATACGTAGTGGCTATCAGTTCGAAAGAACGGTGACTGGTGAGAGGCTCTTCGAACGGCCAAGTAGGGCGAATGGTCAAAATAAGTTCACATATCTAATTGGCCGGCAGGGAGATCACAATCACAACTTTAATAACGAGGCTGCGTCTCCTGAGTAACGTAGTCGTGCTGCCCAAAGACATTCTTCATTTAGCTATTGCGTTCGTGTCTTGCTCGTTGTTGGAATGGCTTGCCTATCATTCGGTACGTTCTTACGAGTAGAGGATCGCTAAGTTCAAGCTTATCAGGCAACGCTTTTCGCCTAGTGAAACGGAATTTGAGCGTCTGTCTTTTATTTGATTTTGTGCGTCTGCTTGTATTTCTGACTATTTTTAACGTTGGATAAGTTTCAGTAGTTACTTTTATTTATTTATTACAATTCTATCTGCCAATATTAACTCAAGTTTTTTTTCTCATACGAGAATTTATTAGTTCGTAAAATAAATAAAAAAATATCTAATAATTCATTATATACGTTAATAAATTGATATAAAGATATACTGAACTGATCCATAATATAATTCCTTCTATATGCCAGTGAATCCTGGACAATCTTCACGCAGATGAAGAAGAGACTTGTGACGGCAGAAATAGGGTTCTATATGATGATCCTGAGGATACCATGCACCGACGATGTTTCAGAGAAAAATGGTCACAGAAGGGAAACATACTTAGCAACCAGAAACAGGCAGTTAAGATTTCTAGGGAACATAATGAGGAAAGAGGACTTGCAAAATCTGATGCTCACAAGGACAGATTGAAGGCAAGAGAAATAGAGGAAATCAGTGAATAACTTACTTGGTGAGCCTGAGTAAATGGATGGCAGAATAAGGTTTAGAAAAGACAAAATTTAATAAGAGCTCCAAAAGACAGGATCTTAAGAAGGGACATTGCACAAAGAAGAAGAAGAAGAAGAATGATGATGATAATGATGATAATAATGATAATAATAAAAATAATAATAATAATAATAATAATAATAATAATAATAATAATAATAATAGCGAGCGAATTTCGTTTGGGGCATTTTTTATCCTCCTATCTCCCTATTATTATTATTATTATTATTATTATTAATATTATTATTATTATTTGTCAAGTAAACAAGAATGGAAATGTTTGAGACTTTCTCTTTGCTTTTAATCAACGTCACAAAGCTTTCCCATCTACTTGAGCCATCCATTTCTAACCTTAGGTCCCTGGGCGGGACCCGGAAAGAAATGTGTAAACGCCAGAAATCAAAGATAATAATAATAATAATAATAATAATAATAATAATAATAATAATAATAATCGAAATTCCTCCTGCTCATGTAAAAGCAAATTATTATTAGGTCGCAGCATATATTCGTTTCTTTTTTCTGATGTTCTGGTCATACGGCCATAATACGTTCAATTACCGGTTCCCATATGATAAGCGAAGTTTAGCAACGTTGAGCTTGGTCAGTACCTAGATGGGTAGACGCTTGGGAATAGCAGGTGCTGTAAACTTGAATGTGTGTACTGTGTAATGGAAAATGGCTCGGAATTGTTAC
>OZ010572.1:72169883-72192383 GCA_963932145.1 Acanthosepion lycidas
GTGAGAAATCCGAGATGATAGCGACACTTGAAAAACCTTCTCTTAGGAAAATTAAGTGAATAGTTTCTCATTGCTTTCAATCACGGTTTTGATTTCAGATTCTCATTCAGCTACATGAGATTTCTCTCAAAACTGGTCTATGCAGATAATACAACAAAATTTAAATGTAAAATTACTTAAATAATTATTGACGGCAAAATTCATTTAGTAATTAATGTTTTCTCCCCACGTCGGTTGAACAATAAATTCGAAGTCAGGCTAACACAGTTATTAATCAAATTTTGATCTGAATTTTTCAACAAATAATGTTCATTCCCTAGTATATTGGAGAGACGTTTGGTTAAACGAATTGGTGTTATTAAATATATTGCAAAATAAAATATTCGTTCTGAAAAATAAATGCTTTTATCATTAGGATTGCAATTTATGAATGTAACTGCATGCGTTCCTTTTGACTTGAGAATTTAATTTTTATAGATTTCTTTTACTTTCATTAAACCGATCAAGTTTTTTTTAAAAACTTTTTGTAAAAGAATTTTAGCTTAAAGATAAAAATTACACTTGAAATTTTGCATTCACATTGGTCTGAAATTTTTGCAATTAATCAATTATTCTTAATTGTAACATCAAAAAACAGGCCAAATACAAGTCTCGATCTAGAAAATCTATGAAACCTTGAATGTATAAAAAAAAGTAACAGTCATCTGGTTCCTCAAAAAATCAGTCAATCGAAAGACAAGACTATAATATTGATAATTGAATAATTTGCATGATGTCCTCTCATTGATTATTTCATTTGCTTTTATCTATTATTCAACAATCTTGCATTTGTAAATGATCAGGTGAATAAATAAAGCATAAGCAAAGTCCACTGACAAAAAAAAAAAAAAATAATAATAATAATAATAATAATAATATTAGGTTGGTGCAAAAATAATAACGTAATAAAGTCGTTTTTTGACGTTAAGAAATACGTCAAAAAACGACATTATTACGTCATTATTTTTGAACCAACCTAATAATAATAAGCGTATACTTCATGAAGATAAACATCAGTATAAGAATTTAAGCAGGGATATCCGTGTACAAGTCGATTTTCTATAACAATTAAATTTTAATTTATGTACACCAAAGTGCGTTTTGTTTTATTTTATTTATTTATTTATTTTGGAAGTGTGGAGTGAGGTGGAAAAATATGCCATGGGATATCTTGGGTGGGAGGAGCATTTGATAAATATTCTCAAAATGTTAAAATATGAAGATTGCGCGGATATTTAACAGATCATTGAGGGAATCGTCAGTTGTAACAGACGTCATGCTGCAAAAATGTTTAATTGAAAATCGGTAATATAATAGTCCCACAACACAACACACATGGCCTGAAGATCGCGTTCAAGCATGAAACACACAGGCGACATTTACTGTTGACCTCAGTGTCCATTTACATATTTGCATACACTCTATCTCTGATATTGAGCCCTTTTACACATAAATATAGCATGCAATAAAACTATATTTTTATCATATATATATGGGTGTGTGTATGTGAGTGTGTGTGTGTGTGCGTTTATGCGTGATTGATATTTTCCAGACAAAGTGGGATACAGGAAAACTTAAATATGAATTTTTGGTACTCACCTTGTATTTGTCAGTTACATTATTTTTGGTACTGACCTTGTATTTGGTACAAAAGAGTATTAGCCTTCGTTTTTGTTACTGACCTTGTATTTGTTTGGTATTAGGTTGGTGCAAAAATAATGACGGAATAATGTCGTTTTTTCACGTATTTTTAATGTCAAAAAACGTCATTATTTTTTCACCAACCTAATAAATTTATTTGGTACTGACCTTGTATTTGGTACAAAAGAGTATTAGCCTTCGTTTTTGTTACTGACCTTGTATTTGTTTGGTATTAGGTTGGTGCAAAAATAATGACGTAATAATGTCGTTTTTTCACGTATTTTTTAACGTCGAAAAACGACTTTATTACGTCATTATTTTTGCACCAACCTAATAAATTTATTTGGTACTGACCTTGTATTTGGTACAAAAGACTACTGGCCATCGTTTTATGCAAAACGTTTATTTGAACCTCGTCTTTGGATACAGTAATTTTGAAACACGTTACCACGTCGCTATACGAATGGATAAATTATTTAATCGTGCTAAGGCCAGAAAAAAAAAATCCATTGTCTGTCACTTTAAGCTGAAAAAAAGGTGTAAACGTTTTATTTATTATAGGTTATACGAATCTAAATGCTTTCATTAAATTATCTTTTATTCGCCACCTCCTTTAATGTCTATTTCTTTTTTTTTTCTTTTATCCTCCAAATAAAACATGATGAAATTGTCGGGTCACTTCATTCTGAAATACGTTGCCAGTTATAATGACCGATAAAATAATATGAAATATTAATGTAATAATTTCACCCTTACCCCCCATGCTGTCATTTTTAATGATTTGTATTTTACGTACGTTTAGCACGCAATTTCATTGCTATCATCAAATGAATTAAATTTTTACTTTACTGCGATTGTGCACGCACAGTTAAAATGTTCAGAGAATCAATGCTATTAGGTTTAACAAAGAATTTTGGATGGCTTCGTCAGTTTTATAATAATATTCATTTCATTGTCAATCCGATAAGGAGTGAAAAGTTCTCGGCTTGGTCCAAAATTATTATATTAATAACCAAACGTTGGAACCTATTTTGGAACGGCTAAGGAAACAATTGTAGACGTAAGGGTTGCTAATATAGAGAAGACGAAAATTATTAAGAATGTTAATAAAGGCATAAAACCAAAGGAACTATAAACTTTATGTAAACATCACAAAGTAAATCGAATCTCCTGGGTAAAGAAGTACATGAAAAATTGTCAGCACTCATTTTTAGTGATAAATCTAGATTTCTAAGCTTGTGGTTGAGTCAGGGCGTTTTTTATACTTCAGGTCAACTCATAGTGCAACTGAGGACCAGATCTGGGACCTCTTTCTAATATCAGCATACCACTGGGGAAGATGGTTTTAATTTGCTGCAGTAGGTAGCATAAGAAATTTTTGCTTTTTAGAGTGGAAATAAGTTTAATTAATTTAATCAAAGTAAGCATAAGATGTATTTATTTTATTTCCTTTGAACTTGCTATATTATTTTATGGTTAATTAACAAATAAATGTAATATAGGAAACTTGGTCTTGTAAATTAAAAGTTCATTTAACATTTTTCACCTAATTTTCTATTCCTAAAAAGCAAATTCACTAATGATCATCTTCATCTAATTTATTCTTTTCAGTTTCAAATATATAATCATTGACATAGTTCATAAGAAAGATATAAGCTCAGAAGAGAAATAAAAACAGATGTAAAGTTACTGAGTCTGGCAGCATTGGAAATTGAAAAATAAAATCTATATATGAAATTCTGTGACTTCCGTTAGCCCGTCAGTCACACCCTCTAAAATAGCCATACATTGACCGATCGAAACATAGAAAATGAAGTTTATTCCTAAACCATCCGAATATCCTTTCGAATAAACAAGAATCCAGTTTCCAATATGCTAGACAAATCACAAGGCCAAACGTCTCAAAATATTGGAATTTGGCTGCAGAAAGAAATATTTACGCATGGCCGGTTGTATGTTGTATATTCAAGAGTAAGAAATCCTAAGAATTTATTCTTCGCTCTTAAAAAGAGAGATGGAAAAAAAGAAATTGTCTTAAAAAAACTATTGTGTAGCATGAAGTCCTATAAAATTAAATTAAACTAATTATCAAACCGGGAAGTAGGGTTTGGATAAAGTATTTTTCCAGACAAATCAGCTTATTCAAATTTCATTGATTGGTATGCTAAATTGAACGAAACAGAATTTATAAATCTCAATAAAAAGTGTTAGCGATAACTTCAACAATAGTAAATACTGTGAGGATTCCAACATGCGCCAGCGTATTGCAAAAAAATTTAGCAAAAAGAACCAACTGTTTAAAGACCCATAAAAAAAGCTGATAATATTTGCAATACAAGAACAAGACAAAAAAGCTATTGGAAAAACATATAAAGAGTAATAAGCAAGAATAATGGATTGACACAGAAAATAATTGGCAAAGCTTGTCTTATAAATGTGAATAGAGAGAATTAAAGACTATTAAGTATATTGTCTAAAGACATGAAAGCGACTATCCCTGTAATAAACATTACAAAGAGAAATGAGTAAAGCGGACCGAAAAGTACATGAAAATCTATTTTCCAACGGTCATTTCCAGCGATATATAGAACTTATGGTTGGGTTTCTGGCTGAGTCCTTCACAGAAATAGTCAATCAACCTGATCTATGAGAAAAAAGAGGAATACGGTAGATGCGATGCTGAGATCCGAAGACGGATTGGGATAGCCAAGGATGCATTCCCAACGCTGGGCAGACTACTTGGTGACAAAGAAAAGAGTACTGAGCTGCTACATGATATCTGTCCCCCTATAAAGCGATGAAGAATAGACCGAGGCGGTGGAGATGTGGTTTTACAGAAGGATGTAAGGATATCATGGAGCGAACGTGTGAGCAACGGTGAGGTCTTGGTGAGGATGTAAACAAGGAGGAAGGTTATACTTAACATAAAGACGGGGCTGATGAAATTCCTGGGACACATAATGAGAAAAGAGAGCCCGGAGAATCTGATACCCCCAGGTTGAATGGAGGGAAAATGAGACAAGTGGAAGCAACGCATGACATATCTGGCGGTCTTAAGCAAGTAGATGGCAGAACGTGGTCTGAGGGATTTGGCAGAGGCACGAAACTTATTGAGAGCTACAAGGGATAGGAGGAAGTGGAGAGTCGTGATCGCCTATGTCCTGAAAGAAAAAGACAATAAGCGACAAAATAACAGGGCCTTTCGAAATTGTGATAGTGTCCAGAAAATGCAGAAAATTATTGCAAATTCTTGGCGAGACGTTTTTTTTTTCTTTTTTTTTTTTTGGTTGGGGAGTGCTTTCTTTTTGGTGTTGTAAATAAATTAAGTTCACGATTCTTTGCACTATTTACATTGTTCGGAATTTTATCCTCATTTTCGGTTCGAAATTTCAATTACCTGAAGAAGGCCGGAGCGTACAATGGTAGAAACGTCGTGAATATGGCAACAAAGATCAGGCTAACAGTCCAAACAACGTATATAGTGTAAATAATTACTATACTTCCTCTTAGTAATATAGACAGATGCACATGATTCTATTCACAAAAAATAAAAATAAAAAATGGAAATAGTAGCCATTTCCTTATAAGGAAACCTTTATTGGCCGAGCAGCCAGTGCTACTTCGGTTGAAATTTACAAAATCTTTTTCTTAAAATAATTTTTCATTTAAGCAGGTTTCTCAAATCCACTACTGTTAACTTTCTTTCCGTACGATCAGCGAAGTTAAGCAACGACGAATCTGGTCAGTACTTAGGTCGGTGAACGATTAGAAATACCAACTTGGATGTGCGGGAGGTGTAATGGATAATGGCTTGGAATTGTTAATCGGAGATCCGAGTTCCAATTCTCGTTGGGTTCCTTATATTAACTTACGCGGAAATGCCCTTGGGAAAGGTATAAATGTATCTCGTTTCCCTCCAGTTATGGGTTAATTAGTAAGACTTGTATCACTAAATTATTATTAAATCAAAAAAATAAAAAAATATTACAATCTAAAAATATTACCTGGCTTCAAATAAACTGCAAAGAGTTGATAAAATCAAGCAATGAATGAATTAATTCAGATTTGACAAGCTTTTCTAAGGTTTCGTCTGAAATAATGTGAAACGTCACAATCTTGTTCATATAGAATATATAATATAGAAAAACCTCAAGTGACGTGGTTTCAGTTATTTGGTACAGAACTTTGTGCATGATTCTGTAGCGACAGAAGAATGGTCTTCTCCAAGACCTACAACCTTCATATGTCCAAAGCCATTTTTATTGATCTGAAAAAAAGTTTTTTTATAGTATAGTTCACTTTGTACAAGACCCGATTGTCACTCAAGATATGAGGTGACGTTAAGCAGTAGTTTTTTATGGATGGGAGGAGAAGATAAAGGCTAAATCTGGAACAGGTTAAGATTGTAGTAATCGGGGAAACATTCTCTTGACAGTCTCTTCCACAAAGCAGTGGTTTGTGGGAAGAAGCTGTTTGAATGGAACTTGCTTCTCTCCGATTGAATACGGATGGAATGCGGGTAGTTTGCTACAATGTAAGTAGCATGGCGGGTCCTAGCCGTGATGGTTAGATCTGACCGGAACAAGGAATGTAGTTCGACCGAGCACTTTCCATGTTTACACTATTCTATTTTAAAAAAAAAATTAATTTTTTTTACTTAATTTGTTCTCTTTTTCATTGATGAAAGGCTAAACATGACATTATTATGAAAAGGTCAAGTTTTTTCTATTTACTGAGAAATTAATTTGAGAAAGTTAAAATATTTTAAATTATTTTTTTTTATTTTTGCATAAAGCATCTTCGAAGGCTAAATAAAAGCCAATAAATTATTAGATAATTGCGGAAAGTACGTTCATTTGTAAAAATTACAGGTAAAAACAAAAAAAAAACGTTCATTTAGATTTCGTAAATTTTATGTCAATTCAAGTCAGCCATCATAGCTTTCATCGCTTCGTCACTCAATCGTCCATCACTCATTGCTTCAGATGAACAAGACCGATCAATAACAGATGCTTGTATTAGGTTGGTGCAAAAACAATGACGGTTTTTGACGTATTTTTAAGGTAAAAAACAGTCATTATTTTTGCACCAACCTAATATATTACTTGTTTATGCTGTAAGTAATATTTCTTTTAAATCGGATTAATTTAACTTTACATTTTCTTATTTTACTCGAATAACGTGTCAGAAATATATGCATATTTTTTTGGAAGAGATTTAAAATCGATAAATTTTGCTACAGTGTAAGTGGCTTGGCGGGTCCTAGCTGTGAAGGTTAGACGCGGCTGTACCAAGTAATGTAGTTCGTCCTCGCACTTTCTGTGTAAGTAACGATAGATCAGTGGTTATTGTTATGGTCCGGTTCCTTGTACCACGGTGATAGTCCAAGGTAGAACCAATAAAGAAGAACTCAAACACGGATATGGAATAACACAAACAGGAATATATACAGTGAAGTAGAAAGTGTTAGTACGAACTATCAGGTTTAGTAGTAATTGTCTGAACGCGACTCTGTTTGCGGACTGCCTCTGACTCGACTGACTGACTCTAACTGACTGACAGACAGACTCCTGACGGACCTCACTCCAGACTTCAGACTGAACGGTATTTAGTCACCCCCCCACCACCATGAGGGCATCATGTGGCACAAGGCCGGTTTAACGTGGGATCTCCGAGCCCTTGGGCTCGGTCAAAAATATGCCCTTTGAACCCGTATAAACGCGTTCAGGTCGGTTTTTCTCCCCGAAAGAGACTCTGCCCTTCGGCGTAGCCTCGTTCGGGTTCCTACCCGCCCGTAGGCAGAGAGTTCAACCGATCAGCCGGTCACCCGACTTCAGACTGAACGGTAGTTAGTCACCCCACACCACGAGGGCATCACCACGACGTAGCCTCGTTCGGGTTCCTCCCCGCCCGAAGACAGATAGTTCAAACGATCAGCCGGTCAGCCGGTCGCCCGACTTCGGACTGAACTCCCTGCTTCCTCTTGAGGCGCAGTATTTATTACGTATGGAATAGTCCATTATGTTATTATGGGTAAGGTCCCATAACAGTTATATACAGCATACACTTCACATATCTATGAATGGGTTTGGCGCCATACATGACATCCCCTTGAACGTCTCGATCTGACGATGTCATTTAAGAACAGAAGTTTTATAGCAAGTTACATTGTTGGACGAAACTATTCCTACCACCGCCTATTCTATATTCATTTTCCTGATCTATTTCTAGTGTTTGGTGGGAAATCTTCCGAAAATTTTGCTGAGAGTTTTGCTTCCCCACGTTGTCATATTTAACCTAATCTTTCTAAATGGTATTTCATTAAGACGGATCAAAATCAGCAGTAAATAAAATATAAGGGTGTTTCATTAAGACGGATCAAAATCAGCAGTAAATAAATCAGTGTTATTGGTGAAAATTTATTTATTTCTCTATTGGATCATATTATTTAAATCATGGCAATTATGTGTGAAAAATAATATCGCCCAAATGTCCGCCAAATCTGAAAGCAAAAGAAAAAAGATCATTAGATGGTTAAACTTAATTCCCATTTAAAATAGCTCCATGTTATTGGAACACCCTTTATTTGGATTGCAGTAGGTAGAAGTGGTAATAGTTTCTTTTATCTTATTTCCTGCTATATTATTAAATAAAAATAGTTTAGCAAAGATGACTACCGAAACTTTTCAGTAAGGTTTTGTTGGTTATGAAAAGAAAGGTTGTATTGTTAGTACGGAGAGTGAATGAGATGAGTGTAGTAATAGCATTTGGTGGTCATCTGGGTGATATTGATGAATAATGATTTGCTGGGCGTTGATGGTAATAGAGTAAAGGAGACTTTTGTAATGGAAAAAGAAAGAAGTTTCGGTATGCTGGGGCTGGTTGATTTGGATTGCACTTTTCCTGGGAGTAGGGGAGATAATCAATATTATAAACTCGGCAGCCAGCATCAAAAAGAAAACTGAAAGTGAAAAGAAGGTGGAGAAAGGAAATGGACATTGAAAAGGAATAAATCATTAACAAAAGAGAAAAAAAAGGGGAAATAGGAAAGAAAATACTTCGAGGGAAATAAAGAGGGATTAAAAGTGAAAGGGAATATAGACAATTTTTTTTTAAAAGTAAATAGAAATGAATGAACCACAAAGGAAGAAATAAACAGGGAAAGAAAGAAAGAAAAAAAAGAACAGAACGTTTTAAAAAAGAAAATGAAAAATGAAAGAGTGAAAACGATCAAAAAAATTGAAAGAAAAAGGAATTCTGATGAGGGGTAATATTAAGTTGGTGCAAAAATAATGACGTAATAATGTCGTTTTCTGACGGTTAAAAAATACGTCAAAAAACGACATTATTACGTCATTATTTTTGCACCAACCTAATATATATATATATATATATATATATATATATATATATATATTGTGTATTTAGGCAGCAATCCTTCTTTTATACATGTTTCGTTAAAAAGTCGTTGTCCAGGTAATGCGATTAAGTTTTTTATTTAATTTTTCTTGTCTTTGTACAAGTGTTTTCTTTTCTGGACATAAAGTGAGTAAATCTGCCCGAAAGTTCTGCATATCCAAACGGTTTCAGATATACTTTTAGGCATTATCAAGGATGATTTCATTTTTACTTCTTATTGAATGTATAGATTGTGGTATTTAGAATTATACGAATGTTTCATTTTCCAAACAAGTTCAGCACATTATATATTCACGCGCGCACACACAAACACACACGCACCCAAATACACGCACATACACACACACACACACACATATATATCTATGTATTCATGATTGCAAGTAAAGGAAAAACACAAATATTTGTACTATTTAAAATTTCCTATATTTATAAAGGAAGGAAGGTCTCTCTCTCACTGTATATATATATATATATATATATATATATATATATATATATATATATATATATATAATTGATAATATTAGTGGTCAATATCATGATAACAATTCCAAGGTAATAAATTATAACGATGGAATATTAGTATTTGAGCCTTATATATATATGTAATAAATCACACGTATAGTGCAGGTGTTCTATCTATCTATCTAGGGCTGGTAATATCTATATAGATACATATATAAGATTGTTCACATCTATCTATATTTCTCTAAGACTCAATATACAGATCTCTCTGTCTCTCTGTCTCTCTGTCTCTCTCTCTCTCTCTATATATATATATATATATATAAGGCAGTTCGTATCTATCTATCTATCTACGTATTATTCTTTAAACTACAGCGTCTATTATCATTATGATATATAAGTAATATTTAGTAGAAAATCTTCCTCCAACAACATATTGTTAAATTAAATCCAGTTTTGACTGATTAATTTTTGTTACTGTATTTTTCTAATTTCGTATAAGATGCTATATATCAGAATCGAAATTATAAATTCACTGTCATTTTTTATGGTTCGTTCACGTACATTATTTACTCGTTATAAAGGGTTGTGTTTTGTCAATGTGTCAGATAACATATAAATACTTGCACGCGCACACACAAACTACCCCCACATGCATACATACATACACATATATATATATACATATATATATAATATTAACAATAAATATACATTTTTCCTTGTGTCATCAGGAGAAAAATGTATATTTATTATTGGTGCTTATTAGTACCAGCACTCAATGTGCAATACTATATATATATATATATATATATATATATATATATATATATATATATATATATATATATATATATATATATATATATATATATATATATATATATATATATATATATATATATATATATATATATATATATATATATATATATATATATATATATATATATATATATATATATATATATATATATATATATATATATATATATATATATATATATATATATATATATATATATATATATATATATATATATATATATATATATATATATATATATATATATATATATATATATATATATATATATATATATATATATATATATATATATATATATATATATATATATATATATATATATATATATATATATATATATATATATATATATATATATATATATAAGGTACGTCGAGTTAAATGACGGTTCCGTATAGGATGCAGGTTCGAATCCTGTCAAAAGACGAATATTTTCTATGAAAATTTCTCGGATATTCAGGCCGGTAAATGTTATTTAATACTGTTTATTATAAACAGAGCATTTACTTAAATACTTGTATCTATAAAAAGAACGTTAAACATAAAAATGTCTTTAATAAATAAATTGCCGGACTTTGTCCATTTCTTAATATATATATATATATATATATATATATACATACATACATACATACATAGACTCAGATCAAAGTTTGATCTTGAAGATAGAAAAAATTCAAAGAGCTCTTAGGGTCATTGAAAAAAAAAACAATGGAATGAATTATCAAACTTATATGCTTTCAGAAAATTTTGCAATAAATGCTAAAAAATTTGTGCAGCAATAATCACAGGTCAAGGAATATATTTCTACGAGAGGAAAAATTTAATCATAAAATGTATTTTTCCACCTTTTTGTCAAATAAATAGCTTTCTTACCTTTTTGTCATAATAAATAGCTTTCTTACCTTTTTGTCATAATAAATAGCTTTCTTACCTTTTTGTCATAATAAATAGCTTTTTTACCTTTTTGTCATAATAAATAGCTTTCTTACCTTTTTGTCATAATAAATAGCTTTTTTACCTTTTTGTCATAATAAATAGCTTTCTTACCTTTTTGTCATAATAAATAGCTTTCTTACCTTTATGTCATAATAAATAGCTTTTTTACCTTTTTGTCATAATAAATTTTCTGAAAATCTGAAAATCATGTCTTAGTTTTTTTTAACCTTGTATAAAACATTTTTCCTATTTAAAACCTTTCCATTTTGTGCCCATTTAAAAAATTACCAGAGGTTCCCTCAATCATTTGAACTGTAGTTTGTATATATATATATATATATATATATATATATATATATATATATATATATATATATATATATATATAAGCATTTCACCACAAGTAAGGTGGGAGTTGCCCGCAAAGGTTTACAGAGAGTAAGAGTAAAGAGGGTGTTTGAGGAAAGGATAAAGAGATGCATGGGTATTAAGTTGAAGGCAACAGAAGATGTCGATTAACATTACATTAATATTTTTGAAGATTATAGTTATAGGGAAGTAAGTAAGAGGAAGGGAGTTCCACTGTTGCGAAGTGCGAGAGAAGAAGCTGTTGTGGTAGAAGAGGCGGTTACATTTAACTTTTTCGACAGTAAAAGGGTGGCATCGAGATGCCAACCTAGTAGCACGCTTAAATTCAGTCGGGGCACCAGGGAAAATAGCTCGTCAGAGCAGCTTCCATGAAAATATTGATAGAAAAGACATAGGGAAGCTACATCACGTGTATGAGTAAGTGACTGTAGTCGAGATACCAGGTCAGGATCTATCATATTGCATATCCGTCTTTGAATTTTATCGAGAACCTCGAGATGATCAGCGGGGAAAGCAGACCATATATGGTAACAGTATTCAATGCAAGGACGAATAGTAGATTTGTAGATTTGAAATATGTACTCATATGAGAAAAATATTGAGGCACGACATAGAGAACCAATTTTCCTTGCGATCGGTGTAGCTATTTATTCTATGTAGTTCATCTACCTCAGCTCAATGGAAAACGTCAAACCAAGAAGACGCAGTGAGACGCTCTCGAGAAGTTGAACATCTCTATGGTGGATAAATGAAATAAGTTTCGTTTTGGAGGCTAATTTACAAGCAATAAGCATTTTCGAAATACAAACAAAGTTTTTAATATATATATATATATATATATATATATATATATATATATATATATATATATATACATATAAGTGAACAAAGAAGTCAACACTTAGAGGCGACAGTTTGTTTCATGCTGGACGTAATCTAAAAACAGCCGCATTTAAGCAAATACATTTTGCATACTATATTGACATCACTCACGTCTTGACAATGACTGAGATCGTGGAAAGTGATTTATTACGATAGAAAAAAGTGAAGTTTGATCAATTTATTCATAACTTCAATACTAACGTAAAAATATCATTCATATATATATATATATATATACATATATATATATATATATATATAATTTTAAAAGTTATATATATATATATATATATATATATATATATAATTTTAAACGTTATTTTGAATTTCAGTCGCCATGTTTATATTAAACAATATTTTATTTCGTCTGCTCGCCAGAATATTCGAGAAATATTGTTAATGAAGATAACTAGTTCAGTTAGGCAGTGTGTAATGCATTTACCCATGACCCCATGACCAAGATCAATGTGTGCGATGATTATTATTGGTGAACATGTATAGCCAATGATGGTGATTAAGAAAAAACAGTGTCTTTTATTTGAAAACTTCAATTGTTGTACTCTGTATCTGTTGATTGTGTGTAGAAAAACGAGGCGTTATTTTACGAGTGTCCATCCATTGCGTATATATATATATATATATATATATATATATATTAATATTATTTATTAAACTGAAGTGTTTTGTAACAACGTTTTCCCCTTGCGAAGGATTGTTAATTAATTTGAAACTTTTAAAACCATTTATTTTATATTCAACATCATCACTTGATAAGACACCGAGGGTGTTGAAGCAAAATGGCTATTTTTGTAGTGATTTTATAACATATTTATGTTATAAATTTTTTTTTAAATAAATAATTATATCTGGTCTACTTTGTATTGAGCACTCTTTTAAGAATAGTAATTGTTGTTTATTGGAATTCATTCCATATACACCAATCATATACTTGGGTATATATACATACATTATATATATATATATATATATATATATATATATATATATATATATATATATATATATGCACAAACGCATGGTCGACACTGGCCAGTATCTAAATGGGTAACTGCTTAGGAATGCCATGTACTGTAAGAGTCGATGTCGCTAAATTATTATTATCGCACCACTAAAAAAAATCTTACAATGCAAACAATATTTTCTGACTTTAAATACTCTGCAAAGGGTTGATAAGCCGTAAAAACGAATCAACCAATGAATGGATGATTAGAGCCTTTAGCCAGACTAAGCTAAGTGTAGTAAATATTTGCTTACCCTAGCGTGATCGTTACCAAATTATTCTTGAGCAATTCTCAAGTATAGTCAGTTGGTTTGTCTTGTAAATCCGATCACCGTTTGCCGACTTTCTCTTGTGACTGTATGTTCGACAACGCTAAACTTTGTAAATATTTACAAAGCGCGTACTTAGGCTGGTGCAAAAATAATGACGTAGTGATGTCGTTTTTTGAAATATTTCTTAACGTCAAAAAACGACATTATTACGTCATTATTTTTGCACCAACCTAATATTAAGCAGTAATTAGCCTGCTGCCCTCGCAGACTAATATCCAAACAGAATTACCTCTTACTATTGCCGTTCATCAGGGTATGCGAACCTTATTCCAAAGCTAATTCCATATTTAACTATCTCAGTCAGTTTACTTCTCTCTCCGTCCTTTTCTCTCAATCTATCTATTTATGTTATTCTATTTATCTCAATCTGATTACATCTCTCTCTCGCTCTATCTTTCTTGCTCTCTCCCTCTCTCTCTCTCTCTCTCTCTATATATATATATATATATATACATATATGTATAAATAAATGATACATCTATCTATCTATGTATGTATGTCTACATCTGCCTATGCCAGACACTTCATATATTAGGTTGGGGCAAAAATAATATAATGTAATAATGTCGTTTTTTGACGTATTTTTAACGTCAAAAAACGACATTATTACGTCATACATACATACATACACACACACATATATATATATATATATATATAAATATAAGGTTGGTCCAAAAATAATGTCGTTTTCTCACATAAGTTATTATGTGAGAAAACGACATTATTTTTGTACCAACCTAATATATATATATATATATATATATATATATATATATATATATATATATATATATATATATATATATATATATATATATATATATATATATATATATATATATATGAGAAGTGGATTTTTTATCGGAAGTTATTTCTTTATTACTATAATATTATTTTTAGTGGGTTCTGGTATTTGAATTACTATTACAGTAAAAATGTTAAAAGACGGGCTAGAGAAAAATTGTTCTTCCGATTGGGTATATGGGTTCGATTCCAGTCTGAGGGACGTTTTTTTTTTTTTTTTTTTTTTTAATTCGGACACAGTCCAGGCCAATTCTTATAAATTTTACTGTGTGTGTGTTCACATGGTTCTGCATGAGGTTTTGTTTGTTTACATTTGTCTATATTTATCTATCTTTTTTCATGTCACTTGGTATCTCTCTCGCACTATATATATATATATATATATATATACTTAAATATATATATATATATATATATATGTATATATATATATATATATGTATGTATGTATATATATATTTATATAAATACATACACACACACATATATATATATATATATATATATATATATATATATATATATATATATATATATATATATATATATATATGACGTTTTACGTAGCTCCCTATCTTTTCATATCTATATAACTAACTTACTCTATTCGTATCTATCTACCTATCTATCTACGCAAAGGGTTCGGAAAAATTTGAAGGAAATCCAAATTTGGCTTGACATGTTCGTGAAATAATTAAATATTCACCATGGCAGTAATAAATTGGTAATTGTGCCCAGTTTAACACCAGGGTTTCGATGACTGATTCTAATACAATGGAGACATACACTGCTAGATCGATTGGCGTTACACAATCTTACCATTTTCATTTTTATCCGTTTTTCTCTGATGCCGTGCCAAGCTTAATAACAATAATAATCATATATATATATATATATATATATATATATATATATATATATATATATATATATATATATTTAAATACAAATATAGGTAACTATACTCGTTTCGAAAAACCCTCGAATTATTTACCAATAATCATATCAATCCCGAAGGAAAAAAAAAGGTTTTAAAAAAGAAAGAGCTAGAAACATGAAAGTCTGTCGAAAAATATCGCACAGATACAGGTTTGAAGCTCAAAGAATAAAACCCCGACACAAGTAAACAACTAACTAACAAAATAGATCAATACAACCGTAGAGCAGACCTAGAGAAACCTAGTGAGACAGACAAACTTAACCAGAGTTCACCTAAGAGGATCGTCAGGGAAAGATGGCTCCTATAGGTCCGATAGGTTCGTCTGGCTCACTAGGTTTATCTATCTATCTATATATATATATATATATATATATATATATATATTTATTTATATGCGTACGTGTGTATATATATATATATTTATATATATATATATATATATACACATATACGTACACACATATATATATATGTATATAAGTATGTGTATGCATATATTATATATATATATATATATATTTATATATATATAAAATTGGGAAACGGCTATATATATATATATATATATATATATATATATATATATATATATATATATATATATCATGTGTCCGTATGTGTGTGTGTGTGTATATATATATATATATATATATATATATATATTCGGTTGGTGCAAAAATAATGTCGTTTTCTCACATATGTTATTATGTGAGAAAACGACATTATTTTTGCACCAACCTAATATATATTTACATGTGTACGTATGTATATCTATATCTATATATATATACACATATACGTACATATATATATATATATATATATATATATATATATATATATATATATATATATATATATATATAATTGGGAAAAGGCTACAAAATTTTCAGCAAAAAGGATGGAAAATGGGAGTATTTAAAAAAATAAAAAAGTTTTTAAACAGTGAAAAAAACATATGTAAAGGTTAGGTTAAAAAAGCGAACTGATGAAAAATAACCGGAAAAGAAAAAAGAAAAGAAAATGAAAGAGCCAGACGATAGATAAAGAAAAAACAAAGATTAATCCAGGAAGAACGGAAGAAATGAAATGACTGGAAGAAAATTATAGAATGGGTTTGGGCGAATATGTTACTTATTTTATTTCATTTTTTTGTTTTATGAACTCTTCTTTTCTTTTTGTGTGTAAAGGGAAATATGCATTGCTTGGAATGAAAGAAAGCTCTGAGCAGGAAGCTGGCTGGACAAACGGAAGTGGGGAGTAGATGCGAAGATGGATGATGGAAAAGGAAACGGTATCCAAAAGAAAACCTCCATCATCATCACCAGCACCATCAACCGACCCGCATTCACCATCAGTTCCTTCATCGTTTTAACTTTGTTTTTGTCGCCCTGCTCCCGCCTCTTCACCGGCATTGGATTTTGAGTTTCCTCATTTTCTTAGTTCGATTGATTTAATTCCATTTTCTTTTTCTTTCTTTCTTTCTTTCTTTCTTTTAATATTATTTATCTTTTTCTCCATTTAAAATTCTTTCTTTTTTTCAATACCCTTCTCTTTGGCACTTTTAAATAATTCTTTCTTTCTTTATTCCTTTCAATAGCCTTTCACTTTTCTTTTTTTTAAACTCTTTCTTTGTTTCTTCATTTCAATACCCCTTTTATTTTCCATTATTTTTTAAATTCTTACTTTCTTTCTTTATTTAAATATCCCTTGTCTTTTCCTCTATACAATATTCTTCCTTTCTGTATTTCAATACACTTTCTCTTTTTCTCTTTTTAAATTTCTTTCTTTCTTTATTTCAATACCCCTTCCCCTTTTCGTCTTCTTAAAATTGTTTCTTTCTTTATGTAATTATCTCTTCTTTTTTCCCCTTTTTTTATTTTTTTTATTTATTTATTTCCATACCCCTTCTCCTTTCCTCTTTTTAAAATTCTTTATCTTTTTCAATATCTGTTTTCTCTTCCTCTTTTCTAAAATTTTATTTGTCTTTCTTTCTTTCTTTCTTTTTTCTTTCTTTTGTTCTTGTTTACGCCTAGTATGCCTTCTCTCTCCCTCTTTTGAAAATTATTACTTTATTTCATTCTTTCTTTTCTATCCTTTCTTTATTCCTCTTAGTGTTTCTTTCTTTTGCACGTAATATATATCATTTTCTATTTCCGATTTTATACTCTTACCTCTTTCTATCTCCCTCTTTACTGTTGTCGTCCTTTCTTCTTCCCCTTTTTTCATTCATCTTATCTCTTTTCAATTCACTTACATCCCTCCTCCTCTTTCCCTATTTTCACATCCGTCCGTCCGTCTGTCCGTCCGTCTCTCCATCCTTCCTCTTCGAAATGAGATTCGGAGAGCGTCCGTCTCCCAGGGCCATCGAAGGCCAAACAGACCGTCAGTAAAATATGACTAGTTAATTAGACAGAGACTCCGCTGTACTGTTAGCAGTGTCCGTCCAATGCAGACACTGCTCTCCCCATGCTCGGACTTTTCTCCTACCAGCCACGCCCCCACTACCATCACCCTCAATCACAACCACTACCCACTATCACCTCTACCACCATCGTCATTATCATCATGGCTGCCACCATGTCGTTCTACTGCGAATCCATCCTCCTCGCCTCTTTTCCCGCCTGCGCCTTTACCGTTCCCGCCACTTCTGTCCGTCCAGTCCAATATTGACGTCCATTTTATCCCCACGCGTCGGCCATGGCTAAAACCAGCTCGAATCGAGTCTTATTGAAAGCCTGGCGGTCTGTTTCTGACAGAAGAGAGAGATGATGCTTATTATAAAGTTTGCGAATATCGAGAAGGGTACGAGGATGATGGTGATGGTGATGATGACGGCCGTAGTGGTTGTCGTGGTGCTTGAGGAGATTTCCTAAGAATTAGAAATAGCGGTTTTCACATGATGGTTTTAGTATTGCTTATGGTGCTAGTTACGTACGGTAGAAGATTGATAGAAGTTTCGAAATGGCGGTAATGTGCTATCAGCAGTACTTTCATTGGCAGGAAAGATAATACTTGGTTGCTAGTAATAAGACTTTCAGAAAATCTCGACGTAAGGTGGCTGTATATTGGTTTCGGGTGTGTGAGTAATGTAAAGAAAAGGGGTAATCTGTATACTGGTTTCGAATTGCTGCCTAACACCTAGCCTACATTTTTGCACAAATGCCTCTTGGAAAGGCACTAATCCGTTTATTTTCCCTCACCCCCGTTATGGATTAAATAGCAAGAGGAAAACCAAAGAGAAGGAAAACTCAAATTTCCAAACTGTAGGGAAGCAACGCGTAACCACTCGACTATCTTTCCTAAGATGTCATGTTAGTACACAAACAGTAAAGACAATGAATATGCGTAAAGCCATGATTCTGAAAAAGAAGGACATTTAAAAAAACTATTGATTTAATTGACACTACGGAGAGTTTGGGACAGTTTCCTGAAGACTAAATGGGGATGTTCAGGAAGATTGTGTTGCGCCAGTTATCATGTCGCGAATGTTGGATCTTCTTCATTCAAAAATTCATTTAAAAATTCATGTATAGAATTATTAATAATTATCGTGGCTTCTAACTTTACATTGGCGGGGGAATAACATTTTCACGCCGAACAAACTATATATATATATATATATATATATATATATATATATATATATATATATATATATATATATATATATATATATATATATATATATCATTATTTATTTAAAACTATGATTCCAACTTATTTATGCTCTCTTTCGTATCGAGCACTATTTTTAAAATAATAACAAAAATACTAAGGAACTTTGGATTATTTACCAAACCAGTTTCTTTCCTATTTTCTATATTTTCACATATATATATATTTGTTTGTTCGGCGTGAGAAAGTTTTTCCACCCGGTAATGTGAGTATACACACATTACCGGGGGGAAAAAACTTTCTCACGCCGAACAAACAATATAATGTATATATATTATATATATATATATATATTTTTTAAACATTCAATTAAACACTCAGAGGCCACAGGCTGTCGCCTCTGTGTTTGGACTTCAGTGTTGACTTTTATATTTATATTTACATTCGTTCTATCACATAAATATAAATGTATAGTATGTGTGTGTATGTGTGTGTGTGTGTGTTTGTTCGTGTGTGTACTGAGCCAGGTCAGTTCCTAGATTGGTAACTGCTAGGAAATACCAGGTACTGCAAGCTCGGATATGCGGGTGGTGTAATGCATAATAGCTCGGAATTGTTAATCGGAGAGCCAAGTTTCAATTCCCGTTCTGTTAGTAATATTCACTTCCGTGCAAATATGATTGGAAAAGGAAAAGGTGTGAATGCATCTCTTCTCCCCACACGACTCCAGCTATGAATTATTTACTAAGACTTGTATCACTAAACCATTATTATCTCCCCACTTTCAGATAAAATGAAATTGCGTACAAAATATATTTTTGCATTAAATAAGCCATAGCCTTTGATATGCCGATAAACAAAAACAGCCAACCAATTCTCTCTGTCTACCTGTGAGATATATATATATATATATATATATATATATATATATATATATATATATATATATATATATATATATATATATATATATATATATATGTGTGTGTGTGTGTGTGTGTGTGTATGTATATATGTATACAGAAAGATGAATAGATAGATTGGTATACACAGTATGGACAGAGGAATCAACAAAACTGGTGACTGTCGTTCTCAATAAGATCGTAATGAAAAAACTAAGATTGATAATGGAACAATGATTACTCTGCCAACATTATATGTATCTTCAAACATTATGATATTGAACACACTTCCCTTATAAATAATTCAAAGTCTTAAACACTTTAATCATTCTATAGTTAATATGAATATTACTGAGATCTTTAATATAATTTTGATATATACATATACATATACATATATATATATATATATATATATATATATATATATATATATATATATATATATATTGGATGGAAAACTATTTCTTATATTTGCCCGTTTAGAAAAATAATGAAATTTCTTCGTTTAGTATTATTTATTATTTATTAGTTTGGAACAATTTTCTTGTTTCTAAGAAAAATTAGAACATAAATTCTCAAATGATCTTTAAGCGCTTTTGACTTTCACCGACAATTATCAAAGTAATTGAATGTGGTTTGCAATTTTACCTTTATAGTTTTACATTTTGTTTTTTGGGTGGTGTTTCAGTGTCGCGACTTCTTGCGTAATTAGATGACATTGTTTGATTCTTTTTCCGTGTCGTCAATGAAACGCATATACATATATACATACATAAATACATATTTTTATATATATATATATATATATATATATATATATATATATATATATATATATATATATATATATAATAAAATATAACTTCACTTTTAGGCCTTTCTGTTCTTCTTTCATCTGTTACCCCTCTCCAGAGCTTTCTTTTACTTCTCATATTTGTCCCCCACTCTTATACATAAACTCTCACTAAATTTTATTTTTTATTCCCGCAGTTATTTTTTTCGGATTTCTTTTTGAATTTTTGTGTCTGATGAATTGGATCGTAATTACGATTCCAATATAATAAATTATAACCATGGAATATTAGTATTTAAGCCTTTTTGTTACATTCTTACTCTGTCCTGGACATTGAGTTCTACCTGGATTCCATCCTCTTGGAAATATATATATATATATATATATATATATATCAGGTTGGTGCAAAAATAATGTCGTTTTCTCAGATATGTTACTATATATATATTAACCACTAATATATATATATATATATATATATATATATATATATATTAACCACTAATATTTTATATATATATATATTTATATATATATATATATATATATATATATATATTAACCACTAATATTTTATATATATATTAACCACTAATATTTTATATATATATATATATATATATATATATATATATATATATATATATAACCACTAATATTTTATATATATATATATATATATATTAACCACTAATATTTTATATATATATATATATATATATATATATATATATATATATATATATATATATATATATTAGGTTGGTGCAAAAATAATGACGTAATAATGTCGTTTTTTGACGTCAAAAATGACATTATTACGTCATTATTTTTGCACCAACCTAATATATATTTATATACATATATATATACATATATAAAAGTAAGAGAGAAGCCGCAAATGTTTTTGCTTGTAATGTGGATTCTATTTAATTAAAATGTTATTATGTTTTATTTACCGTAAAGAAAATAAAGCATAATATATTTTTTTTTAAAATCTACATTACAACCAAAAACGTTCACGGTTTCTCTCTTCTTTTTAATATACACACTTCTGCACGTTATTTATAATCAGAACATATTTTTATATTGCCAGAATCTCTCTTTTTCAATAATAAGGATTTATTGATGCAAATTAATCCATAGATTGGGGGAAAGTGCATAGAACGAACACAAATGGAATTGGATCTTCGGCTCTCCAGTTAACAATTCCGAGCCATTAACCATTATACCACGCGCACATCCAAGCACTTGGTGTTCGCAAGCAGTCACCCATCTAGCTATAGACCAGTCTCGATGTCGCTTGGAGCTCGTACGGGAACCGGTGTTTCAACGTAATATGTCCATAAGTCTCTAATATATATATATATATATATATATATATATATATATAATATTTTTTTGTTTTAAAATATGATTCCTTCGCCACATAAGAGTTCTCATGTTTCAAAAACGAGAGCAGAAACCATCCAAATAATTTTAAAAATTAAGTTGAATT
>OZ010572.1:72194883-72232383 GCA_963932145.1 Acanthosepion lycidas
CAAGAATGATATGATTTCTACCAACGATTTCTAAATATACCGCGGACATGTACTTTGAGTAACAAAGAAGATTTAACTAGAGCAGGAACTAAAAATCTGCTGCTAACACTCAGATAGATTTAACTGAAAATATTGGGACACATAATGGGGAAATATATACTTTTTCCTCTTTATGTGCCATAAAAATTTCATTTACTTCTCCATGATTCTATTTATGAAGTGTTATTTTGTTTCAATTTCAACTGCCTCACTATGATTCTATCAGTAAGATTCATTTTGTTTCAATTTCAACTACCTCTCTACGATTTTATCTGTAAAAGTCATTTTGTTTCAATATCAACTACCTCTCTACGATTTTATCTGTAAGAGTCATTTTGTTTCAATTTCAACTGCCTCGCTATGATTCTATCCGTAAGAGTCGTTTTGTTTCAATTTCAGCTACCTCTCTATGATTTTATCTGTAAGAATCATTTTGTTTCAATTTCAACCTCACTATGATTCTATCTGTAAGATTCATTTTGTTTCAATTTCAACTACCTCTCTACGATTTTATCTGTAAGAGTCATTTTGTTTCAATTTCAACTGCCTCACTATGATTCTATCTGTAAGATTCATTTTGTTTCAATTTCAACTACCTCTCTATGATTCTATCTGTAAGATACATTTTGTTTCAATTTCAACTGCCTCACTATGGTTCTGTGTAATTTTGTTTCCATTTCATCTACCTCTCTATGATTCTATCTGTAAGTTTCATTTTGTTTACATTTCAACTGCCTTTCTATGATTCTATCTGTGTCATTTTGTTTCCATTTCATCTACCTCTCTATGATTCTTTCTGTAAGTGTCATTTTGTTTCAATTTCAACTACCTCTCTATGATTCTATCTGTGTCATTTTGTTTCAATTTCAACTACCTCTCTATGATTCTATCTGTGTCATTTTGTTTCAATTTCAACTACCTCTCTATGATTCTATCTGTGTCATTTTGTTTCAATTTCAACTACCTCTCTATGATTCTATCTGTGTCATTTTGTTTCAATTTCAACTACCTCTCTATGATTCTATCTGTGTCATTTTGTTTCAATTTCAACTACCTCTCTATGATTCTATCTGTGTCATTTTGTTTCAATTTCAACTACCTCTCTATGATTCTATCTGTGTCATTTTGTTTCAATTTCAACTACCTCTCTATGATTCTATCTGTGTCATTTTGTTTCAATTTCAACTACTTCTCTATGATTCTGTGTCATTTTGTTTCAATTTCAACTACCTCTCTATGATTCTATCTGTGTCATTTTGTTTCAATTTCAACTACCTCTCTATGATTCTATCTGTGTCATTTTGTTACCATCTTAACAGCCTCTTTATTATTCTGTGTCATTTCGTTTCCATTTCAATTCTCCCTTTATGATTCTATCTGTAAATGTCATTCTGTTTGCATTTCAACTGTGTCATTTTGTTTCCATATCAACTACCTCTCTATGATTCTATCTGTAAGTGTCATTTTCTTTCCCTGTCAACTGCGTCTCTATGGTTCTATCTGTAAAAGATATTTTGTTTCCATTTCAACTGCCTCTCTATGATTCTATCCGTGTCATTTTGTGTCCATTTCAACTGCCTCTCTGTGATTTTATCTTTTTCACATGTTCAGTGCATGGTATTCTCAGTATTCTTCTGTATAACGATATTTCTATTGCCTCACCTCTGTAATTCATAGCATTCGTTGGCATATGTGAAGACCGATATTGCATAACATTTAAGTACTGTTTTCTTTGTTTTTAATGAACTTTTCTGTTTCTTAATACTCATGCCGGGCTTTTTATCCGAGAAGCGATCTCACACAGATGAGTCTGTTGTTACAGAGATTCAGCGGTGGCTTCATTTGCTTGTAGCCACGTTCTTCGTGAGGTGTATTTAAGCGGTCACCCGCCGATAAGTAATGTGTACTGATCTCAACAATACAGGGAAAATAGCTGGTAAATGCTCGTATCTTCTTTTTTCAATGTGACGTTTCACTTCACGACGCGGACCATCATGGCTCTCCAAAATTTTCTGTCTTTTGTAGCACTTAGTAATTATTTTCTTTATTTAGCTGGTAATGTTTAGTTGCATATGAATAAGCAGGTTGAATTAGTAAATGCTCGTATCTACTTCTTCTTCTTCGAATGTGACGTGTCACTTCACGACGCGGACGATCATGGCTCTCCACAATTTTTTGTCTTTTGTAGCACTTAGTAATTATTTTCTCTTTTTTTTTTGGCTATCTCACTTAACCCCTGACCCGCCAGAATTTTGCGCTCGTTGTGGTCCCCACACACCTCCAGCTGTGGTTTATGGTTGCATTCAAGGTAGAATAGATCCTTTTGAATCTTGAGGTTACACGGCTTCTTTTGAGATGTACTCTGTACTCAGATATTAAAAAGGCATGATCCCCAAGGCAGCAGGTGGTTTGAATTCAGATTTATCCTTCTCCTAAGTTGATGATAGTATACCATCACCAAAAGAGGAGTGCGATGCGCAGACTACATGCACCCACTATCAGCCGTACCGATAAAATCCAAAGGAATACATAACATTACATTTGGAGACTGCGTTGGAGGAGTTGCCGGAAAGTTGTTAATGTTCACAGCCAACCGCCTTCGGTGCTTCACCCTGTGTTTTACTTCCATAGCCATTTTCCCGTCTTTTGTATATGACCGCAAGCAGCGGAGGTTTAAAATCGAGGTGTTCTTTCCTCTAGATGGACTGCCTTCTTGGGCTGTGGAACTCTATCTACCCGAATCAGCTGATTATCTGGCGTCATTTTTCAGCCTTCGTCCATTCGCCGACTTAGAGCTGAACTTAGCTGTCATAGGCTATTTGAGATGCGTGCCACAGAGGCATTTTATAAACTGCGGCAGCTTGTCCCTGCTATCACCCGCGGGTATACCGACCTTTGGAAGATACGTATATATAAATTTATATACATTAAGTTGATTTAGAAGCTAGCTAAAAAAAAGTATAATAGTTTGTTTTTTTTTAATTTATAAAACGTTAAGTAAACAAAAGTATTACAAAACAAGACAAATTACGAAATTATACGTAAATAACCAAAGACAATATCACATAACACCATGACACCACAAATTAGTAAATGCTTGATTCGTAAATGTTGAGAGTTTATTTTTCGGTCGTTCTTTGCATATGGATCTTATTTAATCATGCTTGTCTGCTAGAACAGCTAGCTAATCCCTAATGAATACTCTTGCTCAGGCATATTTGTGCTTGTTTAACTCTGCCTGAGTTTACCTGTGGATTATGCTGTACCTATGCTGAGCGGAAATTAGCAACACTTTATGGCAGAGAGCGCATATTCTAGAGTGATAAGCAATTGGAATAAAACAAGTACGTGCAAATCCTCGGTCATGATGACTTGTGACTTCCTGCGAGCAAAACCATCGACGTCTTCCGAACAGTTTCTTCTAATCAGTTTCACTCACAAGCCATGGGTCAATCTGCGGTATGATTTTCAAGCACTTCCCATTGATGTCGAATATTAGGATCGTCTTCCGAGACTGATATTATGAAGAAGTCACCTCCTTGTCAAATGGCTGGAACGTTGACATTATAACCACTTAGTCATGTAGCCACTGCCTTCCTATAGTAAAACAATAATATCAGAGACAGAAGTATTCTGGATAATTTATCCCTGCAACTATTGCAGGAATAGATTCGTCCGGGTGACCTTTGTATGATGAAATAGGTAACGGTATAGTGTAGTTGTTACTGTGTACGTAGACAGGGTTTAACAGCGTTTGGCCGCGGGATAATTGTTGGGGACGGGAAGATAGCTCTCCTTTTCCCTGAGGTATTAACTGCTCGAGAGGAATACTACATCCAAATTTAACGTTAGTGGCTTTGCAAAGATCAGTCCCTGGATTATATGAGGCGTCATAAACCGCTGATGCATCTTTAATAACATCAAAGCGTCGATTATTGCGGCTCGACTAGGCCAGAAAGGATTACTATTTGATCGGATCGGGAAAACCATCGCTAGTCGGACGAGTTACTTTTCCAGCTTTTTAAGGAAGACAGTCAAGTATGCTGAAAAGAAAGAATGAATCTACGGGGTTAACTGATCAGAAGGATCTTGTGCAACCTGGAAGCGACATGTTATTGATGTGGGCTGTGTTTTATTGGAGTTCGAAAAAAGCCTATGTGGATTGTCCATAAGCAAGTGTATTTGGTATTCAGTAAAGACAAAAATTGCCCTGTCCTCGCATCCACTCTCCGGAATCCACCGACCTAATTTGATGCAATATTTGGCATCTCCGGTAACAGACACTTGTTTGTAATTGTCTGCGATACTAATCTATCGACACTGAGTCACGTCACATCCACATTAAACACCAGCGGTACTAGGCGCATATGTAGCGAATCAGTTCAAATCTATTTAGATTCAAAGAGATATGGTAGCAGAAGAAGGTCTATGGCCTCTCCAGAGTAAGGAGCTGTTACTTCTTCAAAGTATGCCGTGCGATAGTGGTAATTCTACAATACTATAGAGTGTGTTCACGTGACATATGTTTGGTAAGTTGTCATTTTATGTGCCTACCCCACAAATGATATGTTATTTAAGCAGGACCGTACACCGCGTTATCAGTCACAACCTGCTCGAAATTATTTTGAAGAATTGTTTGGAAATTTAAAACAAAATGGTACCGTATCACTCCAGAAGCATTTCAATCACATGTGCATCCTATACCACCTGGAGTTGTTGATCTTCAACGCACCAGAGTCACTCCTGTCTAATAGTAACCATGTATCTCACATATCTATGAAAAGAGTAGTCATAGATATATCAACGCTGCATGGCGGCTGCCAGTTTTACTCTTCAGTGTTTTTTTGTATCCCATATTATTTCTTTCGGTTGGTTAATAGGTGGTTTCCATTATCGCGCTCTCTCTCTCTCTATATATATATATATATAACGTCCTTCAGGGGACTAAAAGCGTCGAATGAGTTTCCCTTTTGTCTTTATTCATATTTTCCTTTTACAGATATATTCTATATGAAATTTTTGCACACATATATATATATATATATATATATATATATATATATATATATATATATATATATCCATGATATTGTGCATTGTACCCATAGATATAGCATACATTTGAATTATAAATTTTGATACACACCGATACACATTCATATATATATATATATATATATATATATATATATATATTATTAAATAGAGCAGCCAATAATCCTGATGAGTGAAAGCATTTCAAGAATACGCTTACGAAACTTCGAAGTCGGCATGACTGAAATGACAGTTAAGTGACATGTTTCTCGACATTAATGATATATATATATATATATATATATATATATATATTAGGTTGGTGCAAAAGTAATGACGTTAAAATACGTCAAAAAACGACATTACTACGTCATTATTTTCGCACCAACCTAATATATATATATATATATATATATATATATATATATATATATATATATATATATATATATAATTACTTTCTTTTTAAAAAATTTGATTCCATCGCGATACAGAAAATTTTTCTTGTTTCAAAATTGAAATCAAATTTATAAGTTTAATTATAAAATTAAACTTAAAATGCATAGTCTCGTTCCTTTATCAAACGATGTTAGGATTAACTTTCAAAGAAATTCACTTACATCCTAACATCGCTTGACAAAGGAACGAGACTATGCATTTTAAGATTAATTTTAGGATTAAATTTATAAATTTAGTTTCAATCTTTAAACATGGCCATTTTCTGTGCCGCGATGCTGTCATATTTTTTAAAAAAGAAATTAATTATAATATTCTGCTCTACTGTTTGTATCGAGCACTGTTTTTTTCTTATTATTTTAATACATACATATATATATATATATATATATTGATGTATTAATAATTTTTTAATACCGGTTTGTTGACAGACAAAAGAAATCGATATGTTAATTTTTTTGTATTTAAATTTACTCTATTCCGGGCTATATTACTGGTTTCTATTGTGTCATTAGTTTCGGCTTTCATATACAATCATCAATTATTATCAATTATCAATTATTTTTGGTACTGTTATGATTATCTGTATGCTTTGTGGTTTTGAGGTTTGTCCATTATTCTTTTAAGCATTGCGTTTTTACGCATGAGTTAACAATCCAATGTAATATTTGTAAGCAATTAACAACTTAAAAAACAGTAAACTTCAGTATTCTTATATTTCAGTGTCTATTCGCATCATCATTAGGTATCTACCCTTATTTTCCCGTGAAGAAAATAAGAAAAACATTTAAATACGAATAAATATGATAAAGAGAAAAAAAACAGTGGTCATTACGAAACGTATACATATACGTATATACCTTCAGAATCATTTTGCAAATATCTTCGAGGATAGTCGATCATCACTCTCCACAAATTCTGTTTCTTTTTAAGCATTATTTTTTAAGCATTTCACCCCAATCAAGGCGAGAAGCCACTAGGACGCAAGGGGTTACAGAAAATTTGGAGCAAGATCAGATAGGAGTGATAGAGAAAAAGATGAGGAAAAGGATAGTGGATAGATCAAGGCAACTGGAGATGTCGATTGACATTACATTTGAATAGCTGGAGATTATAGCTCTCAGGGAAACTGGAATAGGGAAGGGAGTTCCACAGGCGAGAGGTGCGAGACATGAAGCTATTAGAGTAGAAGAGACGGCTACATTTAGGAGTTTCGACAGTGAATGGGTGAGAGCGGGATGCCAGCCTCGTAGGGCGCTTGAAATGAAGTCTGGGAACCAGCGAATGCAGCTCCTCGGAGCAATTACCATGAAAGTATTTGTAGAACAGACAGAGAGAGGCGACGGCGCGTCTGTGGGAAAGTGACTGTAGACGAGATGCCAGAGCAGGGCCAATTATATTGCATATCCGCCTCTGGAGCCTATGAAGAACACCGAGGCAAACAGAAGGGGCACCAGACCATATATGGCAGCAATACTCCATGCAAGGGCGAATTGTTGATTTGTAGATCTAGAGGATCGATTCTGGGGAGAAAAATTTCCAGGCGCGGCAGAGGGAGCCAACTCTCCTTGCGGTGGACGAGGCAATTGACTCAATGTATTTGTTCCATCTCAGGTCAGCAGTCAACGTGAGACCGTGCAGCCGCAGAGAGTTGCTCACAAGAAGTTGAGCGTCAGGCATTCTAATGGCGGGCAAGGAAGGATCTTTGATTGTGGATTCTGGGGTGAAATCCGGTACCAATAAATAACAAACGCCAGGAATGAATATAGCAAAATAATGTATTAACGTAATAATACAAACTGGTAAAGTAGGTTAGTAGTTCCAGGAATACGGGTTAGTAGCAAAATATCTATAACGTCTTTGGTATTGAAGTATCGCTGTATGACTTCTTACTGAGTCTACGTGCTCGCTGACTGTGACTCTTGCTGGCTACGTTCGTTCTGTCTGTCTGTTACCTTCACTCTCGGTTGCTCTCGTCTCTCGGGTCTTCACGTAGCAGTAGTATATGTATATGCTGGGTGAGTCCATTTGTGTAAAAAGGGGAAGGACCCCTCAACACTTATTATCTGTGAATTCCCATGAATTCTTGGAAAAGCTATGAATTCCATGTTGCTGTCACCACGGTTTGAAAATCAGATTTTACCTTCATTTAGACTGGTTTCCAACCAAGGCAAGAGAGCCCGATCTATCTTACAATTTAGTGCACAGCTATTTGCTTAGTATATTTCGTATTACCTAATACAGACCTGTTTTTTTTCGCTTTTCAATTGCTTGTCTGTTTCTTCCACTGAACCAACGTGAGTGGTATAGTGATTGAACTTACAATTGTCAAGGAATTAGAAATGTTTTAATCAACGTTTTAATCCGCTAGACCACAAACAAACACAGCAAAACCTTAAATTCTTTAGGGCAATGTTTCAGAGTTTGGGATTCTACCAGTAATCGTGTTAACTAATGTCTGTGATTTAGCTTTCAACTGAGGGTAGAGGGTTTTTATTGAAGCGAGAATCTGTTATAATAATATAATATTCAGACGTATCATTTAAGCTTTCCTAATTTTGAGGACGTTCATAGGCAGCAACATGTAAACTGGATACCACATCTTACTGCTTGAGAAAATAATGACATAATCAAGATATTGACTTTCCACACAACTTCAAATAAAAGGCTAGCATGGAAAACCCATTAAACTGGAAAGAACGATAAAAGATAGACTTTAGAAACCCGAAAAAATGTAATTAAGTAAAAGATTATATAAATTTCAATCGAGAATAGTACAAGCAGTTCGGTCAATGAATGCCGAATGCTGAAAGAAACGACTAATATTACCATTACAATTACCATTACAATTACCATTGCAATTACCATTACCGGTACAATTGCGAAATATAATTTCCATTTATCTTTTTTTCTTTCTTTTTGTTCGCTTTTAAATTGTAATTTGCGTTTTTCTTTCTTTCATTCTTTTTCTTTTTCTTTCTTTCTGTCCTTTCTTTCCAGTTTCATTCTTCTTTCGTTCTTCCTTTTTGTCTTGTCTTATCTCTTTCTTTCTTTCTTTCTTTCTGTCTTTCTTTCTTTCTTTCTTTCTGTCTTTCTTTCTTTCTTTCTCTTTGATATTACGAGTTCCATCCATTCTTTTTTTCTTTTCGGTATTTCGAGTTCCAATCTTTCTTTCTTTCTTTTCGGTATTTCGAGTTCCAATCTTTCTTTCTTTCTTTCTTTCTTTTTTCTTTTCCGTATTTCGAGTTCAATTCTTTCTTTCTTTCTCTTTGATATTACGAGTTCCATTCTTTCTTTTTTTTTTTTTCGTTTCGGTATTTCGAGTTCCAATCTTTCTTTCTTTCTTTCTTTCTTTTTTCTTTTCGGTATTTCGGGTTCCATTCTTTCTTTCTCTTTTCTTTTCGGTATTTCGAGTTCAATTCTTTCTTTCTTTCTATTTGATATTACGAGTTCCATTCTTTCTTTTTTTTTTTTCGTTTCCGTATTTCGAGTTCCATTCTTTCTTTCTTTCTTTCTTTCTTTTTTCTTTTCGGTATTTCGAGTTCAATTCTTTCTTTCTTTCTCTTTGATATTACGAGTTCCATTCTTTCTTTTTTTTTTTTTCGTTTCGGTATTTCGAGTTCCAATCTTTCTTTCTTTCTTTCTTTCTTTTTTCTTTTCGGTATTTCGGGTTCCATTCTTTCTTTCTCTTTTCTTTTCGGTATTTCGAGTTCAATTCTTTCTTTCTTTCTCTTTGATATTACGAGTTCCATTCTTTCTTTTTTTTTTTCGTTTCGGTATTTCGAGTTCCATTCTTTCTTTCTTTCTTTTTTCTTTTCGGTATTTCGAGTTACATTCTATCTTTCTTTCTTTCTTTCTTTTTTTTCTTTCTTTCTTTCTGTCCGGTCTTTCGACTTACATTCTTCTTTCTTTATGTTATCTTTTTTTTTCAAATTTCATTCTTCTTTCAGTCTCTTTCTCCTTTTTTATATTAATTCATATTTCTTTCTTAAAGTTTGTTTCTCAATATTAATTCCTTATTGCTTATCTTTTATGTTCGATTTTTTTTCAATTCTCATTCTCTCTCTTTTTCTCTCTCTCATTCTCTCTCTTTTTCTCTCTCTCATTCTCTCTCTTTTTCTCTCTCTCATTCTCTCTCTTTCTCTCTCTCTCATTCTCTCTCTTCTTTTCTCTCTGCTTCTTTATATTTACTTTTTTACAATTTTAATTCTTCCATTCATTCAATTTTAATCATGTTCTTTTTTTCAGTCATCACTTTCTTTCTTTATATTCGCGTTGTCCTTCTAAACTCTTTAATGACACAATAATTACTAGCCTTTTGCTTTTAACATGGATATCCCTAGTATTATTAATTTAATTCATTGTAATTTATAGACATTAATTGCTTTCAATTTTTTAGGTCTGCTTGGGATGATGGTTTTTCTTTCTTGCTATTTCTTGCTAATTTGTTTTGATTTCTTTCTTCAATTTTTATAATGTTGGCTTTTTAAAAATTCATTTTTTACTTTTAACAGACATGTGACACCAACATCGGAAGACGCATTAGAATAGAAAGATGACTAACAAAATTTAATCAATGTATTAAGAAACAGGACTATTTCGTTAGAAACAATGGAAAGAGTTCGGAAATTCTTTGCAATATCAAATCTCCGAAATTGCAGTGAACGGTTGACAATTGCCTTACAAAATGAAGAGATACGAGACAGCATAAATATTGAGAATACAGAATGACTGAACATGTGATAAACGAGGAGGTTTTAAGGAAAATAGAAAAAATGAGAAAGAAGCAGTTTAAAATTTCTAGGCCAAATCATAAAGAGACAGGACTTAACCCTCACAGGATATACAGCAATGCAAATGGGTCGGAAGAGTATAATCTATCTAACGAACTTGTACAAATGGTTGGCAGATTTGGAACTAGGAAGGTTTTGTGATAACGAACACTCGTTGCCGCTTTTGTAATGTCAACGAATACTCATTGTCACTTTCGTAATGTTATTTGTAGTAGAGACTTTGTAACCGCAGATACCACTATAGTACGCCATTGAATAATACTGGTGTCAGACGCCTTCGAATATCACTCTCACTAATAGTACTTGCTAGATAATACTTGCTCGGAAAGTAACCACAGAATAATGATCCGAATAATAATCCGTATCGTGAGATATTCACTAACCGCCTCACGCGGTCGGATGCGGCACAAAGCCAAGTTTATAGTGGGGTATCCGAGCCCGTAGGCTTGAGCAAAAAATTCTACCTCACCAAATGAGACTCTGCCCTTCGGCACAGCCTCATCTGGGTTCCTGTCTGCCCAGAGGCAGAGAGTCCGACAAGCACACCTCCGAAGTAATCTCGATAATGAGATATTCACTTACTGCCTCACACGGACGGATGCTAAGTTCTTGTGGGGTATTCGAGCCCGTAGGCTCAGGCAAATTTTCCCCATATACCCTGTAAAAAACGGGGCCGGGTAGCTTTCTACCACCGCTGACGACACTCTTCCCTTCGGCACAGACCTCTTCTGGGTTCCTCTCTCCCCAGAAGTAGAGAGTTTGACGAGTACATTTCCGAAGTAATCCGGATACTGATCACTTAGACGCCACGCTAACTCCCATATCTACATTTCCTTTACCATCACGTGATGTAATTATTCAAAATGGGATCGCCTGTGTCGATAGCGACACTTTATTCCTATAAAACAGGACAACGAAAAGGCAAACCTTACCCAGAACTAGAAAAGACAGAAAGCCGTGAAGAGGCATGATTCCCCACGTCTTGAATGGACATGACACACAGGAGAAGTATATGGATAATTTCTGATAAGGTTCTGCTCCACTTTTGAATTTTAATAGCAGTCTCATTGACCAATTTTTAGATAAAATATTTATGAATAATATATATATTTTTTTAAATTTTGCACAAAAGGATTCGATAAAGTCCAGTACAAAGATCTATTTAAACAGTTAGGGAAACTCGATCTATTTGGGAAGGATGTTAGAAATATCCATAACATATATTAGGAAAAAAACCGTTTGTATACGGGTAGAAAACGAAAACCAGTAGAGGCACGCAAATAGAAAGTCGTGTAAGACAAGGCTGTGTCTTATCACCGGATTTGTTCAATATCTACAGCGAGGCTATCCTAAGGGAGTTGGAGACCTTACCAGAATTTATCATCAGTGAGCGTAATATTAACAATATGCAGGTGACGCTTTATTGATGGCAGACATTGAAAATCCCCACAGAATCTCCAAGACATGGTAGTGAAAGGAAATCCAGACGTATCTAACCATCAACAGTAAGAACACAGAAAATACGGTCATCAGTAAAACAAAACGCCCAAGACGTGTAATACAAACAATGCTATGGCATATAAATCCGTTGCAGGCTATTTAAAGCCAGAAATAGTTTTACATTGTAATACTTGTTTTTGGAGATAATAATGATTTAATGATGAAGGTCTTACTAATTAACCAATAAGTGGGGAGGAGGAGAACCGATAAATCAATACTATTTCTAACGATATTTGCGCGTAAGTAACGAACCGAACTGGAATTGGAACTCGGCTCTCTGATTAACAATTCCAAGTCTTTGTAGCAGTCCATGGGTTTATGTGTTGTTACATGAAACACGTGTATGACTCATGATTGAATAAAGTCCACTACAAGAATATGGCGGACTCAAGTTGAGTCCAACCAAAGAAATTTAAAGAAAACAAACAAGACCGATATATGTACAAACAGGTATATGTATTAAACAACAACAGAATTTACAAAGGGACAATTAACGTGTGTGTGTGGAAATTTACGTGTTCAATAAATGTTCGTACGTATGTATGTGTGTGTGTGTTTCATGGCGTTTTCACAAGTGGGCAAAACGCAAATCTCCGCGAGCGATCACATCTTTAAATGTGTCCGCTGAAATGTAAAGTGAAAAAAAAAAAAAAAAAAAAAAGACGAGGCAGGTTCTTGTCGCGTATATATAGTGTCGGGAGAGCGCGCCCTAGTGAGTAATGTGGACAATTAAGAAATTAAGGAGGAGTTAATTCCGACACCTTTATCCATTGCAACAACCGTACATCCAATTTTACAGGACCTGGTATTCCCAAGCGATCATCCATCTCGTTACTGACCAGGCTTGACGTTGCTTAATTTCGGCGATCGTACAGGAACCGATGTTTGAACGAGATATGGCCGTAAGTCTTTTGTCAAAGTAAATCTCTCTTGTTACAATAATAAAGCATTTATTTCTTACCATCGTATCACGAATGGGTGGATCAAATTGGATTGAAATATCGGATTTTCAAAACGAAATTTATATATACATATATATATATATAATATATATAATATATATATATAATATATAATATATATAATATATATATATAATATATATAATATATATATATATATATAATATATATATAATATATATAATATATATAATATATATATATATATATAATATATATATATATAATATATATAATATATATATATATATATATAATATATATAATATATATATATATATATATAGAATATATATATATATATATATATATATATATATATATATATATATATATATATATATATATATATATGCATGTTTCATTAAAAACGACAGATAAGGTACAACGGTTAAGCTTTTTATTTAATTTTTCTTGTGTCCGAACAAGAGCTTTCTTTTCTGGACAAAGAGTGTGTAAGAACTGTCCAAATATTTTATATTTCCGAGCGCTTTCGGCTATACCTTTAGCCATTATAAAGGATGATTCTCGATTTTTCAGCTTAATTGAGTGTGTGTGTTCTGTGCATGCCTTAGTCTGTGGTAAGAATGTTTTTAATTTCCGAATACGGTTAGCATATTGTGGCCTTGTTCGTAGTTAATATTGTTAAGAGTTGGCTTTTCCTTTTTTATTATTAAACTTTCCATTATTTTTAGTCTTTTTTTGCAGGTGAAAATCGAATCATCCTTGATAATGACTAAAGGTATAGCCGAAAGCGATCGGGAATATAAAATATTTCGACAGTTCTTACGCAAGAAAAATTAAATAAAAAGCTTAACCGTAGTACCTTGTCTGTCCTTTTTAATGAAACATGCATAAAGGAAGGATTGCTGCCTAAATATACAACTACACATATATATGTATGTATATATATATATATATATATATAGAGAGAGAGAGAGAGAGAGATAGAGATAGAAATAGATAGATAGATACATAGATAGATAGATAGATAGATAGATAGATAGATAGATATAGAGGAACCAGTGTTTCTACGTGATGTAGTCGTAAACCTATCTTTTTTCATCGTAATTTATCTATAATATTTTCATCCTTTTTATTATTTTGCATGAATCCTCCGATTTTATTCCTTGCATCTTGGGATAAACTAATTAAAGTGTGTTTTTCTACTTAAGCCCATTGATTTTGTAGATTTACAAGAGTAGCCATATTTTAAGTTAATTTATTCTATAGCAGTAGAAATGCTGACAAGGCAATTGCTTTTAGAGTGTCGAATCTGTAATAACAATCGCGGATCAAAGAAACGCTACAGACATCATCAAGAACAACTGTTAATACATAGAAATTGCAATAAGAGGGTGCATTTCAAAAGTGCAATAATATTAACTTTGCAAATGTTATTTTAAGGCTCGGGTGATCTTTTCCTTCGTGTGTAAATTAAATATTGTCGTCATTTCGTTATCATATTATTGAACCTCAATGAAATGAAAAGAGAGGCGAGAATGATAACCGATGAGAAGCTATTAATATGGACGCTGCTCAGAAAACAAGAACGTTTTCTTTCATCATAGCTCTTATTGTTGGCCTTTTTCTGTAATTATTCATGCGAAATGTTATCTAAACCAATATTCGCCTTTCTTTATTTTTTTCTATATTCTTTTCTTTTTTTGTCTTCTTTATGGTGTTCGTTCTTTCGAAGTTATTCTATCAGCCTTTATTTACAGTCTTATATTTTTATTCTCAGGCCAGCTCTTTCTCTTTCTCTTTAATCAAGTCTATTGTTAAACTAATTCCTATACGATTGGTGATTAATCTCCAGTTTAGCCTAAATCTCTTGAGACAAATAATCACATTTGTTAATTTATTTACGCGAGACAACATCGACTGTTTTTTTTCTTTTGCGTTCTTTCACTTATTTACATTTCTTTCTTTTTTTCTTCCTGTCTTTTAAAATTTAAATTCTTTTCTTTTCTCTTTCTTTCTTTCTTTCTTTCTATTCACTTTTAAAATTTAATTTGTGTTCGCGTTTTCAAATTTCTTTCGTTTACCTTTCTTTCTTTTTCTCATTCTTTCTTTCTTTCATTCTGTCCGGTCTTTCGAGTTCCATTCTTCTTTCTGTATTTATTTGTGTTGGGTCTTCTGAGCTTCTTTCATTCTTTCTTTCTTTCTTTCTTTCTTTCTTTCCCGTCTTTCGAGTTCAAATCTTTCTTTCTTTCTGCTCAGTCTTTCGTGTTCGATTCATGTTTCTTTTTTTTTTCTTTGTTTCCTTTGTGTCTTTCTTTCTTTCTGTCCGGTCTTACAAGTTCCATTCTTCTTTCTTTTTTTCTTTATTTCTGTCAGGTCTTTCTTTCTTTCTTTCTTTCCCTCTTTCCAGTTCAAATCTTTCTTTCTTTCTGCTCAGTCTTTCGTGTTCGATTCATGTTTCCTTTTTTCTTTCTTTTCTTTGTTCCCTTTGTTTGTGTCTTTCTTTCTTTCTGTCCGGTCTTATCAGTTACATTCTTCTTTCTTTCTTTCTTTCTTTCTTTCTGTCCGGTCTTTCGATTTCTATTTCTTTCTTTCTTTCTTTCTTTCTTTCTTTCTTTCTTTCTGTCCGGTCTTTCGATTTCTATCTTTCTTTCTGTCTGTCTGTCCGGTCTTTCGATTTCTATTTCTTTCTTTCTGTCCGGTCTTTCGATTTCTGTATCTTTCTTTCTTTCTTTCTGTCCGGTCTTTCGATTTCTATTTCTTTCTTTCTTTCTTTCTTTCTGTCCGGTCTTTCGATTTCTATCTTTCTTTCTGTCTGTCTGTCCTGTCTTTCGATTTCTATTTCTTTCTTTCTGTCCGGTCTTTCGATTTCTGTATCTTTCTTTCTTTCTTTCTGTCCGGTCTTTCGATTTCTATTTCTTTCTTTCTTTCTTTCTTTCTTTCTTTCTGTCCGGTCTTTCGATTTCTATCTTTCTTTCTGTCTGTCTGTCTGTCCGGTCTTTCGATTTCTATTTCTTTCTTTCTGTCCGGTCTTTCGATTTCTATCTTTCTTTCTGTCTGTCTGTCTGTCCGGTCTTTCGATTTCTATTTCTTTCTTTCTGTCCGGTCTTTCGATTTCTGTATCTTTCTTTCTTTCTTTCTTTCTTTCTGTCCGGTCTTTCGATTTCTATTTCTTTCTTTCTTTCTTTCTTTCTTACCGGTCTTTCGAGTTCCATTCATCCTTCTTTTTGTTTGCTTTTCTTCAGATTTCCAAATTCTTTCAAATCTCTTTCTCCTTTTTTTCTTTATATTCCCTCTTTCTATATTTATTCTTATTTCTTTCTTAAATTTTATTTTCCAGTAATCTTTCTTTCCTTCTTTATGTTAACTTCTTCAAATTTTATTCATTCTTTCATTCCCTTATTGATTCATTTTTCTATTCGTATTTTTTCTGTTATCCTTTTCTTTCCTTATGTTCGCATTGTTAGTTTCTTTCTTGCTTCTTTAATTTTGGTTTTGCTTTCTTCGTTGAGTTTTTATTTTGTTGACTTTTTTCAATTAATTTTTAGATAATGTTTTAATAGAGAGTGGAACATGTGTCACCGATATCCGACGGCATCTATCTCTATTCCAATAGAAATAAGGATAGATGCCTTCCAAAATCTAAGCAAAGGATTAAGAACCATGAGCATTTTGTTAGAAAGAAACGGACGTGTGCTGAAATTGTTATGTAATGTCGATCGTGGGTACCTCGAGGCTGTGTAATGGTTAGCAAGCATGTCTCGCTAAAACAGTTACGACTGAGTAGTGAGTTCGATCCTCACTGGGAGTACTCTACGTTCGGTCTTGTGTCACATCTAAGCTACACTTGGATAATCACTATGTAATATCGGTCGTCTGTATATGGCAGTGAGTGCTGAGAATACCGTGGGGTGAATATGTGAACAACGACCAAGTTTTACGTAAAATGGAAACGAAAGGGACATTTATACTTAGAATCAGAAAAAAATACAGCCGAAATTTCGAGGGAACATTACATGATAAAAGAGATTGAAGAATTCGATACCTAGGGGACATATTGTGGGACAGAGGAAAGCAGCGAGTAACCGTCATAACCAGCTTGAGTAAATGGTTTGCAGAACAAGGATTAGGAGAGATAGCAAACAACAAGCCTTACTAAACGTTGCAAACGATGAAAATGTTTAGTCATGAACATCCATGGCCTAAAGGTATAGGGCATATAGAAATGAAATGTATTTTCTGCGTTTTATAACATTTGGATTTTGTTAGTTCTACTCTTTATTTTTCACCCTCATATGAGGGTGATATATATATATATATATATATATACATAAGAAAGAATAGTAAGATTTATGGTCCGGTGTTCTTAGCAATTATTTTTTATTTAAGAAAAAAAATTGCTCGATACAAACAGTAGAGCATAATAATATAATTATTTCCTTTTTTATGTCGTGATGGAATCATATATATATATATATATATATATATATATATATTCGAATTTCAGTCGAATCCATTAAGTTCACTTGTGTGCTAATACCCTTGGGTAATGTATTAATCCTCTTCTTTTCCCCTACAGCTATGGGTAAATAGCAGGACACACTGGGTTCTAAAGCCTTTGATGGCAACTGGTCTACGAGAAGGGCAACTCTGAATTAGAATCCTGCGATCTTTTATCAAACATATTTTTTTTATTACTTAGACGTTATTTATAGTATACACTTGTATATGAAGACGTTCCGAATAAATATATTCGTCGCTGTCGTCAGCACCCACTCACATCGCGATCGTAAATCTCTATCCCTATCTCCTTTCTCTCCAGTGGCCAGTGTTAGTGGTCATGACTGTCAATCCAAGAGAGGTTGACGAGACCATTCGCATGAATTTGATTTTAGTGGATGACTCAGAACGACGGAAGAGCCCACGCTCACTATTCCAGAAGCACCTCTCTCGCCCCTCAAAGGGGAATGAGACTGGCGAGATCTGGTAAACCTTGTCGTGTGCCCTTGGTTACGCCAGCCCAACTGGCGTTACCATCTTCCGTCGGTTTGGCGGTTGATCTTTGTCTATTCCGCCGTTGGGTTTTTCCGGAGCTCTTCGCGTTCAATATGGTCTTTCCCACTCGGCCTTACTGGCATGGGTTGCCCTAAAAGACTTTGAACTCCAGACGTCTTTGCTCTTGGGATCACTGGGGCAATAATAAATACACTGTTTATGTTGTAATAGAATAACACTAATACACTATAGATAGTAACTACCTATAAGTATTTGTAAGTGAACGGACTACAGTGACTAGCTCGGATCTGTTCCAGCTGTGCTGTCGAACATTTTAACTTCGGGTAGAGAGGAACTTGAACGAGGCTATGCCGAAGGACAGAGTCTTGTTCGGGGAGGTAGACAGACCCCGAACTCGTTTATGCGGGTTTTACGGGGAGTTTTTGGCCGAGCCTACATTAAATTCGGCCTTGTGCGTGGGGTGGTTGGTAAATATTATTAGCTGGGATCTGTTGAGTACGACTTACGCGAGAACTACCGACCATCCAATAGTAGCACTCACGACTGGATTGATTTGAGACGACCTTGTGCATAACTGTTACCTTTATTCATATTGTACTGGTTTTGTACAATAAACCTTTGCTTATTTTATCCATTTTTTTTTCAAGTATATAATCCTATTAGCACGGAATATAATAGTTTAATAAATAAACGGATCGTCTACTAAAATACTAGTATCCACTAAAGATATATATATATATATATATATATATATATATATATATATATATGTGTGTGTGTGTGTGTGTGTATGTATGTGCGTGTGTGTTTTCTTCCATTGCACTATACACAAATATATCAGATAAACATATATCGTAATCAATTGCATGTTTTGTCTCTTAAATTCCATAAAATTGTTTGTTTCTATTGGTATGCACAACTAATAATAAGCCCTTTTACTATTTTTCACTGAGTGCACGGTGTAAGAGCCTCTCAAGGCACAGTGTTACTAAATGAGGTTATTGTAAGGGCGTACAGGGATGGTCTAAGATGTGAATAGAATGATTATATAGAAGATAGATAACTGTCGACACTAAATTTGAAGACTTCAAGTTAACAGCGATCGAGAAAGCGTCCTTTCGGGAGTTTGTTACACAATGCAACACTCCTGTTGTAGAAGATGTCTGAATGGAACTTCTTCCTCGGCGATGTATTAAGAAGAGAAGGAGGATGATTCGATGATACGAGTCTAGATCCAAGGGCCTTAAACTTGTGGTACCAAGGAATGACGCACGCCAGAACATACGTCATGAAAACAGCGATAGATTGGCGAGAGGCTAGTAACGTTTCGTCTGCGGGGAAAGTGGTTGTAGGGCTGAAAACCATCACGCTTTTGAACGCTGTCAAGGCTGTAAAGTCAGAATTGGGCAACTCCAGTCTGATGCGGCAGCTATGCTCCATTTTTAGTCGCATCTAACTCTTGTAAAGTTAAAGCATAATTCTCTAGTATCGTGAAAACAAGATTTGGGGGAATAATTCACTGGAAAAATAAAAATGATTTATATAACGTTTAGGAATGATGTAGACCAAATAGAAAGCGGGAACTGTTCATTAAAATCTCATAGATTTTAGCCACTATAAAAAAACATGACAGCGATTTTCAGAGATTACTCTAACATGAGCGATTATTTAATTGACAGCAGACAACAGCAATAACATTAATCCTTTTAGTTCCTTCTGCTATCGATTTTTATCCCATTTCTTTGGGTTTTATACAACATCCTATTAGAGCGGCTAATGAAACATAGATTTTGGCACAAAATGAACAATAAGGGTGTACAATTACGAAAGCAAATAAATGTAATTACTGTTATTTTCGCGGTAACTACTTTCATCACGGTCATTATAAATAATAAATAAAAGTGAGTCTTGTCATGTTCATCTCGGTCGTTAATGCGTGAAACGTTGGCCTCATTTCTGGTTATTTCTATTTTGCTGCAACGCGTGTCATTCCACACATTAAAAAAAATATGCCATGCTCGTTTTAGAATTAAATTTCTGTGCCTTATTGGAGGAGAGTGGAGTGTTATTTTCCATTGCCTTATTCAGGAAGTTGAATTCAGAGTTATCACCTCTTAGACAGCTGTCCACAAGAGACTATAGAACAGTAGATATCAACCTATTTTTCCCAGTACACATTTTCACCCTATATTAGAATGTCATTCTGCACCTTTCCAAGACTCCGACTGAAAAGGCGCATTTTAAATAATATGCATATATTATTGAAAATCTTCATTATTTTCCCTATTAGTACGTATACATTGACATGGATTATTTTTGTAGTTAAAAAAACAAAAAAAAAACAAAAACTTAAGAGTTAGAGGAAAGAAAACCCAATGTGACCTTTGGTATTGTCATGGGTCCTTACCTATAACTACAGAATAAACTCTTCCTAACACTATGTATACTACGCCTCTCAAGAGAGAGGGACGAATCGAGCCGAGATTCTCGGTTTGACGGTCGAACTCTCTGCCTCTGAGCAGAGAGGAACCCGGACGAGGCTCTACCGAAGGGCAGAGTTTCGTTCGGGGAGGTTGACCAACCCGATCCCGTTTATATGGGTTCTACAGGCATTTTTTGGCCGAGCCTACGGCCTCGGGAAACCCACGTTAAACTCGGCCTTGTGCCACATGCAACCCTCGTGGGAGGGTGGCTAGATACCGAATCGAGCCGAGCTTCTCGGCTTGACGGTCGAACTCTCTGCCTCTGAGCAGAGAGGAACCCGGACGAGGCTCCGCCGATGGGTACAGCCTCGTTCGGGGAGGTTGACCAACCCGATTCTTTTTTTACAGTTTCTACGGGCATTTTTTGGTCGAGCGTACGGGCTCGGGAAATCCACGTTAAACTCGGCCTTGTGCCACATGCTACCCTCGTGGGAAGGTTGGCTAGATACCGAATCGAGTTGAGCCGATAGTAGTTTACTCCAAACCAGACAGTCATACTAACACCTTCCACATTTTGTATTATTATTTCGTGTAATATACCTTCGTTATTTCTACTCTTGTGTTCGTGTTGTTCTTCCTTGGTCCTAACTTGGACCATAACAGCTATACCGAAATAAAGTGCCGCAACCGACACTTGAGTTTGAACGTAGATCACCAGTGATCAAACACAGGCGATCCCATTTTTGAATTAAGTAGACTATAGAGGAAACTCATAAGTAGAAAGTCGCATAAGTAGAAAGTCGCGTGTCGTCTATCACTATTTCTATTCTATCTTCTCTTACTATTCGGATCACTATTTCTACTCTATCCTCTATTAGTATACGGAGCTGCACTTCTGTTCTATCCTCTATTTTGATAGAGACTGCTATTCTCTACTTTATTAACTATACTATTTCTCTATACTGTTCACTACACGGGTTACTATTCGAGCGAGTATTATCCATCAAGTACTATTAGTGTTTGCTATTCGAAGGCGTCTGACACCAGTAGTGTTCAACGGCGTACTATAATTCTATCTGCGATTACAAAGTCTCTACGACAACGAGCAATACGAAAGCGTCGAACGAGTGTTGGTTGATATCACAAAAACCTCTCAGATGAGTTGACCAGTGCACATTGCGGGTTGTGCCCCCTTGGGGAGTTTTAAAGTTAACATTTTGAGTTTAATCATCTGTGGCCCCAATCTAACCCCACGAAACGCTGAAATATCCCACTAGGGGGAAATTCCCACTGTTTGAGAACCCCTGCTATAAAGTTTAGATTATCACAGTATTTAACAGATTCATTCCTTTTCCAGTGGCATTAGTGAGAAACTGAACACAATAAAATAGACAGGTATTTGAACACCGTTAGACGAATCCGCTTTTTAACTTCTTTTTTAAAAAGCAAGGCAATAAAAGTCATAAAAGCCACGAAGCTGCAAGGGGTTACTAAGAGTGAAATGATGATAAAAATAACTGGATTTAAGAAGAATCACAGAATTTGATGGCATTCCATTTAAATTTTTAATATCGTTCTTTACAGGAAAGTGAGAAACTGGAAAGAAAATTCCACAAGATAGAAATGCGGGAGAAGAAACGATTAACATAGAAATGTAGCAATTTCAGCAGCAGCGAGACATGAGACAAGAAATTCATCATAATGACCATTACCCTGGATATATTAAAGTCCTTTCACAAGGTGGGGCTGCTACATAAGCTTTCAAGCTATGGAATCACTGTATGGTCTCGATTAGTTATAAAGTCCTTAACAGGTAGGTTCCTGAAGGTGGTTACTAACGGCCTGTCATCGGAAGCCCAGAGGGTAATCTTCTCGGTTCTACCCACTTTCTTCTGTATATCAATGATCTACCAAAAGAGCATACGCCGATCATTAGTGAGTACTTATGCGGATGATAAGACAGATTATAGGTGCCTCTCCAAAAATCTGGATGAACAGAACCCATCAGTTTCCCTCTGACCTAGGCCAGAGGGCACAATGTGGGAAGGACTGAGAGGTAAAATTTGATTAAGCCAAAACCAAACTAGTAACGTTCCACTATCATCGGGCAGAACCTTAGTTTTGACCTAACATGATGGATGGGCGCTCTATCAAGGAAGCTTCTCACCTTGAATGTCTACTGGAACTCAAACTCTAGAACTCAAGTAGAATTCATATATCCGATCTATTACTAAATATACTAGATAATGTGTGGTTCATTTTATCGCTCTATTAAGTATCTGACTCTCGCTGCTATACTTTATTTTTACAAGAGCCAGATCAGACCAAAAATGGTTTACTGCTGCCATATCAGGGCTGGAAACGTATAGTCCTCACTTGCCTGTCTTGAAAGAATTCTAAAGAGACTACGCAATTATTTACTACCCAACAACGCCTTTACTACAGACACAATCTATATATCTTCTCTTTGATCTATCACTATTTCCATCTGCATGTGTTCTGACAAGCTACATCAATTAGTCCTTGCACCATTACAAGTGGGATACGCTATGCCACGTACAAAAGTTTGAATCCACCTCATACCCCTTCGTATTCTATTAGTTTCACTCAACCAGCTTCTTCCCAATAACTACTGCACTGTGGAACACACTTCCAATCACTACAATCTTGACTCCTTCAACTCTACAGTTAATGTAGTATATTGATGCTGGGCTCAAATAAAACGATGAACAATTATATATGTGTGTGGAAGCAAATATATGGATAAAGATTCGACAGTATGAAGAAAAATATACGGAAAAAAAACAAACAAAAATCCTAATATGCAATTTTGCTGTTTGAATGTTAATATAATGCCAACGTCGGACGTTTCGGTCTAGTAGACAATCTTCAGGGCATATTCATAAAACATAATTAACATTAGACTATATTTAATTCAACATGAAAAGACGCTGGACATAAGAATATAGTCTAATGGTAATTATGTTTTATGAATATGTCCTGAAGATGGTCTACTTGACAGAAACGCCCGACTTTGACATTATATTAACATTAAAACAGCATAATTGCATATTAGGATTTTTGTTTGTTTTTTCCGTATATTTTTCTTCATATATATATATATATATATATATATATATATACACATCTTTATTCAAGTTGCGGCGAATGTGTAGAGTGGGGAGAATCAAAGAGGCTAGGATTGCGCACACAGGAATTGACAGACAAATCTTCGGTGAACCGCTAACCAGCCTCTTTGTCCAGATCAAGAATCGAACCGGTTTAAAAACGTTTTGACACCTACGTAACTTCATGTAGCTATGCCTTCTTCCGGTATGTCGCCTACGCTAATTCTGTGACCCTATTATTGTGCATCTTATTTATTCTAGGATCAGGACAGCTGTGTGTCCTGTTTATTTTAACTACCGGATGCATTTCCTGTTTATGCTATCACCCGATTCGATTTCCGCTCACACACTGATGCAGCGGAAGTAAGGCCAAAGGTCCTTCCTGAACGATATCCAATATTAGCCGTTATCTTTCTTGCATAACCCCATGAACATCATTTTTTGCCTTTTCTGACGCTCATGAAACATCAGTAACCCTCTAACGTTAGTGGCTCTTGGTTCTTGTATTGGGTGAAAATTAGTATAAAAGAAAAGGAAGCTGACTAGACGCCCGTCTACTACTGCAATTATTCGTGAAGTCTAGGGACCAAATAGGAAATCGCATAGGACCAATTACCGTTATAAAATACACACATCCCATTCTGTACAGTTGTAATATATTTTACGTATCGTTTACTCTATTTATGATCAAAGTGACTATGGAAGTGTTATATACCATACCGAACACTAATGGGTATTGCACAATCTTCATAAATATGTTGGACACTATTGTAAGTGGAGTGGGGGGGGTAATATGATGTCTTAGTAATTCACCACTAGCAGTGGTTTACATACTTCACGTCGCTGGCGAGTATTGTATTTTGTTGCTGCTATAAAGATTACCATTTCATTCCAACCTCCGTTTTGGTTATTCCTCATTCAGTAACCTTTCCTAGGTTACAACAGGATGTACATGGTATATACATTTTTAGACAACAATGTAAGGTAAGTGGAAAAATTCGGTATAAGGAGTTTGTCATCGGCCGATTAAGTACATTTAGACGACAAAACTAAATAAACGATCAGAACCCATCTCAAAATGCAAACACGAAAACAAATTTTTACGACGTTACTTAAAAATCCAAAGCTGAAAAAGAATATCTTGTAAAATATCACCATGAAAAAGAAGATATGCACTATATACAATAATGTAGCACACTTAACCTTAATTTAAATTAAAGTTAAGAATGAATCATAATATTAGGTTGGTGCAAAAATAATATCGTTTTTGACGTTAAAAAATACGTCAAAAAACGATATTATTTTTGCACCAACTTAATACTTAGGACAAGAACAACACATATAAGATTCGCCAGCAGCGTGTAGAATAAGTAGTGAACTGCTAGAAGTGAGTCAAGTGAATTCCATAATGAATCTCCAACTGCATGATATCTACCAATTTCGCCACGCAATCAGATGTGGCACAAGGCCAAAAAGTCCTCGTAGAGGCCGTATAAAACGGGGTCGGGTAGCTGTTTCCCCAGACGAGACTCTGCCTTTTGACATAGCCTCGTCTGGGGATACTCTCTGCCCGGAGGCAGAGAGTTTGACCAGAACACCCGGAGACGAATTTCTCACGGCAGACCAACATACAGTATTTACTATTGTATTTATGTGAATGTGGACATACTCATTATCGGCCGCAGGTATGCTACAACAGATAAGATAACTAACTTCCGAAAAAAAATCAAAATCAAGTAAAGAAAAAATCTAAAGAAATAAACAAATTTAGCACATAATAAACAAAGTAAAAACTACGAATAAACATATGAACACAAGTAAATATAATCATCATTATCAACAATAATTAACTAACCAATAAAAAATAATGAGTAAAAAGTTAACAAAACACACCAAAAAATAGCTACAAATAACTGAATTCGGATCAATAATCATTTCAACAAAATGGACTCTAGAATAATCAGAAAAATAAACGTTACCGCCCACACCAAGACTGTTAGGGTAAAATAATAGGTTGGTGTAAAAATGTCGTTTTCTAACATAGTAACATGTCTGAGAAAACGACATTATTTTTGCACCAACCTAATAATAGACCTCACTGCTTATAATGCACTATTAACCAACATATATATATACTCGAGCATAAACGCAATATACATGGCCTGAGAGATTGTTTGAAATCTTGAAAGTAACTGTTGACGCAAGTGTCCACTTTTATATTTATATGTACATACGCTACATAACTGAAATAGAACACATAAATGTGGACACTGAGGTCAACACCAAGCGGCGACAGTTATTTCAAACTTGAACAGACACTTTATGTGTGCTGTGTTTTGGCTCGACTATTTATATATGCAGGTAAATGGTGCATTATGTGTAGTTATCTCTATTGTTTTAGTCTAACGGTTATTGGGTGTGTCATAATTGGGGATCCGAATGCGGTTATTTTTAGTTATTTTACAGTGTTATTGGAACACACACACACACATTATATATATATATATATATATATATATATATATATATATATATATATATATATATATATATATGCTCCCGAGAAATCCAGTTGACCTCTCTTTAGAAAAGGCTAATTTTAAAAACCAGTGGTTGATACTGCTATTAACGAGTTGCTCTTTAACCTAATTGAATTGAGCTCACCGGGTCATTTGTGTATTTCGCATAGAAAACCCTAAAATTTCGCTTTCTTTCTGCCGCGCGACGTTCGCCTAGGGGTAAAATCTCTGACTTATGCAAAATCTATTGAGTTTCGATCCCGGCTTGAAGCTATCGGACGTCTAGCCACACTGAAGAGCTGTGATACAGCGAAACAATCTGTGTGTGGATGACAATATACATATATATATATATATAATATATATATATATATATATATATATATATATATATATATATAGTCTACTGCTACCATCATATATTTCTAAATAAATTGTATATTTCTATACTTTTAACCGAATATCAGCTATGTTTTAATTATTTTACCCAAAACATGGCAATAAAGCCACTAAGAGACAAGAGGTTATTGAGTAGGAAACAATAAGACAACAAAGACATTATTAAAAAGTGAGAACACTAAAAGGAGTCGAATAAAGTGTAAATAATGATTGACATTACATTTAAATTTTTAAAGATCAAAATTGACTGGAAAGCAAGAAGACATAAGAAAGTGCCACACGCGAGGAATGCGAGGGGAGAAACTCTTAGCAAAGGACGGACGTAGTGAGATCCTGTTCCCTATTTAGTACTGAGCTTAAATTCATAGAGTCTAGATACCACAGCGCAAAGTTCATCAGAACAATTACCATGAAAGTATTTATAAAAAAAAAGATAAAAAAAAAAGATATAGGGAAGCTACATTACAGCAATGGTAAAGTCACTGATTGTCAGGACAGAACCTTGCAAATTCTTTAGATTTTATGAAGAATCTCAATATATATAGTAGAAGCACCAGACCAAATCTGGCAGCAATATTCGAATGTATGGACGAATGGTAGATTTATGCTCTTTTAGAACAACAGTGGTCACTGATTTTTTTTTTAATTTAAAATAACTACACCTTGTGTGGATTGAGACCTTAGGAGACACGGGGAACAGCAGGAAATAATTTCAGAAGGCCCTGGTTCGTCTGTAGTTGACGAACCTAGATTAAAATATTCTCACACAAAACCCTCTTAGGTGCGTGGTCCACTGCAATCGACTTAATATTAGTTATGGATTATATAGTCAGTTTTGATCACAAAGACATAGAATTTTACAGTTTCTTTTATAGGTGAGAATTTTTTTGTTAATTACTTGTTGAAATCCTTTGTATTTTCATTATTCATATCATTATTATCATTAACTTCATTCTCTTTATGATTATTACATAATAAATTCTTGTATCAACCGATTCCTCATGTTCTTTTTTGGATAGCCACGATCATCATAATCAAAATTATAAAACAATTTCGAATAATTCCTACTTTTGTCGTTCCTCCTTTCGCTGTTTTCATTTAATTTTTATACTATTTTTGAAATTATTTCTGACTTATCGTTGATAGGGGCTGGCATTATCGTAAATGAACATAACCATTCATCAACCCCGATCCTACCCCCATCAAGAAAACAGAAACCTGCACGTCAACTCACGCCCCACCCACCTACAATTCAGCAAATATTTTCAGAGACGACCGGCCTTAATTCGCATCGGCGTGAAAAATGCTCAGTAATGGCCGTCAGCATCGCCGCCATTTTAGAACAAAACGCCGCCATCACCACGGCCATCGCAGCTTTCAACTATTTCTTCGTGATCTTCTTTTCTGGCCATTTTTACCCTTGATATGTCTGCCATCATCCAACAAAACAACCGACCGCGCCATTATTTTAAGAAAAAGAAACTTCCAACTCGTAATTGCACATACGCTACCATGCCTCTCCTGCTTTCACTCTCTTGAACGCGCATGCGCGCACACACGTATCACAGATAAACAAGCCGCCATTTTAGCACTCTTTATTGATTGGATAAATTTGCCCGTAATTATATTACGAGCGCCACGCTGCGTGTCTTTATCAAATTACGCGCGCTCCGTAACTCGCCAAGAACACGAGTCTGCCCTGTATTTTATGACTTTGATGACAATGCTGGTTCGTGGTTAATTCCATTGCTGCCCGCTGAAATATATCATTAGACCTTAATATCGCGATAATGTTGTTTTCCGACATTTGTATAACAATGTACTTGAATACGATATCATTGCAATGTATGCGTCTGCGCGTGAGAGGAGAGTGGAGTTAGGGGAGGTAATTTCATTCTTGTTTTTTCTTTATTTTATTAAAATCGTTTCTTTTATTGTATATTAAATCATATTTTTCTCTTTTTGGTTCTTGTGTATCCATTCGATTTTTTTTATTTTTGTTTTATTTCTCACGTTTTCCAAACGTTATTTTTACTACGTTTATTTATTTGTGGTGTTTTATGAGGACATTTTGTTTTATTCTTGTTCTAAATTGTGTATAACAGTTTCCCCGTTTTATTGTTCAAATTATTGATTGGTTTAACGATTTTTGTTCGCATGTATTTTCCTTTAAATCGCCCAATTTGATTTGATATACATTTAAAAAGACGTAATGTAATAACTACTTTGCGACCCGTTCCTCAATAACAAAATACAAGAAATAAAAACCAACAATAAATATAATGAAATTAATAAATCACTGTAGACATCCTGTTTGCTTTTTTTTTTTTTTTTTTACTAGCTTATTTTTTATTATTATAAACGGCTACTCACATAGCAGCTAGTCTGGTCCAACATTGAAAAAGGCGGTTTCTTTTTTTTTCTTATCCAAGTTATTTGTAACATTCCTTGTTGTTCTCCAGTAGAAACCGAATGCATCTGAGAACGACTGAAATATATATATATATATATATATATATATATATATATATATATATATATATATATATATATATATGATTAATGTTAGTAAAAGTTTATCACTTAGCTGATTGATGTAACTTTCAGTATCTCGACTCCAGGGTTTCGTACACGGACCTTTTCGTCGACTCTTCAGTGGGTTTCAGCAATTTATCTTCTTTCTCTCTGTCTCTTTGTCTCGCTCTCTCTCTCTCTCTATATATATATATATATATATATATATATATTGGATAACCATATACATTTTTTATATACATTTTTTTATATATCAAGGAAATTTTTGGTGGAAAGATATGACTTCACCGGACTAGGTTTGTTTAAGTTGATAGGACTACGAAAAAACAACTTTTTCTTTTTATAATAAAGTGTTATGGCATTTTGTAATGATGTCTTTTGGGTAATTAATCTAGCCAATTTCATTCAGATTCTTTTTTTTTCTTTTTGTTTCCATCATCTTCGTTATTAAATATCTCACATTGGGAAAATAGAAGATATGCCCAGAATAGTTAAAGTTGTTGGAACCACCAGCGTCTCTCTTTCATGCGCATGGTTAGTCGCATCAACGTGAAAAAAGACCCTAATCTAATGAAGCCTTAAGGAACGAAACGCGTCACAACAAATTTTTTTTCATATATATATATATATATATATATATATATATATATACTAATCAAACGTCGCTGGGAAATACTACATCTCAAACCAGACCTAAAAAAATTGTTTAAGGACACCGGCCTTCTTGCATATCGTAGACCTAAGAACCTAAAAGAAATCATAGGTAGTAACCACATTTCAGGGGACAAGGTAAGCCGTAATAAACTAAGAACAAAAACAACAGGATTTTTCCAACTATATTAGAACAAAAGAAGTTTATGTTGCAACCATATTAAACGCACGTATTCATTCACTAGCTCAATCACTAAATCTACTTTCAAAATCTACCACGATTCTAACTGTATAATTTACCTCCTAGAATGCACACTATGCCAGAAACAATATGTAGGAAAATCTGAATGGCCCTTTCACTACAGAATTAATAATTATCACAATCGAATTAATTCGACTCTCAATGAAAAATTATTACCTGTAGAACAACATTTCCGCCTGGAAAAACACGATTTCAAAACCCATGCCAAATTCACTATAATTGAGAGAATAGAAAAATTCAGAGCAGATAACATTAGAAAGATTTTAGAGTTCCATGAAAATAAGTGGATACAATGTCTAAAAACACAATATCCAGCCAGGCTAAACCATAAATTTAACTATAGATAGTGCTAATATATAGCTTTACAAATCAAAACCTACCCACATTTCTCATCCACACAAGACAGACATGCTTACGGAGGTGTTGAGGCACTCACACTTATACACACACCCACACGAATATACACACTTACACACATCATACTCACTCCCTAATGAGCCAAATGATAACACACACCCACAGCAATACACACGCTTACACATATCATACTCACTCACTAAGAACCAAATAACACACACAAAAACACATCCCCTCACCAGGTCCAATAAAACTGTCAAACTGACCAGAGAATTCAGAGCAAAATGTATCTATCCAGCTCTTATCTCAAATAACAGCTCAAAAGAGACTGTTTGACCAATACAAGGAATGTTAAAGGATTCATGTTAAAAAATAAAAAATAAAAAAAATAAAAAATGAAAACTACAGACAAAAGTTCGTTTTCTCCATTAAGACATTCATTTTTGTAGTTTACTGCTACCAGCAAGCAGAAATATATCTTCTCCCGATGATGGCCATTTTGGCCGAAACTAGTCGAGGAATCTAAATGAAATAATAATAATAAAAAACAAAAGAATATTAATCTACAACCCAGTGTATCTGAGGATTTTAATTTTTTAATATTTTTTTTATTGTTCAATATATATATATATATATATATATATATATATATATATATATATATATAGATGATGAATCATGATAGCTGTAAATCTTTCATTTGTCAATACTTATCTGTCTGTCTCTTTCTCTTAGGGTCGATTTGGCGCATTCTAAATCGGAAGTGACGTCACTTCCGCTATAGACTTATTTCGATGATATGCTACCGCGGTTAAATAAGCTAATATGCGCATGAACGTATAAAAATGCGTGAATAGAAGTTTATGTAATGTGATCACTGACAAAGTAATTGTAATTCCTTTTTTAATACGATGGTCGCTGTAAAAGAAAAAATATTCTTTCCTTATTTTTGAAACCTCTGAAACGGGCATTGGCGGTATGGAAGCAGAAGGCGAAGCACATCACCGAACGTCATAATTGTCTTTGCACTGTTTAAGGTAACAACTGTGTGACAGTCCGACAAAATAGCATACAATTTACGAAATATATCAGAGGTGTGTCAGTAAAATCATCCATAGAGAGAAAATATTTTATGCTGTGAAATTCATCTACGCTAACGGAGACCAAACAGTGGATGTGAACTCAGGTGCTTGATAATGCATTTCAGCAGTGACGTCTTTGATTTGTGTGATAAAATATAATATCCATTTAGTCTATGAAGAAATAAATGGACCAAGCGGACGAGATTTTATTGAGAGGAGACCGTCATTGCAACAGTTAAATTTTTTAAAATATAGCAAATAACACCTTTTGGTTGAAACCGCTTCATCCGACGTTGTTAATTTGCTCTCTGTATCAGATGCAACTTCCATGTAAATACATAGGCGGTACAGTATTTCGTGTGCTCTTTGTATATAGTTTTAACGTTAGCATTCCAATCTCAGTTAGTCGGCATGATTGAAGCGCCCTTTTGAGAATTTGCACATACTATTGTCCTTCCAATACAAGACATAAGTGCCACCCAAGGTAGAGGGTTACTGAATGAATTTGCTGAAGGGCGTAAAAAGTGTAAGCAAAAAGTGCATACTATATAGATATGTTGGATAGATAACGGCTGATCCGTAAATTGAAGAGATTTAGCTCGTAGTGATCGGGAAAGTATAATCTCGGTAACGCATTTCTTAAAATAACAGTTCCAGGGACAAAGATATCAGAGAAAAATTCCAATGTGCAAGTGGCATAACGGGTCATAACAGTGATGGTCTAGATTCGTAGAAAGAACGGATGTAGATATACCACGAAAAGAACGATAGACTAGCGAGATGCCAGCAACGTTTTGTCTGTGGGGAAGGCGTTTTTAGGGTGACAGATAACTAATCAACCCAAGGCCGCGTAAACGATTTTATCGAATTCTACCAAGTATGGAAAGATAGAACTGGGTAGCTCCAGCCCAGATATCACTATTTTATAGACATAATTTTCTTTTTAATTTTCCATGTTATTACACAGACATTTTCAAGCTAAGTTTACAGGAGATTTATATCTATGAACTATATGCATGTAAGTAAAAGGAGTTCCTTCAGATATCTCGGCATATCCAATAAAGGATTTAAAAAAAAAATGTTTGGTCATTTGGTCAGATTTTGGGAAAAGAGTAAGTTCGAGAATTTCTCACCTCTCCTCATATGCAGGCACTTTTGTGTACAGTTTCATCCAACACTGAAAATTGCTACAAAACCGAACCATTAGCCTTAAAAAATCCAACCATGTGCGAAAAATACCCCGACAGACAGATTTCGTATGAATGTCTTGCATAGCGCCAAACATCTTCAGAAATATCTAAACATTCAGCTGTATAAAATAGCTTTGAGAGATGGTTAAAAATGACTTCTAGAGGAGGAAGAATGTAGGGCTCTAACACTGACTGCTAGATCAAGGAATGCTGAATGTTTCCTTGGAAGGAAACAACTAATCTTACACTTACCAAACGTCGGCATTGAACATTTGCCTCCTTAAAATTAATGTGACAATTCAAAAATTTGATACTATAGACTTTGGGGGTCTTGTAAGCACTACCCCTCTCTCCTTCCCCACCTCTCCCCCTCCGTCACTATTTCTCTCTGTCTCTGTCTCTCCGCATATATATATATATATATATATATATATATATATATATATATATATATATATGAATGGATATTGAAGTCAGCACCCAGAGGTGACAGTTGTGTTTTTGCTCAACTATTCCTATACACAGGCTAGTGATGCACTGTGGGTAGTCTATTGTACTATTCTAAGGCTTATTTTGGTAAGGGGTAATGTTTTTTGTTGGGAAGAATTATAGGTCTGGGTGCAGTTCTCTGTATTCGTTTTTTTCGAAGTGCAAAAGTTTTAACCCCTATAATGAAATCACATGTTCGGATAAACTGGCTGTTCAGTTCTAAGAACAGGGTTACAGGAAGCAATTACATTACAACATATTATGCAATACACAGACAAAAGTCTGTTTCTGTCTACATGGAAGATTTCCAAGCAACGACAAACTCGTGCATATAAGACGCTGGAAGCGAAAATCGCACTGCACCTCATGACGTCACACATGACCAAGCGAGAGTAAATTCGAGAAGTATTAAGTATGGGAAGCTACTGGTATAAACCAATGGTTTCTATTACCAATCTTCGCTACTAAGAGGGTAATTCCCAGTAAAATTTGTATTAACGTTTTCTTTTTTGATCTATAGTCCTTCATGATTTTCGTATTCCGAATTCATTGCGAGTGTACTTTTTCTGGTTTTAAATCAAGTCTTTCGTTTTTATTAACCTCGGTTTTCTGGAAATGGGTAACCCTCTGGAGGTGTTTACTCACCCAAATACAAAAATAATGATAGTATTACAATTACGCAAAAATATTGTTGTACTGCTAAAAAAGTAACGGGCAATCTCCGTTACAATATAGATTAAATCAAAATTTGAACCGAAGATATAATTAATCATTGAAATGAAAATTATAATCAATGTATTGCATAAATATATGTCGTAAATTTGGTCAAACACACCAATACAATGAAAGAGAAAAGTTTTATTCATGAAAAATAGCTGCAATATATTTCCATGAATAGAAAGACATTACATTAGCTCAATTCATAATTACAGGACTGAAAGTGTAATAACCCCCACCATATATATATATATATATATATATATATATATATATATATATATATATATATATGAGAGAGAGAGAGATATGTGTGTGTGTGTAGCTGTGAGGGAAACAAAGAGAAAAATATGTATTTTCATTAATCTGACAGATTTATTTATCACTTTAAACGTTTTTTTTTCCTACTGGATACTCGCATTTGAGTAAGCAATCCGTTTATTAATTAAACTGTATATTTATTTTCGTCTACGTTTCAATGAACAATTAACTAGAGAAAGTAGACTAAACTTCAAAACAATTAATGGAATGATGTTGCTCGGCGATTTCTATATAATATGATATCTGTTCTAGCTGATTCTGCTGCTGAAAGTCCTCAAGTGTAGCGGTTGCTATTATCTGCTATAGTTGTTTGTTTGCGAATCTGTAGCGCCAGTTCGAAGAAAGGATGATCTTCGCGATGATCCACATTCTTAATCTGCTTAAAGCCGTTTTTAACGAATGACCTTTAAAAAAATTTAGTCTACAGCTAACGGTTTAGATATTTCTGAACGGGTTTTGGCGCAATGTATATGGCATCCGTATGGAAATCATTATTTGACGAGATTATTTAGGAATATGAATCGAGTTTCAGGTTAATATTTTGGTTTTATAACAAGTTGATGTATAAGGCGAAACTACGGTCCTATATTAAATTTATTATAAGTCATCCATACACCGAGTTATTTATAAGTGTTTGGTATTTATTAATATATATATATATATATATATATATGTATGTGTGTCTGTGTGTGTGTGTATATTATTAATATATATATATGTGTGTGTGTGTGTATATTATTAATATATATATATATATATATATATATATATATATATATATATGTGTGTGTGTATGTGTATGTATTTAGGCAGCATTATTTCATTGATGCATGTTTCATTAAATAATATAGACAAGTGTTGTCTATTTATTTTATGTAAATTCTTTTCATATCGTCTGATAAGCTTAATAACATTATCATTAAACGGAGAAAGAAAATCACAATATTGATACATATTTTTAATCCTAAAACAGTTGAAACCTAACCTGAACAAAATAATCTATGAAATTTCCACAAATATTCTTAAATGCCTATAATTGGTAACAGAAACCATTGGTTTATACCAGCGGCATCCCATACTTAATACTTCTCGAATTCACTCTCGCTTGGTCATGTGTAACGTCATGAGGTGCAGTGCGATTTTCGCTTCCAGCGCCTTATATGCACGAGTTTGTCGTTGCTTGGAAATCTTCCATGTAGACAGAAACAGACTATCATCACTGTTTTGTCTGTGCATTGCATAATATATTGTAATGTAATTGTCATCTTTGATAATGGCTTATGTAAGCCGAAAGCTTAGATAGGATTAAAAGATATGTATCAATATTGTGATTTTCCTTCTTCGTTTAATGATAATGTTATTAAGCTTATAAGAAGATATGAAAAGAATTTACATAAAATAAATAGACAACAGTTGTCTATATTATTTAATGAAACATGCATCAATACATACATACATACATACATACATACATATATATATATATATATATATATATATATATATATAGATATAGATATGTGTGTGTGTGTGTATAATCAACTCATCCCAAGCAAGGCTGTAATGTCAGTAGTACGCAGGGGGTTACAGGGTGTGAAATTGATTGAAAGAGTCAGAGTATTGGGAGGATTCCGTGAAGTGCTAGAAAAGAAAATGTTAGAGTAGAAGTGACTGTTGCATTTAATTATTTCAACAGTAAACGGCTGGGACCTAAATGCCAATTTAGTAGCACGCTTAAATTGATATAGTCAGGAAACCAGGGAAAACAAAAAAACGCTCGTTGGAGTAATTACCATGGAGGTATTGTCGAAAAGAGAAAGGGAAACCAGGCAACGTTGCTGAGAAAGTCTCTGAACTTGGGATATGAGATCAGGATCAATTGCATTACATATCCTTCTTTCGATTTTGTCAAGAACATCGAGATGAATAGCAGAAGCACCAGACCAGATTTAGCATCAGTATTCAATGCACGGACTAATGGCAGACTTATAAATGTGCAAGATAGATTCTAGCAAACTGACCAAAATTAAGCATGGTGTATCTAGGAATGGAAAACAGTATTCAAAAATAAATAGAACTTGTTGAAACAGTTGACAAAGTCAATGACGGAAAGACTGATGAAACTCAGAATATTATAATAGATATTGTGTCAATCAAATATGTCTTCCTCCGACCTATGTCGTCTATATTTATTTAGAACGAAAACTCCATGCTGCGATTTGTTTGCATAATAAAACCTGACACACTTAAAACAAATTAGAATCAATATTTATAATTCAGATAGAGATTGGACGCTACCAAAGCAGACGATATACTGACCTTATTAATTTAAATTATTATTGAAATATCAACATCGGTTGAATTTATTTAATTAACAAAACATTGAAACGAATAATAACATCTGATATGCCGTGCGCATTTATATATATATATATATATATATATATATATATATATAGATATATGTGTATGTGTGTGTGTGTACATAGGCTTCTTGGAAAATTTATACCCTTTCTGGTTTAATTATATTTTTATATTATTATTATTTTCATCGCTACACAAAACTTTCATGTTTCAGTACAAAGATGGTACTTCTTCAGGCGATGGTACATAACTTGTGATAAATATGATTTATTAGGGAAATTGAAAAACAAATCTTTACCTCTTTTCGTAAGTTATTCTGGCGTTATGCCCCTCTTTATCTTGCAAAAAGGGGTAAAGACTTGTTTTTCAATTTTTTTAATAAATCATTTTTATCACATGTTATCTACCAGCACCTGAAGAAGTACCACTTAGTATTGAAACATCAAATTTATTGTGCAGCGATGTAAAATGTTTTATCGCAATTTTTTATAATAACAATATTATAATAATATTTTGCTCTACTTTGTATTGAGCACTCTTAAAAAAATAATTGCTACGAACTGTGAATGTTTAATCCATCTATTCTTTCTCTCATTTGGACATATATATATATACACATTATATATATATATATATATATATATATATATATGTATATATATCTTGATTGCTCCATCTTCACAGATGGTCGCCATACCGCACATCAACATCTCCGCCTCTGGTCGTCGCTTCCCACTCTTGAATGGCTACGAAGTTGACTTTTCAAACGACTAGCCGACTTGCATGGCTTTGAAATATAAATGACAGATAAACTGTAGTGCCATTATTGGATTGATCGGATCTTGCTGCACTATCATGTGTCTCTTCAATCCAGCCGTATGTCTGCATACCTTGCCGCAAATCACACAAGTAGTATCACCTGTTCGTGAAGGTGGCAATGCTTAAGAAGGCTGTCTCTTATGTGATTCCAGATGATTAACGTATCCATCTTTAGACATTAGAATTCGATCACATGTCTCAGATTTCCAGCTCACTCTGTTAGTATCCAAGCCCTTTAAATAGCCTTTCTGCAGACCCCGTCTAAGTTCTGCATGCGCCAAGTTCTTTATTTCAGATGTTACACAACGTTCTGTTACAGGTCTCAGTGCGATTCTCCGCCATCTCCTGCCAATTCTCAAGATTCAAACTGATCTCCTTTACATTTTTTTTCACACTAGACACGTTCTGTCTTTAGGGCTTAATCAGACTAAATGTGTTACGTTCGTGTGTATTAGATATTCCACAATTATCACATAAAAT
>OZ010572.1:72237383-72299883 GCA_963932145.1 Acanthosepion lycidas
ACATCACAAAAAACAAAATCTATTGGAATATTTATTATAACGCCTTTCCTAAGAACAATAAAATACCGAACGCCTGAAGCCACGATAGACTTGTCATCCAATAACTGAAATCAATGTTAATTTTTTGCTGTCTTGCTATTATAGAACAGTTCCAAAGATTCATATTTTAATATGCCAATCAACACATTTTGTTTTCTGTGGGTTTCTGTCTTTTCACGTCTGTGGAATTAGATTTCAAAGTATTTTTGTTCATTTTTAATATTTTGTAAGTTCAGCTTTTTTTTTGTAAAAAGCGACCTCAGGTAGTTGTTTATTGCGTGAACAAAAGGTTTATTCGGTCTATGAAGAAAAAAAAAAAATTTTCTTTTCGACATTAACTTTACTGTTAAAACTATTTTCCATTTTCTCGGGTTCTCCTTTAGCTGCAAAAAGACGGGGGGCAGGGTCATCAGCCAGAGAAAATGCCCAACGTTCAAGAAACGAATGGAAGATGCCAGCATGAAGCAAGTACAGAAGTTTAAATATCTGGGAAGCGTTTTAAAAGGAGATGGAAAAATATGACAGCGAAATCCGAATGCACTTTGGACGAAAGAAAAACGCAATTCAAAATCTAAACAAAGTGCCAAGAAACAGAATCATTTCGTTAGAAACAAAGAAAAGTGTTGGTATGTGATATCCATCCTTTTATCTGGCAGTGAATGACAATCACACCACAACGAAGAGTGACAACAGAAATGTGATTCTACAGAAGGATACTGAGAATTCCGAGTGAGTAAGACACGAAAACATCAATGAAAATGGCAACGGAAAGAACAATTATACTTAGAATCTGAAAGTCACAGTTAAAACTTCTTGGATATATAATGTAGCTACCCCCTCCTCGGCAATGTCTTCGAAGCCCTAATCAATACCGAAGTGGTTAACCACCTCACATCCCATGATCTTCTCTCAGACAAGCAATATGGCTTCCGCTTTTCCCGATCTACAGCTGATGTGATAACGGCCATCACTGAAACTGTCTACCAAGCTCTTCAAAATAACGGGGAAGCTAGTGCCGTGGCCCTAGACATCTCCAAAGCATTTGATAGGGTTTGGCAGACCGGTCTTCTTCGCAAGCTCCAGGGTTATGGCATTACGGGTCGATTGTTTGACCTAATACAATAATTCCTGTCAAACCGTGAATTAAAGGTCGTTCTCAACGGATTCTCCTCTAGTTCCTATCCTACAAACGCAGGTGTTACTCAAGACTCCATCCTAGGCCCCACTCTATTCCTTATCTACATAAATGACCTTCCTGACGCCATAAATTCCCAAGTTGGCATCTACGCGGATGACACCACAATTTACTCTTGCCTCAAAAACAAATCTAGTGTCGCTGACAAAACTAACCTGGCCGTACGTCTCGAAAAGGACCTCCATTAGGTTGTGAACTAGGGCAGGAATTGGCTGGTCAACTTTAATACCTCAAAAACAAAACTGCTCTCTATTAATCACCACAGAGATCCTTCCCTGCTCTCCATTAGAATGTCTGACGCTCAACTTCTCGAGAGCACCTCTCTGCTCGGTCTCACGGTGACTGCTGAGATGGAACAAATACATTGAGTCAATTGCTTCGTCCACCGCAAGGAAAGTTGGCTCCCTGTGCCGCGCCAGGAAATTTTTCTCTCCGGAATCGATCCTCCAGATCTACAAATCAACAATTCGACTTTGCATGGAGTATTGCTGCCATATATGGTCTGAATCCCCTTCTGTTTGCCTCGGGGTTCTTGATAGGCTCCAGAGGCGGATATGCAATATAATTGGCCCATTCTGGCATCTCGTCTACAGTCACTCTCTCACAGACGCGCCGTCGCCTCTCTCTGTCTTTTTGACAAATACTTCCATGGCAATTGCTTCGAGGAGCTGAATTCGCTGGTTCCCAGACTTCATGAATTCAAGCGCCCTATGAGGCTGGCATTCGGCTCTCACCCTTTCACTGTCGAAACTCCTAAATGTAGCCGTCTCTTCTACTCCAATAGCTTCATGTCTCGCACCTCTCACCTGTGGAACTCCCTTCCCTATTCCAGTTTCCCTGAGAGCTATAATCTCCAACTATTCAAATGTAATGTCAATCGACATGTCCACTATCCTTTTCCTCATCTTTTTCTCTATCACTCGTATCTGATCTTGCTCCAAATCTTCTGTAACCCCTTGCGTCCTAGTGGCTTCTCGCCTTGCTTGAGGTGAAACGCTTAAAAAAAGACCTTCAGAGGGCATAAAGAAGGCAACAAACCAACTAACTGACTATCTTGTATGAATGCATGGCGGAATGGGGTCTGGTGTCTTATCAAATGGAGACACACTTCTAAGGGACAAAATGGATAAGAAGTTTTGGAAAACCATCATCGTCCATTTCTTGAAGATTATGCCGCACATAAAAGATTTTTGTCATTATTTTGCCAACTTTACATTAAAGAACTACTTGAGGTAATGTTTTTAACCAAGTTGTAACGATTCTCGCTCTGTCAGCGAATAATCATATTTGCTTAACTCCATCCTAATAAAATATTACTTACGTCGGTTCCCTTAATAAATCCCAGACAATTCGTCAATTGCTGTCTAACTTACATGCCGAGGAAATTATAGACGACATTTTTCATTTACAGCATCTAATAAGTATTTCCTGTTTTCACCTTCCCATATAGTTTTGGCCTAAAATATACTAAGAGCTTCACCTGTGGAGTAACAGATAGCGGATCGGATTGAGAAATCGAAGAACGGACTTCGAATTCCAGTCAAATCTATTACATTCACTTACGTGCTAATACCCTTGGGAAAAGTAAGAATCCTCTTTTTCTCCCCTCCCCCCCAGCTATGAGTAAATAGCATGACAGACTGGGTTCTATAGCCTTGGATGTCAACTCGTCAGTCATGTATCAAAAGATTCCTGATCGTCTAAGCGTGTATCATGCATGGAACATAACTGTCAGCTTCACCTTCAGAACGGAAAGACACCCTACTGAAATTGACTTCTTTTCCGTTTAAGCCTTACCAATGTTTAATGAATTAAACAATTAATGTTTACCTATAGATTTAACTATGAACCTGGCTATTTTCTATATATAGACAAGTATTAGCACGACTAATTCTTATCTATATTTAAGGCATTGTAAGCGATTTCAAACAAGCGTTTTCAATCTGCGCACAATATTACTTTTACTTTTTTTTTATTACAGTAGACGTAATACAAGTTTTGACGCAGCAAGTTTCATGTCAAGATGGTCCGTCTGATTCAGTGGAGAAAAAAATAATCGCTTCAAATCTTAATTTTGACTTAAATCGTTAATCGTTGATTTCTTTTGAAAAGCGCCAACACACGTCAGCATTCTTTCGCATTTCGTTGGTTGTAACCTTTCAAAATGTTAAACGCTTTTATGGTCAAGTAGAAAGCATCGATACAGAAATAATATATTTCACTTTTTTTAGCCTTTCATCCCAAGCAAAGCAACACAACCACTAAGACGCAAGGGTTTACTGAGTGTGAGATAATGTGGGAAAAATAAAATATTATTAATGAAAGAGAATGAAAGAACAGGAATTACAAAGACAGAAAAGAACGATTGAAATTGAAACTTTTGAAGATAAAGCTTGATTCGAAAGCAAGATGCCGGAAGTGATTTCGACAAGCGAGAAGTACGAGAGAAGATCTGCTAGCATCAAATTTGGACTTAATTCTAGTCATCGGTTTTCTAAACTTTCTTACTCTTTCGAATGTCCAGGTTTTGAAGGAAAAAAATATCATGAATTTACTTGCCGGATCGTTGTGAATGTGACAGTGCACAAACTCAGGCGTCTATTGATTAATACATACGTAGATAAGCATCCTTTGATTGGGTACCATGTTAAATCAATCCGCTCAGTCGGCTTACGAGATATGCAAAATGGCTGTATATTTCATAGACAGACCTTATAAAACTAGCCATCAAATTTTGGTTAAAGTTTACGGCCACATCACGGTGAAACACCTTTCTCGTACGATTCACAAAGTTAAGCAAAGTCAAGCCTGGTCAGCACCTACATTGGTGACTGCTTGGGAATACTAGCTGCTAAGCTTGGATGCGTGTGTGGTGTAAAGGATAATGACTCGGAAATGTTAATCGGAGACCCGGGTTTCAATTCCTGTTTGTAATATTCACTAACGTGCAAATATCTTTGAGAATGGTATGAATCCACCTATTTCCCCCCAGCTATGGGTTAATTATTAAGATGATTATTGAAACTTCTCTCCGATTAACAATTCCGAGACAATGTCCATTTTACAAACCACACATCCAACCTTACCCCACCTGGTATTCCCAAGCGGTTATACATCTAGGTAGACGCAGTTGTAGGACATATCGATTTTCTAAGCGTAGGCCGAAGGTATGGTTCACCCAATGAAGATCGAACTCATTACTCAGTCTTAATTGTTCTAGCAAGAGAAGCTTGCTAACCATTACGCCACGCCGAGGTGCCCAAACGCAGTTGTAGGACATATACTAAACTCCAATTGGTTCAACTAGCGAACTGGTTTACGAGTCTCATTGAGTGTCATGGCACTCAGGTAACACCATAAAACTTGTGCTTCATAGAGACAACATCTAATTAAAAAAAAAACAAAAAAACCGAAAACAAAAAAAACAATCTTTTCAATGAAGAGGCGGGAGGAGACTAGGCCAGTCGTACCTTTTAAGAACTCCGGCTGTGTTTTAAGTTCATCGAATCACCGAGTGCATCGATTGCACTTGCCCGTTGGCAGGGAATAATCAGTTCATCGCTGTTAAACTCGTATTAAGACCGACTTGTTCAAAACCAAATGCAAATTGCTACCAAATGAAACGTACAACAATAAAAGGCTTTGAATCTTGACGCATCAGAACAAGAAAGAAATGCTCATAAACGAAAATGATATCGATTATGAACTTAATGACTCCATACATCAACGTAACCAGAAAGAAAGGGCGTGGCTTGGAGAAATCATGAAGATACAAAACAAATAATATTTGTTTTCTAACCGACCGTCAGCTAAGTTTGTTTCTAACTGATTTTTGTCAAAACCTAAATATTTTGTACGCAATTTTAGATAATAATGGTTATAATAATACAAGACTTACTAATTAACACATGGCTGGGAGGAGAAGTGGTGGGTTCATACCTTTTTCAAGGGTATTTGCGCGTAAGTGGATATAAGGAACTCAAGAAGAATTAGAACTCTGCTCTCCGATCAACAATTACGAGCGGTTGTAAATTACACCACACGCACAACCGAGCTTACAGCACCTGACATTCGCAAACAGTCATCAATCTAGGTACTGACCAAGCTCGACGTTGCTTAACTTCGGTGATCGTACGGGAACCGGTGTTTCAACGTGATATGGCCGTAAACATACTACATATACATTCAAACTTACAGAACTTGGTATTCCCAAGCGGTCACTCATCGAGGTATAGACCAGGCTCGACGTTGCTTAACTTCGGTGATCGTACGGGAACGGGTGCGTCAACGTGATATGGGCGTAAATCAAACTGCACATACATTCAAACTTACAGAACATGGTATTTCCAAGCGCTCACTCATCTAGGTATAGACCAGGCTCGACGTTGCTTAACTTCGGTGATCGTACGGGAACCAATGTTTTAACGTGATGTGGCTGTATTTTGTTGACTAGTTTTATGAGGTCTGTCCGTAAAATATACAGACATTTTGCACATCTCGTAAGCCAAATGCAAGGATTGATTTAATTTGGCACCGAATCTAAGGATGCATTAACAGCTAGCCTCCTATGTCGTTCGACGATCGGAAATAAGACGCCACTATCTCCGTTTGTGCACCATCATATTTAAAATGACCCGGCGAGGAAAGGAAAACTTCAAAAGTTGCACACTCGAAAGAAGTAATAAAACTTACAAATCCGATTACTAGAATGAACCGTAAGTTCTATGTTAACAGTTTCTTCTCTCACACTTCTCACATGCGAAACTCTTTCCAAGCTTTTTGCTTTCCAGTCAAGTTTTATGTTCAGAAGTTGAAATGCAATGTCAGTTTTTCTATTCTGTCTGATGCTGAGTGCCCTGCACATATAATCCTGTACCAGAGTAAACGAAACGTATTAAATATCAATGTAAGTGACTCGTAAATGATCAGCGGATTTTCCGGTAGTGTAATGGTTATCGGTGCTGAAAGTAGTTTCGGCGAGCGGAGTTCCAGTTGCGGACTTACCTGTTACGCTCACTTTCCCGCAAATACCTTTTTACCATCGCCAGCTCTGGATTATCTAGCAGGAGAGACTGGTTGACAACGACTCAAAGAGAATGAAAATCTCTGAATTCCAAGCAGTTTGAGAAAACAAACTATTCCACTACCTTTCTCGAAGAATGCATAGCAATTCACAGTTAATAAAGAAGATGAATATGTGGAGAGTCATGACCGTCTACGCCTTGAAGGGGTATTAAAGGATTTTGAAATAGGTCACAAGCTGGATTCAAAATCTTTTACGATAGTAGAGATTTTTCAGACACTCACTATGCTCCAAAACTTTGACCTTGTACCAGACTAACTAGATTCTACCGTTATTAAAATCACAACTATCTTGTATTTTTTTAAAGCCGTGTGAATTTAGGTTGTAAAAAATGTTCCTAACAACAGTCTATTCTTTGTATCTTTTAGTCATGTCAGCCTCTTGCTGTAATTTCGAGGCCCTGTTCTCGCATCCAGTTAGGTAGCTTACTTGATATTTCCCTCTATCTTGACTATACTACTTCGTTGGAGTGTCAAATTCTCCAAATTTCAACTGACACTTTTTGATTCTTCTTACGATTGTACTTTTGTTACTATTTTCCTTATTACCTGCTATATTTAAATGCAAATATCAACTTTAGTAGTTTACTAACGAACATTAATGTAGCCTAATGGGGATATACAAAAGAAAATTGAAGAGTATGCAACGCCATTTCTTGATGTACAAATGGCTTCTTCCCTTGAAAGAGAAATAGCATTTCAAATTCGAACCTGTGGCACCATTTAGCACCTAGTGAGTTTGATTCTCACTAGGTGTTTCATACTTTCGGCCTTGTACTACATCTAAGCTACGTTTAGTAAATCACTATCCTTTGGCATCATTAAAAATTAGGCTGGGATCGAGCTTCCCAATTGCGAGCATGTTGTGAAATTTAAATCATAGTTATAAACGATACTGATGTCCGTAATGTCAATATATAGGAATGTCTAAAGGTAATTCTAGGTGGTGTCTCTCTAGTTTGACGTCATGGAAATGTCCAGACCTATATCACTGAAGTTCTGCCGTATGGTCAGACGGTGTGGAAATCGGTTAAGTTACTCATGCTAAAGCAATCTGAATTATCGGAAGATGATAGTATGTCACAGACGGATGGAGCATTCCCTTTTTGAAATTGTGGGGACATCACTCTTCGGTGTCATTTGTGTAGCGAGACTACCCGATAGAAGACATTTCCACCTGTCGTTGACAACTCAGTGGCCGATCACGGGCCTTTAATAATCGAAAAGAGTGTCACATAGTTAGAAACGACTACGCTAATCAGAAAGTGACACCAGATAAGCCGGAATGACATTCAATGCATAAGATTCTAGACGAATGACTGCCAAGTCAGATTAGTCTTCTTTAGCCTCCTTGGAATTAAAACAAAAATGCTATTTACATTTAAATCTAGCTACGATGGAGTAACGGATAGCTGCTCGGATTGGAGAATCAGAGAGCCGTGTTCGAATTCCAGTCAAATCCATTACATTCATTTACGTGCTATTATCCTTAGGAAAGGTATGAACCCTCTTCTACTCCACCAGCTCTGGGTAAATAGCAAGGCATACTGGGTTCTGTAGCCTTGGATGGCGACAGGTCTACCGCAGAAAGAAATGGCAACCTACTGTGGGAGAAAATCTGCCTCATCAGTCATGTATCGAAACATACATGATCGCCTAAGCGTGTCTCACGCATAGCACATTGACCATAACGTTTTAAGGAAAATGGGAAGAAAAGGCCACATCTACTTAGAATCTAAGTAGAAGTGGCTTTTGTTTCCATTTTCAGTTATGTCACAGAGCGAATGTTCTAATTTCTCGGATACATAATCTGGAAAATTGTTTGTAGAATTTGACACATTAAAGTTACGATAGACAGTAGAATGATGTCACATATCTACCAATCTATTAGTACGCTTTAATTCATAATTTCGATACACCAAAGGAGAAAGGTCATCAGAACAATTCCATGGAAATATTTATAGAAAAAGGTACAAAGAATCTACGGTGGTGTGAAATTGATTGAAACCGAGATACCCTGTCAGGATAATAACAGGCATATTCTTCTTTGGACTTTGCCACATACATAGGCGCCTATATCGTGTCTTTTGACAGATCCCTATAGAAAAAGGAAAACGTGAAATCTGAAATTCTAGCTTTTTCCTAGACTCGAACACCGATATCTAGTCCCGGTGTTAGCTTTTTACTCGGGCCATGATGACCCGAGTAAATAGCTAACACTCCAGACCTCAAGTTGAACTGATATATACGATCCATCGCTAAAGTACCTGGGAAAATAATCGGTCCTTGTGACGCTCCAAAAAATATCTGACTCATTCTGTTATGCTTTATCTTTAGAAAGAAGTCTGATTGGAATAATAGGGCGGCTAGGTAATCCTCTTTGCAGATGCCTGCTCATGCATATTTGTGTTTTTTCCACAGACACAACATGTGGTTTATACTGCAACTATACTGAGCAGACCTTAGTTACAGTTTCTGGGAGATAGCGTGTTATCTAGCGGGATCAACAGTCTGATCAAGGCAAGGACACCCAAACTCTCAGTCAACCACCGACGGATTCCAAGGATTCCGTCTACCTAATTTCACTCACAGGGCGTGGATCAACCCGTAATATGGTTTTCCCAGCACTTTTTAAAGGTGCTGCGCCCTGGGAATGCCTCCTCCAGACTGATAACATAAAGTCGCCTTCCTGACAATTCGACCATGGTGAAATTTGAACCCGGGTCTTATGGTTAGAGAGCGAACGTTCTAACGTGCCCATAAACAGACTATATATTTGGTCTGGAGCTACCTAGTCTTCATTGTTTAGCGTTGATAGATTTCAAAATAGTTTACACGGTTCTGTCGGCAATTAATTGTTTTCCACTCTACAGATCTTTTCGTCGCAGAAATTTCGTTGCAAGACTGGCTTCTGGTTTCATATCGCTATTTCCATAGTAAATCTTAACATTAGCACCGCTCTTTACTTTCACCAGTTCAGACATTTACTACTGAGCCTCGCAATGCTACGCCCAAAAAGTCGAATGACTCACTTATCCTCCATATTGTATTTATAATGAAGTTCCACCCAGGGAGATTTTCCTTAAAACTGCTACTTTGTGGAACAAACACCCGCGTGGATGCGTCTCTGAATACTAACACCTTAACCTCTTCAAATGAAATCTCAATCGCCATCTTCCTTCTCACTCCTCTTACATTCATATCGCACACGTCATTCAGTGATCATGTACCACGAGTAGTTTTCGAGCCTTGTATTGGGTGAACTTTAATTTTTTAAAAAGTCATTTTTGATCTTCGGATTTTATCAAGAACTAGCAGCATGGCCCGGTGTTGCCCGTGCTTGATTAAAAAATCGTCGACTCTTGCAGCAATCGCTATCACTTGACTTAATATATTTTTGCCCTTCCTTGACTTTAAAAGAGTTGCTACTTCTTGCCTATCTCACACTGCGAATTTTTTTCTAAGCTCTATACTGAACATTAAATTGGTTACGAAAAAAGAACTAAACAAAATGAACACAAAATGAACAGATTTTTAAAAAAAAGAACTCATAACTGGCAAAACCGAATGAAAAAAGAATGTTAACAACAAATAATTTTTCACACCCAACCCAGTCCTGCAGAATCAGAATCAACGTTGAGTTTAAGGAAGCGTATGAGCCAATTGGAGTAAAGTGCCATGCAGATTTAAATTTTTCCCACTTGTGATGAATGCAGCTATCGATTTTTTTTACATGCTAGCATGCTAGTGAACATTCGTGTCAGTCAGCTGTTGGCTCTCACGCTGGCCAATATAATCTTCCTGCCTATTCGTGGCAGCCAGCTATTGGCTCTCACTCTGGCCAGTAGAAAATGGCCGCAAACTACAGAAAAACTGCCGTAGAAGCATGAAAAATTCGAATATTTCCACTATCAATGGGAGTTGGGAAATGCAAAGTCGGTCTTGGCCTTACCAACTAACTTGGAGCATGTGCATGTAAATTTTGGTGCAAATCCGTCGAAAATTGCGGTCGTGCATTCGTTACACACACACACACACATACATACACACATTCTGCCTTTTATAGATAGAGATCCCTAAATATAGAGTAGAAGCACCAGACCAGACGTCATATATTCAATTCATGGACAAATGAGTGACATGATTATGACGAGAAAAATTCTCTTGCACGCTTTTCCCACTGTGTAAGAATTAAGGTCTATCTGCATTTGTATGGGTTTTCATTTCATTATCAAATCGGAAATTGTACTAGTTTTCACAAATTTGCGTAACCGTTCTTCTCTGATGAATATTCGTGTTTCTCATGAGATAGAAAACGTGTTGAAAATTAAAATAATAAAAAAAAAAAAACAAAAAAAAAAAAAAAAACTATTTTGTTATATTTTCGGATCTACACATATTTTAGAGTTTCGCTGTATTTTATTTTAAAACTTGAAAAAAAAAATGTGTTCAAGTTTTAACCTATTAGGTTTGGTGCAAAAATAATGACGTAATAATGTCGTTTTTTGACGTATTTTTAACGTCAAAAAACGACATTATTACGTCATTATTTTTGCACCAACCTTCTTTGGCAGAGGTTTTAATTATCGTTTGATTTAATGATGATTTTTTTCTGTGTACTAAGCCGAAAAAGGCAAGTAAAGATAATTGGCCTGTTTATTTTGCTCCTATAGGGTCTTCTTGTACGTATGCATATTGAATATAACAGCTCAGATGAAAAATAGAAGAGTTATCCTTTTCGTTTCCCTATTAAGTACAAACATTGTTTTATTACATGTCTGATATTAAATGGCCAGGAATATACGATAACACTTAAATTCAAGTACTATTCATTTTTGTTGTTTATATTGTAAATAATTTTTCTCTTTAAACATCGGCCGTTTCTCGTTTTACTTCCTTCGCTTTCTTGTTTACATCGTTAACCCTCATATCGGAGTTGTTGTCGCTTGTTACCGAACGGGAGAAATTTCACCTTAATACACTAACAAGTTGCCCCCATTTTTCGTTGTTTCTAGTATTAGGTTTGGTGCAAAAATAATGACGTAATAATGTCGTTTTTTGACGTATTTTTTAACGTCAAAAAACGACATTATTAGGTCATTATTTTTGCACCAACCTAATATTATAGGCCCGTAAGAGATCGAGGTCGTAGGTGCCAACTTCCAATTTATTTTTTCGATAAACATATTCAGATATGTTTCAATTGACACTTTAACGGTTCTTTTCAAGGATTCCTGATTTATTTCAGAATCTGAAATGGTCTTTTTTTTTTTTACCTTCTAATTCGTTTATCGGGTTAGCCAAACCGGAAGGTCAATTGTTTTTTTTTGTCCTATGTTTGTAGAGTTTAATTCAGAATTGTTTTGTTTTCGTGACATCTGATTCTTTCGATTTACCTACGTTCATTTCCCATTAACGTATTGATCAAATTTTTCCTTGATTTCGAAGGTTGTACTTTTCGCTGTTGCTGAAATCTGTGTCGGTTGTACTTTAGGCTGCCTTTCGCAGACAATATCTTTTCGCTTATCTTCTCTGGTTTAATCTTTTTTTTCCCCCCTACTATTGCTTGTGTCTATCCGCTGCTTCTTCCATTTTTCTTTGGAATTGATTTCGTTTATTTTGTCAGTTTCAAGTTTTTTTTTTTTTTTTGTTTCTGTCAAATTTATAATACTTGCGAGTTAGGCTGGCCGATGTATTTTTTTTTCTATCATTTTTTTTCTTGCTGAAAACTTGCCTACCTTTTCTGCATATTCTAATAAGTAACATACACCCGTCTCTTCGATTGATCAACGGGTCTTTATTACAGTAAACTTTCGAATTCTGTCCCATACTTTGACCATCCGGGGCTTCTCGAGGCGGTGTAATGGTTAGCAAGCTTGTCTCGCTAAAACAATTACGACTGAATAGTGGGTTCGATTCTCACTGGGTGCCCCATACTTTCGGCCTTGTGCCACATCTAAGCCGGGCTTAGAAAATCACTACTTTGACCATCCGTTTCCAGTTGATACTCTTTGTTTTGGTTACCGGTACAATAGGTCTTCTCTTTATTGGTTTTGAAAGGAATAGCCTCTGTTGGAACAGCCTGTAATCATCGGACGGCGAGTGAGTCTCTCCTGTCAGCTAGTAAGTAGCACCTTCCATGCCGATTATGACTTGAATCCCATTTTTTTTGGTTCTAATTATGCTATCATCGTCGTCAGTGTTTTTTTGGGATACGCAAAAAGCTTCTTATGTGTGCTATTGGCCCTGTCACTGATTATCAACGTTGCGATACTGACAAAAGGCACGACATAAATTATAAAATAACTCCACTCGGAAAGATGGAATTGTAAAAAATTGACTTAAAATCGTTGCTTTTCTAACTGACTTCATTGGGAAAACATTATTTTTGTTTACATTAAAGTCCACCCTGTATAAGGCCTCGGTGACTCTTAATTCTTTTTACTTTATTGTCCTCTCTCTTTAATAGTGATTTTCTCATATTTTCTAACGGTTAGTACTCCCCTTGCGTCTTAGTGGCTTTATTGCCTTGGAGTGAAATTGTAAAAAAGAAAAAGAGAGACCCCGGATTGGCAGTTCTCTGATTAATGCTTCCGACTGTTAGTAAGGGGGCGGTATTCTTTGGTAGCGTTTAGAGAGGCTTCTCTGATCAACAGTTCAACAATAACGAGGTATTTGTAGTGTCGGTTCGCGCAACGGTAGGTGTCACTGCACGTATTTCCAGAGAGCAACCCTGAGACCATATTATGCTTCAGTTTTAGCCCTCTTCTGGCCAAATTGAATTTCCATTGATGATGCATAGTGATAATTAATTTGGACATTGTCTTCGGAACAAAACATTCTCATGGCAGATACATCGAACAGAAATAATTAAACTCATAAACAAAAAAAATATCTACTTTTCCTTAGTGCTTCCAAGTCAACTTTGATGTTTAAAAATTTAATTAAAATGTAAGTCGTTATCTACTGCCTTCATAATTCTTTTTACTTTATTGTCTTCTCTCTTTAATAGTGTTTTTCTCATATTTTCTAACGGTTAGTACCCTCCCCCCCTTGCGTCTTAGTGGCTTTATTGCCTTGAAGTGAAATTGTAAAAAAGAAAAAAAATAGAGAAACATTCACAGAAGAAGAGATTAGATTGGTTTTGGAGAGACGTCATTAGCATTATCCTGGCCAGAATAGTTGAACGCCAGTGTCATTGAAAATACATGACTTCTTCTGTCATCTTTAAAAGAGGCAAATCAGACCAAAAATCTCTCCATGAGAAGTCATTAGGGATAACGAGTAGTCAGTCAGTTATGTGACATTCGTGATACACGCTTAGGCGATCATGTATCTTCCGATACATGACTGATGAGGTAGATTTTTTCCTGCAGTAGGTGGCCATTTCTTTCTGCGGTAGACCGATTCCCATCCAAGGCTATAGAACCCGATCTGTCCTGTTATTTACCAAAAGCTGGTGGGAGGAGGGAAGGATTCATACATTTCCCCAGGGTATTAGCACGTAAATGAATGTAATAGATTTGACTGGAATTCGAACTAGGCTTCTCGATTCCTCAATCCGAGCCGCTATCAACCGTGCCTCCTAACGAGTAGTACAAGTTCAAAAGGTTAAAAACAACCAAGCCAACGTTGAAGAAGGGAACAATCTTTCCTTGATAACGAAAGACTACCTGGCAATTCAACCGTGGTGGAGTGATGAAAATCAATGTCCATTCTCAAAGTTCTGCCCAATGTTTTTCTAAAGTCGAGTTCTCTTCACGGGTCCTTGTGTGGCGAATTCTATGATAGACCCAACCTTAACATTAATATTCCATACCTGTAGACTCCGGAGATAGATCGGATTATTTTACTATTTTCCCCCTCTTCCTCGATCTGTGAAACACAGGTGCTACCATATAAGTAATTTGGATGTTCCTTTATTGCGCACTCAGGTTTCCCGTATCCGGTCTTTTCACTTGGAATAGGTGGTCGGTTTGGATATCAAAATCCCATTGGATTTTATATTATTTTGCTGCATGGGCAGTTAGCGTAGACCATGGAGGCTTGGAATGGCCAGATGCATTTGGATCAACGACTAATGCAATGATCGTCTGGTTTTTGAAAAGCTCCATTTTGCTTTCAGGTTTTAGCTATTCCAATTTTCACATGCTTTTTAGTAGAATTTGTTTTGCTTCTTTGGTATGTAAACGATTCGACAGTTTTTATTGATTCTCCTGAGACAGTATGCATTGAGCATTGCTGGTTGAAGCTTATGAATTCAGTTTTAGATGTATTGTCACAGAGTCCATCATCGTTGGTAGCATTTTCTAGATGACGTAGGAGAACTGTGTCTGCAGTGAATGCTAGGTCATCTGCACAGTCAATATCAGTCAACTTTTTTTGCAGGGTAACGATTTGAGAAATCATGGTAATAAAGTAAAATCTCAGATGATAAAGCTTATCGAGTGAAGCTCTCAATAAATATTCATGCGTGATAAAAAAGAGAAAAAGTGCAAGACTTGCACCCTAAAGGAACGCTGCTTAAATGTCGAAGAAACTAATGAAAAGATTTGTTTCCCAAGCCTCGACACACTGTTCGAAAAATGAACCATGGGGTCCCCAAACAAAAATTGTGTGCATATATATATATATATATATATAATTATTTATTTAAAAATATGATTCCAACACGCTCAAAAAAATTTCGCTTGAAGATGGAACAGAACTTAGTACTTTAATTCAATTTAATTCAAATAATTATATTGAAGTTTTCGGCTCTTGTTTTGAAACATGAGAACTGTTATGTAGCGTGTTGGAATCATATTTTTAAATAAATAATTATATTTATGCTCTACTTTTGTATCGGGCACTATTTTTTTTAAAAATAATAACAAAAATACTAAAGAACTTTGGATTATTTACCTAACGAGTTCTTTCCTATTTTCTATATATTTTTCACACACACACATATATATATATATATATATATATATATATATATATATATATATATATATATATATATATATATAATCATTATGAGTGTCATTTAAAACAGCACACCATAGTATTACTACAATATCTGGTCTACAGTTACCCAATCCTCATTCTTAAGCATTTACAGAGTTCAATACCACATATGCAGCCTTGTGGGTGATTAATTATTTCAACACTACAATCCTTTTCCCACCTACGCGTTGTGACAAACTTATCGCTACTTCTTTGCTATTTCAATGACAAATGTTCCGACGAGCTATATTCCTTAGTTCCACTAATTCAAACTTTTAAAGGTAATAGCCAACATGCCAGCTACACAGCAAGCGGGTGTAGAGACAACCTAATTCTCTTTGTAGATCTTTGGTAAGAAGGAAATTCCATGCTATCGCTTCTTTCCTTGAACCATTACTTTGTGGAAAAGATTCCTGAGAAGATGCTAGTGTCAACCATTATCTAGTCTATATATATATATATATATATACTCATAAACTGAAATTTCTCCCATATAATGACTTCCTTAAATCACGCTCTAGCTTTGGTGACTCTTGGACATTTTACTGGATAAACATTTAGTAAAATAAAAGGTCTTCTAGTGATATTTTGTTTAATTCCAGATAATTTCTTTAAACTAAATTGCTGATTCCTTGAAATGCATTACTATTAATTATTACATTAATTATTACTATTTCTAATCAGTACCTAGACAGTTGACCTCTTGGAGGTATCAGGTGCTGTATCAACTTGCATGTGCATGTGGTGTAATGAATGATAGCTCGGAATAGTTATTGGGAGAGCCGAGTTCCAATTCGCGCTGCGTTCGTTATATTCACTTACGTGCAAATACCCTTGGGAAAGGCATGAATCCACTTTTCTCCCTTCAGCTATGGGTTAATTATTAAGGCCTGTATGACTAAATTATTATTATATCCAAAAAAGAAATCTTAAAATCTAAAAATAACCTGCAAAAGGTTGAGAAACCGTAGAAAATGAATGAATGAATGATTATTGTTGTTTTATCATGAATATTGTTTTATTAGGTTGACGTAATAATGTCGTTTTTTGGCGTATTTTTTAACGTCAAAAAACGACATTATTACGTCATTATTTTTGCACCAACCTAATAATTGTGCTAGTCCCTTATTTCGTTAGTTCCTTAGTTCACACGGTCTTTACGCCATGACAACACCTTATAAATAATGAATTATACCGTTAAGAGCGGGTTGAAAGACAAAAGACCTATCAGAGATGATATTAGGTTGGTGAAAAAATAATGTCGTTTTCACACATGGTAACATATGTGAGAAAACGACATTTTTTCACCAACCTAATACTTGGTTTCAGTGAAAAAAGAAAGATAGACATGTTTAATAACGTCTATTTTAGTGATTATTTATGATTGTTATTGCAATATTTTGTTAAAGTTGTTAAACACAAATATGGGAATTTTTACGGATATTGTAGTGTAGAAATCGCCATGAACTTATTCAATCATTAACTGAAGAATTTATATTATTAGGTTGGTGCAAAAATAATGACGTAATAATAATGTCGTTTTTTGACGTTAAAAATACGTAAAAAAACGACATTATTACGCCATTATTTTTGCACCAACCTAATATTAATCAGAAAATTAAAATAGAAAAACGTTGAAATTTTCACCAGGTTGAAACTAGTCAGTTTTATATGACGATTACTGTATGTTCCTCTCTTTATATTTGATCAATTAGTTCCTCATACATGACAAATTATTATTTATCTAATGGTGTTACCTATAATAGATTTTTATAAATATTAACGTTGTAGTCGTCGTTATTTTATTACTCGTCGACTTGTTTTAGTATTGACAATCGTCGAATTGGTAGGAGGTGAAAGAAGGGTAGAAGGAGAAGTGATAGTGATGCTAATGGCGGCGGTTATAGCAGGAGTGAATACTGCGCGCGCATAATATATCGCTGCGCTTTTTGGAAATCAATAAGAGGCAATTTGCTAGCTGGATGCTATTAGCATAATACGTGAGATGAAAATGAATGAATGAAGAGAAACGAGCAAGAAACAAAGTTTCAGAAGAAAACATGAAAGAAACTACGGGAAGGATCGATGGAAGAGTAGGAGAAGGATAGACGGAAAAGAAGAAATGATATACAGGTGAAGAAATAGGCGAATGATACGGTGGAAATTTGTGAAGGGATGAGGAATGAGTTCTAGGGGAGTAAGAATATGATGTTTAGGGCGAAAATGGAAGTGGAGCGATGATAATTGAAAATGGAGACAGAGGGGGAAAGGTGAATTGGATCTGATAGAGAAAAAGAAGAGGATTTTACATTAACAAAAGCAAGAAAAGAAGAATGACGGAATGAAGGAATGAAAGCAAAAATAAGAGCTGAATGGCGGAAGTTTTCAGAAAGTGCTGAATCAGTCAAGTAAGCAAGTAAGAAAGAAAGAAACAACAAAGAAATATAAGGAATAAAGAAGTGCACAGAAAAGGCTTTTATTTTACTTTTTTAAGTATTAGTACAATTAATTAATTAATAAACAAAGAAATAATGAATATTAAGATATGGCTTGTAGGGAATGCATGTATTAAAGCAAGCAATGAAGCGAGAAAGAAAGACGAAACAAAGAAAGAAAGAATGAAAGAGAAGTAAATGGTTTTGTATAAAATGTATTTATTAAAGCAAGCGAACAAAAAAGAAAAAAAGAAAGAAAGAAAGAGTGGTAAAAAAGGTTTGTAGAAAATACATGAACAAAAGCAAGGAAGAACGAACAAACGAAAGAGAGGTAAAACTGTTTGTAAGGAAATGCCTGAATTAAAACAAGAAATAATTGAGAAAGGACAAACGAGAAGTAAAAAAAAAAAGTTTGTTGTTGGCGCGAGAAAGAGAGAAACGAAAAGAAAGAAAGGAAACAGGAAGGAAAATAAAATAAAACATTCAAATAAAAGATAAAATAAAATAAAAGAAATAAAAAGAAAATAGACAACGAAAAAGAAAAATGAAGGCGGAGATAACGGAATGATGATTTTACTAAAAAAGGTCAAAATAACCGAAGGCAAAGAAAGAAACAGAGAGATTTCATCTCATACAATGGCGGAAATAATATCTTTCTTTGAAATGCAACAAAATAAAATTATATATGACAAAGAAAAAGTGGACGGAATTTCTATCGTCAGATTCTTTAACGCGACTTGACGATTTACATTTTCGATTTAAAACAAAGTTCCGTAATTACGAATCACAATCATAAATTAGTTTTTCAAGATAAATGAGAAAACAATATTGAGAAGATTTACGCTGAAAAGATGTACTTGCCTTCAACAATATTGAGGTAGACGCTAGGACAAAGTATGATATTATTCAGTAGAAACAATCACTGAATAAGTTCTTACAAACTTTTGTACAATGTTTGTACTCGCCTGAATATTGCCTATTTCCCAACTTACAGTGTCGCTTTATTTGAAATTGTTTTTAATACCATATATATATATATATATTATTAATATTATTATCTATCTATTTATTATTATTATCTATCTATCTATATATATTATTAATATTCTTATCTATCTATATATATATATATATATATATATATATATATATATATATATTATTAATATTATTATCTATCTATATATTATTATTATCTATCTATATTATTAATATTCTTATCTATCTATATATATATATATTATTAATATTATTATCTATATATATATATATATATTATTAATATTATCTATCTATCTATATATTATTAATATTATCTATCTATATATATTATTAATATTATCTATCTATATATTATTAATATTATGTATCTATCTATTATTAATATTATCTATATATTATTAATATTATCTATCTATCTATTATTAATATTATCTATCTATCTATATATTATTAATATTATCTATCTTTCTATCTATATCTATATATATATATTAAACAATTAAAAATATTGAAAAATTAACAAATTATAATTTTCGGACACACTGAGTTGCATATTAATATTTTGGTAAGAATGACTTTCTGATGAAAATGAACTTTCTTTTTTTTTTATTGTTAATTTTGGTCCGTCCTTGTGTTTGGTCAAACGGCCTATTGTTGTTTTTAACATAGTCTGTGAAGATTCATGCGAATCAGATTTCATTTGGTCATTTTGACAATTTTATTGGTTGCTGGGGGAATGTGTGCGTGTTAAGTACATGTTATCATTTGTTCTTTGGGAGTGTGTATGATGTGTGTAAGTGTATATGTTAGTATGGGTGTGTATATAAGTGTGGGACCTCAACACCTCCGTAAGCATTTCTGTCTTGTGTGAGTGAGAAAGTGGATAGAACTTGATTTATGATATATATATATATATATGTGTGTGTGTATGTTTGTGTGTATATATGTTTGTGTGTGTATATATGTTTGTTTGCGTGTGTATATATGTTTGTTTGCGTTTGTGTGCGTTTTTTTTGCGTGTGTGTGTTTGTGTCTGCGTGTGTAAAATAGCTCGGACAGCTGGTGGTACTAAAATTTCGTACAATTCCGAGTTTCATGCAAGTGGCAAACATCAGGCAGATACTGGCAACTGACCAGTATAAATTTTTAATATTAATATTTATAATATACTGTTGTGATAGTGGAATGTGTAAGAATATTAGATAATAATACTGGAAGGCCTAGCGAAACCAGTCAATCACCATTAATCTAAGTTTCACGCAAGACGCGATCCTCAGATAATGACGATAATAATTAAGTTCATAAAAGAAATAATATTTTTTAAGTTTGTTCACTTTATGAAACGTGATGAATATGATAAACAAAAGGAAGTAATTATTTCAATGTGTGAGCACGTTGGCACATTCCTTAAAAAAACAAGAATAGAATTAATGATCTCAGAAGTGTTCAAAATAAACAGACACCCATTTTTTTAAAAAAAAATTAAGCGAGAATCAGTACTGTTAATGAGTAACTAAAAAAATACTATTCTTACACACGCATATATATATATATATATATATATATATATATATATATATATATATATATATATATATATATACACGACAGTTCAAAAGATTGAGGAACCACTTGTATTTTTTTTAAATTGAAGTTGTTTTGTACTTTAAATGAGAGAAATTATAATACAAGAAAGCTTTTTATGATGAAAGCTTTCTTTAGCAAAATATCCGCCTTTGATTCTAAGAGCTCTCTTTCAATTGTTTTCAAACTTTTGCCTAGTTCATCACATGCTAGTTCTGGGGGATGGCTTCAAACTTTTGTACTGTAATATATATATATATAATATTCTATTTAACCTCTTACAAATTTGGCATTGAGACCTCCGTTTATTTTATATTTTAAGCACTAGCATATTTATTTACGATATATATATATATATCGTTCATGAGTTATTTTTTTTAAATAAAGCCTTAAGAGGTCATTTGATAAAACTCGCCTGAGGATACCATATGTTTGAAACCAAGGTAGCGGATTCAACTGATTTCCTGATTTTTAAAGTTAAAAGCTCGACATGTTATTTTTAATTTTATTTACTTCATACGTGTATTAAGACCTTTTTTTTTTATACAAACTGTTTCATAATGTGATTCAACTTTTACCATTAACCTTTTATGCAGTATATATATATATATATATATATATATATATATATATATATATATATATATTTTAAAGCCTTTCACCCCAAGCAAGGCGGGAAGCCACTAGGACGCAAGGGATTATAGAAAAATTTGGAGCAAGATCCGATGGGAGTGACAGAAGAAAGGATGAGGAGAAGGGTAGGGGATAGATAAAGGCAACAGGAGATACAGAGGCCAGAGAGAGAGAGAGAGAGAGAGAGTACCGGGAACCCCTTCCTAAACAAGGCGTAAGCCTCTACTCATGTCCAAGAGAAGGGGGAGGAGTGTTGACCGGGCCGAAGGAAAGCCTACCTACTCCTATTACATATAACACATAGAACAACAACAAAAACTGAGGGAACGATGAGAGGGGGAGGTAGTTTGCAAAGAGTCCTGGCTGACAGTTGGATTTACCCTTTTGCAACATTAAGTTTTAACTTAATATAAGTCCCATTGACTAATCTAAAAGAAATTGAAGTGACGAGACACTTTCGCATCTAGCCAAAGTCATTCAATTTTCCCTTTTTTTCTGATTATTTTTTCGAAACGAAAAATAAAATAAAATTTGAGGATTAAAAAAAATAAAGAAAAAATAAATAAAAATAAAGAATTTAAGAAAATAGAAAAAAGATTTCGGTAGAGCGAAATTATACTCACACAGGGCAGCAAGTGTTTGTCCGCTTTCTTCCTCATGATAACAAGTGAATGTACAGCTTACCTTAACTTCAAGCATCGACCCAGTGGGGGGGATCAACGGCCAATCCACCGCCCTCACTAATATATATATATATATATATATATATATATATATATATATATATATATATATATATATATATATATACTGCTTTATTTTGTATGTTGAAGAACATGGTAGGACAAGTTACATCAGAGTATTTTCTTCAACTTTAGTCAAAAATTTCTTTCTCTCCGCCAGAGAATTACAATCTTTAAAACGAATAAATTCAATGTCAAACATCATCTGTCGCCTTGAATCCTTTTTTTTTTTTTTTAATTTTCTTGCCTGTTTCTTTTCCTCTCAGTAACACCTTGCCGCCTAGTTGCTTTTATTGACTTGCTTAGGCTGAAATGATTAAATATATATAAAGAACATAGTCGGTTGGGTTGTAGTAAATCTTTCTTTATTATTATTATTATTATTATTATTATTATTATTATTATTATTATTATTATTATTATTGTTATTATTATTATTATTATTATTATTATTATTATTATTATTGTTATTATTATTATTATTATTATTATTATTATTATTATTATTATTATTATTATGTTCTTGTTGTTGTTGCTGTTGTTGTTGTTGTTGTTGTTGTTGTTGTTGTTGTTGTTGTTGCTGCTGCTGCTGTTGTTGTTGTTGTTGTTGTTGTTGTTGCTGTAGTAGTAGTAGTAGTAGTAGTAGTAGTAGTAGTAGTAGTAGTAGTAGTAGTAGTAGTAGTAGTAGTAGTAGTAGTAGTAGTAGTAGTAGTAGTAGTAGTAGTAGTAGTAGTAGTAGTAGTAGTAGTAGTAGTAGTAGTAGTAGTAGTAGTAGTAGTAGTAGTAGTAGTAGTAGTAGTAGTAGTAGTAGTAGTAGTAGTAGTAGTAGTAGTAGTAGTAGTAGTAGTAGTAGTAGTAGTAGTAGTAGTAGTAGTAGTAGTAGTAGTAGTAGTAGTAGTAGTAGTAGTAGTAGTAGTAGTAGTAGTAGTAGTAGTAGTAGTAGTAGTAGTAGTAGTAGTAGTAGTAGTAGTAGTAGTAGTAGTAGTAGTAGTAGTAGTAGTAGTAGTAGTAGTAGTAGTAGTAGTAGTAGTAGTAGTAGTAGTAGTAGTAGTAGTAGTAGTAGTAGTAGTAGTAGTAGTAGTAGTAGTAGTAGTAGTAGTAGTAGTAGTAGTAGTAGTAGTAGTAGTAGTAGTAGTAGTAGTAGTAGTAGTAGTAGTAGTAGTAGTAGTAGTAGTAGTAGTAGTAGTAGTAGTAGTAGTAGTAGTAGTAGTAGTAGTAGTAGTAGTAGTAGTAGTAGTAGTAGTAGTAGTTGAATAAACAGGTAAATATTGGCTGAGTTGATATCTGAGTCTGTAGGTAAATAGTGGTCGTTTTTATATCGGAGTCTACAGGTAAACATAGGTGATACTTTTATTTGAATCCACAGGTAGAATGGGTTGTTTTTAATACTTTACGCGCGAGCAAACTTTGGTCGAGTTTTTAAGAGACTGTAGATAAACATCGGACGGGTTTAAACTTGCCTCCATTGGTAAACATTGGTCTAATTTATACTTGAGCCCGCAAATACCCTCCCAGTAGGTCACCCTTTTAGGAGAGTCATATTTCTCTGTGAGTGCAGTCGGGCTGTTCTAGGCCTCGTCGACAAGGCAAAGAAAGCAATGGAGATTTTTATTTGACTACTGACGAAACTGAAACTTGATACTATATAATATAATTTCTGTATAAAATAGGATACAGAATCCCGACAAAGTTTTGAAGAAATATGACAAATAGAAAACCTTTCCGTTGAAACAACAGGGCGCCCAAGAAAATAGACGGAAAGTTTATTCAAGAAAATATACCAGTTCTAAGTGATATCAGTGGTACTGTAAAAGTCCAAATTTGAATGTTATGAATGTTTGTATTAGGTTGGTGCAAAAATGACGTAATAATGTCGTCTTTTGACGTATTTTTTAACGTCAAAAAACGACATTATTACGTCATTATTTTTGCACCAACCTAATATATGGAGTATACTCCTAGCTTACTTGCAAAACCGTTGTCGTGACATCATCGATATTGATTCATTGAAGTGGAACTTAAATGTAGCCTGGAATGAAATTCTTTTTGACATTACGCGGCATCGCTACTGCGTCCTGGTTAGCACGCTTACAACTTTGTGTTGAACATTCAGGCAAACATTTCGAAAATCTACGATGATTCTTCAGATTCTCCGTGAATCATGTTAGCTAAATAAATTTCTTTTTGAATTTACCGCTTTTTTATTGGGTACCCTGTCGATTTGATTACGCGTTTCGACTTCCTAGGTCTCATCAGATCAAAAAAACTAAAGAAAGTGTGACGTCGTCCCCTGGTCGCAGCGCCAACCGTGACGTTCTATCCTAGTCTATCACGGCACCAACTGTGACGTCCCTAAACAGCACCAATTGTGACGTCCTCGCCGCGGCGTCAGCCGTTCGCTCCTCGCTGCTCCGTTCGCTCCTCGCTGCTCCGTTCGGGTGTCGCCGCTCCAAATGTGACGTTCTAACCTTTTGGTGATTCGGGTGGGAATCTGGTTAGATTTGATATCAGCCTCGTCGTTCCCAACTCGCTTCCAACGCCTGGTTACCAAGGTAACGGCACTGATCCCCAGTCCGCCTACCCACGTTGTGAATTGATCTTAGGCAGACGAGATCAAACAGTGGTTGGGGCCGTACTGCAAACCGAGTTCAACGGGGGTGATACCACACAAATATGCATAAAAGACAATAAAATGAAAACTCAAAAGTTCAAAGTATCAAAGAAAAAGGTAACAAACTTTATGTCTAGTTGTTCGATACATAGAACTGCATCTATCTCCCGACCCGTTCTATGGATTGTGACACGTCGTTTTCCGCTAGGCAAGTTTTAAAACTTCAAGTTGTTTGCTCTCTAAGAAATTGGTGTTTCGGTGGGTCTTTGGACGAAAGTAAAAAAAAAAAAAACTTATTTCGGTGATCTGGATCTAAGTCGCTCTTCAAAATAATTGTTCTTGGGTTGAAGAGGGGTCCGGAATGTGCGTGAATCTTGGTCAGCTATCTGCGAGGCTTGCTTCAACTGGAGACTGACTCTGGGAACAGCTGGAACTCAACTCAACTCTGCTCGTTGTGGCTTCGTTTATATGGGCGCCGACCAAAACCGGGGTGAGTTTGTCGGCGCCGGGGGGTTCCTCGATAATTCTAAATACATATCCACCTCTCTGGTTAGGAATTCCCACCTTTTTCCATTTTTGGGAACCTTTCCTCACTCCCACCTTCTCATCATACTTCAGAGGGGCGTTAACTGCCCTCCCCACATCTTCGTAGCAACCTCTCTTACTCATCCTCCAGATGGGCTGCAACAGCCTCCCTCGTGCGTCACGTGATCACCACTCGACCAATGATGTCTCAGCCGGGCGTGGACGAATCCGCGGCTTTGTTTCAGGAAGAAAAAAAATATCTTGCTTAACTAAAAAAAAAAATTATCTCTTCTCTTTCCCTTTTCTTCCTCTTAATCGCCGTTATCATTTCTCTGGCCGCGAACGGGACAATATGACAATGGCGGTCATAACTCTTGTTCTACACGTGGTTTACGTCAGGTATTTTATCGCTAATTATCAGAATGGGTGGTCTTCCTAACACGGTCTCAAAAAGAAACATCTCCAAAGTTTCAGTCAGTCTGTCGCCTCGAAGAAAGAAAAAAAAACACTTCTAGGTTCCCATTCATTTTCCTTCGGTACATATTTCTGATAACATAATTTTATTATCGCAGACCAAGGATGTTCCGTCGAAGGAAAATCGGTCAACGGACACTCGTAGGTGGTCCTTAATTTTTCATATCTGTCCAAAGTCCCTTTAGTTGCCTGTTTTTCGTCACTTATCGAAATAACATTTTCATTTGAATTTTTTTTTCTTTGGCCAGCCGGTCTGTAGTTGATAATAAAATGTCTTCCCGTACCAATAGTTTGTTTTCATATCCTTAGATAACACAGCCGATGCCAAAACATATCTGATTCTTTCTTTCTTTCCCGTTCTTTTTACTCAGAATTTCCCTGTCATTGTAATGACACTCTTTCGCCATTTTTTACTTATCAAAATATCCTTTTATCCATTGTCTCTTAGCCGTGTGTGTGTTCTTGCTTATCACCCACGATTCGGTCCTTAACCTTTCCTTTTCCTCTTTTCTTTCTTTTCCCTTTCTGCCTCGTTAAATGGTGCCACAAAAAAAATATATGTATGTGTGTGCGAGGGATTAAGTAATAAATCGTTAGTAATTTTTCCCGCTAACCTGACGTTTCTCTTGACAGAAAAGAATGTAAATTTTGTGATGTTAACGAACTCTCGTTGCTGCTTGTGTAATACCAACGAATACTTGTCATTTTCGTCTTAGTCGCTGTAGTAGAGACTTTGTAATCGCAGATACAACTATAGTATGCTGTTGAAAAATGCAGGTGTCAGTCGCGTTCGAATAATCTCGCATCAATAGTACTTGCTCGATAATACTTGCTCGAAAAGTAACCACCGAATAATGATCCGAATAGAGAAATAGTATAGTGAATAGAGTAGAGAAAAGCGGTCCGTATAGTAACAGAAGGTAGAGTAGGAATAGAGATCCGAATAGTAATAGAGGATAGACTAAGACTAAGGATCCGAATAGTGATAGAGAAGACATGGCGATATTCAGTCACCCGCCATCCCATGAGGGCGTCATGTGGCACAAGGCCTTTTTAACGTGGGATCTCCGAGCCCGTGGGCTCGGCCAAAAATATGCCCATTGAACCCATATGAACGGGTCGGTTTACCTCCCCGAAAGAGAATCCGCCCTTCGGCGTAGCCTCCTTCGGGTTCCTCCCCGCCCGAAGGCAGAGAGTTCAACCGATGTGTCGTTCAAGAGTTGACCAACTGACTCACTCGTAGAGGAGACATGACTATCAATTAGACACAAATTACCTCCTATATATGCGTTTCCTCCATGGTCAGGTGCTCTACTTATTCCAATAATGGGATCGCCTGAGTTTTCTCACTGGTGATCTATGTTCAAACTCAAGTGTCGGCATTGACACTTTATTCCTATGTAACAGAAAAAGAAACCGTTACCTCGAGGCGGTGTAGGAGTTAACAAGCTTGTCTAGCTTGAACAATTACTACTGTGTAGTGAGTTCGATCTTCACTGGGTGCCTCCTACTTTCGGCCTTGTGCCACATCTAAGAAATGCTTGGAAAATCACTATGACAGGAAATGGGTGACTTTTCTTTAATGATTATTCTGTATATTTTCTTTCTAATTCTTAATTAATGTAGAAAAGTATATTTTCTCACAGATTTTTCTGTATTGAATTTAAGGTAAATCTCCGTCTTATTTTCCAGAATGGCTTTTCTGAATTGAATTTAAGATAAAATCTTATCCAAATTTTCAGAAGGGTTTGAAAGTAAAATAATAATATTAGGTTGGTGCAAAAATAATGACGTAATAATGTCGTTTTTTGACGTATTTTTTAACGTCAATAAACGGCATTATTACGTCATTATTTTTGCACCAACCTAATATAACCTGCATGACACCACGATACTTTTCATAACCGATTTTATCGTGGGTCATCGACTAATCCACCCGTTTCTTCGAGGACCCCGCAGATATCAGAATCTACCTGCTGTTTGTAACCTTAAAATGATGCATCGAAGGGATATCTATTATTACTATACCATAATTTTAGTTATCCTAAATTTAGTTTCTGGTCACGAATTCCGAGAAACTTATTGATTTTGAAAGAAGTAGACCTGAGTATATCTCTTCCAAATAAGTATACACATTGACGACGATGAGTCTGGATATGTGCTGCATAAAAATTAGCCGCCAAAAATTCATCCAAAGAAAAGAAGCACGTTGCAGAGAAGAAGAGGAGAGAAAGATAATTTGGAACTGATCAAAGTCACATACATGAAGCAACATTTCATTTTTATTCCAAATTAAATTGGAAAGCAATACATGCATAATGACTGGCCATACGTATTCAAGGATGCCTGTCTACTAGGGCGGCTAGCCGATCCCTGTTGAAGACATCTTCTCAGGCACATTTGTGTTTCTTCAACACCCACAGAGCTCACCTTGTGGTATATACTGCAACTTTGCAAAGCGGACCTCAGGTACAGATTCTGCGAGAGAGCGCATTATGTGGCGAAATCAACAGTCTGAACAATGCCAGTACGCTCAAAACCTCGGTCACGATGACTTGTGACTTCGTGCTAGCACAAACATAGAGAGTTCCACAAGGCGTGTGGTAAATCGTGGTATGGTTTTGTTGCACTATCCAAAGGTGCCACACACTGTTATCTTCTTCCCAAGACCGATAACATCATGAAGTTATCTTCCTGACAAATCAACCATGGTGATATTCGAACCCGGGTTTCATGGTCAGAAATCAAAGGTTCAAAACGCATATGCCCATAATGCATACATACATACATACATACATTAACCAATGAAAAACCAATGCTTAAGTAAAAACAAACAACACAAAAGTTAAAAATAGAAGAACTGTCTTTCATTCTCTTGGGAAGTTATAATCAAAGCAAAATATATTAGATGTATGAACGTTTCCTATTTGTTCCTTATCCGATTATACATGCATACACACACACACGTACCCCCATATATATATATATATATATATATATATATATATATATATATATATATATATATATATATATATATATATATATATATATATACCTACTTAACGTCCCACTCTATCTAGCCAAGCGGATATGTATAATAGTCTCAAACACAACCACAAGAGACAAGAGACAAGAAAAGATGAAAAAATACTCGTCAAGAGAAAATAACTCCAAAGTTTGATCAACAATAGTATTGGAAAAGGAAAACAAATTAACATCCACACACTCCGAGAAACAAAATCGAAAAAAAAAAGGTTCATCCCTTATATCTCAACTTTTATCCAAAAGAACATAGAAATCTACACACATATACAACTAAAACTACCAATTCTATTAAAGGACAAAAAATAAAAAATAAATGTAAAGCCTATTTCAAAAATACCCATTTATAAAAAGTAAACGACAACCGAAATCATTGAAAAAGATACTGACAAAAACGGCAGAACACAATTAATGACATTCAGGAGAAAAAATGCAACCGACCACTGTGCGGAGTATACAACTATCTATGACAGGACCTTGAATTTAAGTTCAAGGACTGATCAAAATTAAAAATGATTTCTTGTGCGACTCAGAGAATTTAATATACATAATTCCATGCAAAGGTTGTCACAAACGTTACTTTAGAAAAGTCGGCCAGTCACTGCGGCAAAGGATGACAGTTCATCGCCAAAAAATTCGGGACCCCCATACAAGACTAATACAAACTGGCCAACATATAGATGAATGAGGAGGACAAAATCTGCCAAATTTAGTGTCTTCTCATTCTACCAGTTCGACAACAGAACCACTGAACAAAGGCGGATTAATAAAGAATCATTTTTCATCAGTAAGTTCAAACCAATACTTAATTCATTGCACCAATAAATTATACGAAATTTTCCCTAATATAAGCGACATGCATAGCCAGTTACGCCCCTTGATTATTTCATTTTGTTCATTTTTATCATCTGTTCAAAATAAGAGCGTCGACATTTGGCTATACAAACAGTTAAAAACTTTTTGAAAAGCTAAGCGAAACCAGTTAAATTAAAAAAAAAAAGTAAAACAATTTATTTTTCTAGGAAAGAAAACACTGAAAATCCAGTTGTACGTAATAATAATGATGTTTTAATATTATTTTTTTCCGGAAAAAATACGTATATTATAAATAAAAATAAATATTAAGTGACTCTTTTCCAACTTCTTATTTTAGTCTATACAACAAGTTTTTATACAGAATCTTACTAACAATGCCATATCGGTTAAGGCACGTCAGCGTAAATGACGGTTCTATGAAAATTTCTCGGACATTCAGGCCGGTAAATGTTATTTAATACTGTTTATTATAAACAGAGCATTTACTTAAATACTTGTATCTATAAAAAGAACGTTAAACATAAAAATGTCTTTAATATATATATATATATATATATATATATATATATATATATATATATATATATTATTACGTCAAACATCATTGTTAGTGGATACTCGTATTTGAGTAGACGCTTCGTTTATTTTAAACAGTATTTATTTCATTTACCGATCTGCCAACTCGATAAAAGAGTAATAAATTGAATATACCATGAAGAGAATACAAAATGAAGATAAAGAAAAATGACATAATTGTAGAAATTCTCAAAACTGTCCTCTTATAATAAATACCGTATTGAATCCATAATTTATCAGTGCAATATCTCATTTATTGAAGATCCAGAAATAGTTAAATTCTACACTGGATGCACACGAAATGAATTCAAAAGAAGTTTCAGCCAACATCAAACATTCTTTAATAATAATAAATACCGAAATCAAACGTATCTATCTAAATATTTCTGGTACTTAAAAGAAAGCAATAAAACATCAACAGTAAAATGGAAATTAATAAGAAAACTAGAACTTGCAGGTCATTAAATGACCCATGTCTTTTGTGCATTATTACATTATAAAGTTTCTGAAAAATAAAATTTACTAAATCAAAGAAATGTAATAGCAATTTTTTGTTGGCACTGTCAAATGTTTTCCTTAAGTATTAAGAAATTTTGAAAAAAATAAAATAATAACGAATACAGATGAAACAGATTTTTATGTTTGATCTTTAATTAATAAATAAATTCTAATATATTTATTTGTAAACATACCATATATTCTTTTAGTTATTATAAGGTTGAATGGTACTTTAAATCTATCGGAATAAAATTTAATTAATACAATTTAAGTATTAATAATATGCCTTGCACATATTTAAATGGCCCTTTTAGAAAGTCTTTGTGTATAAAAATTTAAGAAAATATGAATTAAGGGGATGAATGAAAATGCCTAAATATGTTTTTTGTCAATGGAAACCAAGAGGACTCGCTAAAGAACGGAAGTATATGTTTGTTAGCACCCGCCACCCCACTTAAACTTTGCAAGTAACATATATTGGTTACATAAGCTGTCTAGGGAAATTAAAACCCAGCCACCCGTAAATTAAAATAGATTTTCCTAAACCTTAACAACTCAAAATATCATTATTGTCTGCGCTTATAAATTAAGTAAATTTCTTAGAAAGTTTATTTCTATCATTGCTTGGCAATGGAACGAGACTATGGATTTTAAGTTTAATTTTTATAATTAAATTTCTAAATTTAGTTTCAGTTTTGAAACATGGACATTTTTTGTGTCGCGATGGAATCATATTTTTTAAAAGAAAAAAAAAAATTTTCAGTATCTGTCTATATTGCTGAGATGAGTTATTATGTACATTATTTACATTATTCGGACTATTGTCCTCATCTTTGTCGCCTTATTTATTAAACGTTTCGGCCGTTGTACGCTCCGGCCTCCTTCAGGTGGTTGGAATGTCGAACTGAACCCTTCATTTCGCTCACTGGGGTAGACTGTTTTAGTTCCACGTGCCATGTTTGATGGATGTCAGCTATCAATTATCTCCTGTTAAATTTTCCCTCTGAAAGTTCTCCACTGCCGTAGCCGGGTATTGAACTCACACTCTTTGGGTCCTGTCACTGGATCTAACCAACCCCTTTATCCACTGTGTCATGTGTCCTTGAGGACATTATAATATTTTGCTCTACTGTTTCTATCGAGCACTGATATTTAAAAACTAAAAGTAACTTCTAAGAACACTGGATTATAAATCTTACGGTTCTTTCATGTTATTTATATATATATATATATATATATATATATATATATATATATATATATATATATATATATATATATATATATATATATATATATATATATATATATAAAAATACATTTTTATGTTTAACGTTCTTTTTAAAAATACAAGTATTTAAGTAAATGCTCTGTTTATAATAAACAGTATTAAATAACATTTACCAGCCTGAATGTCCGAGAAATTTTCATAGAAAATATTCGTCCTTTGACAGTATTCGAACCTGCATCGTATACGGAACCGTCATTTACGCTGTCCTGCCTTAATCGACTCGGCCACAAAGGAACGTTCGGTAGGCAAGGTCGAATTTACTGCTTATAAACTTCAATCTTCCATGAATCTCGTACATTCATAACTGCTCATGGCGTATCAAATGTAAAGAAATTACGTCATACATTAAGAAATGGACAAAGTCCGACAATTTATTTATTAAAGACATTTATATATATATACATACATATATATATATATATATATATATATATATATATATATATATATATATTTATATATATGTATGTATATATATGTATATATATATATATATATATATATATATATATATATATATATATATATATATATTATATATATATGGGAAGAGAGAGAAACAGAGAGTTGGTGGCGGGGGGTTCTGGAATAGCGTATAGCGCAATATCTAGCTATTTTCTTGAGCATATACTGAAAAATAAAGTCCTTGGAAAATTTGAGACTCACAGGATATACTGAAGACCTGAAGGACTGAGGAAAACACCGTGTAATCTTCTAAATGAGTCTCTGTAAATGAATGGCAGAAGATATTTATAGGAAGATAGCAAAAAGACTAAGTTTATTAATAGTTATAAAGAACTGGAAATTGTGGAGATCTATTTTCGCCAACGAGCTGAAGGGTAATAGCACGTAGAAGAAGAAGATAAAAAAGAAGAGGAAGATAAATAATAATAATAATAAGAAACAGAAAAGATGAAGAAGAAGTGTAGTTCTGTAGTGGGTTTTATTCTTAATGTGCGAACGTTTGCTGTTGTATGTCTTACTGAACTCGCTTTAAAAATTAGTTTGAGAGTTATCACTTCTGTCAAAAGCGATTTTAAGGGGTGCCTTCTACTAACTAGCGAATAGGCCTATGGTATCGCAATACACCGAAAAAGAGGAGCAAGGAAAACATTAAAATGAACGGTAAATATACATTATCGAATAAAGGAATGCGGCACTAACTACAGGAAGGAATGATGGAATTGTCGAATAAATAGATTACTTCATCGTAGGTCGCCTTGATGAATGGAATTTTTACATCTTCGGAATGAATGGAAGAAAACGGAATATTAAAATTATTCGGAATATATATATATATTTCTAGGGCATATAATGAAAAAAAAGTCCTTGGAAAATTTGAGACTCACAGGATATACTGAAGACCTGAAGGACAGTGGAAAACACCGTGTAATCTTCCAAATGAGTCTCTATAAATGGATGGCAGAAGATATTTATAGGAAAATCGCAAAAAGACTAAGTTTACTAATAGTTATAAAAATTTGAAATTAAGTATTACAATATCTATACAAGTTTTTCCAAAGTGTTTCATAGGCGGAATAGGGAGAGAGAGAGGTAGAGAGAGAGAGAGAGGCAGACAGATAGATAGATAGATAGATATATAGATAACATGGTATACGAGTGGACGGAGTGATTGCTGGAAGATACGTCTACGAAACACAAGAGTCGGGATGCTGAAGGTAACAATAATCAGCTAAGTGACAAATTTTATATTTATATTATAGGTCCTGATCTGGCAACTCGGCTTCAGTCTCACCACCGGAATGTTGTCTCCCTGTGTCTTTTCTTTAAATACTTTCGCAGTAATTGTTTGGATGAGCTCTTTGCTATATTAAATAATAAATTAAATAAATAATAATAATATTAAATTGTAAATACGGGAACTAGTTAGTATTTTCATAGAGACAAAGAGGTATTATGGTGTTTGTAGTAAGAAAGGTACGTATGAATGTGTTGTTTTGGTGTAAGGAATATTGTTTAGTACGATTGGGTCAGTGCCTGCGGCTAGCTAAGTTATAGTTAAGACAGAAGAAGACCGTCCTTTCCCCAATCCCCTTTTCGGCCTCGTGCCACATTTCTGTAGATAACAGAATAAATATCGCTCTTTGCTATATTACCGAAATTATTTGAATTTAATCGCAGTACCAGACTGTCGTCGAGATCTCGTACATTTATACGTCAGTTTGCTAGGTATAGCCGTAAATTCTATGCTAACAGTTTCTTCTCTTGCACTTCTTGCTTGATGGACTCCCTTCAGGCTCCACGCTTTACAGACAACCTCAATCTGAATTTTTTAATGTAATGCCAATCGCTATCTACTGTCCTCTTGATTACTCCTTTCTCTTCTCGCTCACGAGTAATGTTTTTTGTTCCGAATTCTTCCACACCATGCAATCCCTTGTATCTTAGTAGCCTTACTGCTTTGCATGGCGTGAAAAAAACTTTTATATTTCATAGATACATACACACAGACGACCTCATGCGTGCGCCCGTGAACCAACACACGAACACATGCACACATACACAATGAAAAAAAAATTGCACAAGTGAAAAGAGCAAATAAAAAAGAAAAAAAATGAGAAGTATAAGCAGTCAATTGCTGATGTCACTGACGAGTCGACGGAGTAATTCATGGACGGTTCGTCCTTGAAACTCTGTATTCCGTATGTTGAAGGTAACACTAATCAGCTAAGTCACAAACATTTTACTTGTATTAATTATTGGAATGTGATTGGTTGGTGTCTGTCATAAATACAGACAGACGTGTAGGTACGACAGAGTTTAAGTTTATGATGACGCCCATTGGACTACGCCATTGACTATCCTATTCATCTACACCTATTACCTGCGACTACGACGAGTACCAGTCGATTACTGCTACCGTGTATCACTTGGTTACAGTAGCCAAACCCACTTAACTACTTCTATCAAATATATCCCTTTCCGTGACATATATATATATATATATATATATATATATATATATATATATATATATATAGGATATTACAACAAAAACATGTAAAGATCCCTACACAATTGCAGTCGTGTATCAACGCATAACAATGCGTCTACTCGGGCGATTGTAAATTACTGGCGAATGAAAATAAGGCTTGAGAGTTTTACGCTGATCAAACTATCGAATATGACCTACGTTAAATTCAAACTAAGCGTATAAAAAAAAAACATTAGAAATTATAAGCTTTTAATGACAAGCAGCCACACATTAACTTAAAGGACGATACAAATGTTTATAATAAATGTACATATGCACGACGACAGTCATCTTTTATAAGAAATAAAACCGGGGGTAGGGTAGAGAGGTAATTTTACCGAATGCCCAGCTAGGTATAGGCTTTCTTAGATAAAAATTCTCACCGTACCTGGATATTCTGTACTCTATTCGTTCTCATCGTACCTGGGTGTGTGTATATATATATATATATATATATATGTGTGTGTGTGCGTGTATACATATACATATATATATATATATATATATATATATATATATATATATGTGTGTGTGTGTGTATATATACAGTGTAACCCGGATATAAGAGACCCGGATAAAAAGAAACCCGGATATAAGATAGGTTTTCTCTGGTCCCAGATTAGAGCCATACTTACCTAAACAAAATAGACCAAACCCGGATATAAGAGAAACCCGGATATAAGATACTTCTTATCCAGTCCCGACAACTCTCTTATATCCGGATTACACTGTATATATATATATATATATATATATATATATATATATATATATATATATATACATATTGGATTAAACCGATCGCTAAACCGGAAATGATGCCCTGGCAGTTATAAGTTCTGTATCTGGCAATGCTGAAAATTCGCATACTGTAGTTCCGTTTTTTACGGCTTATCAACCTATATTGGGTTATTTAAAGCGAGAACATAAGTTGGATTGTAAAAATAATTCTCTTTTTTTTGCGTGTGATTTGTTTTCAGATATTCTTTTTAGAATTAGAATAATTTTACAGACACAAGTACAATTATTTAATTCATATCTGTTTCAGACGAAGAAGCCAACAAGCGACACAATAGTTAATAAGCCTGTTGAGTAACGAGTTATATAAAATATCCCTGAGCATGGAACGCGGAACAATCTACTCTGTGGATTGAATAAAGGGATGTGTTCGAAATTCTAAGATGGTTACTGAATCCGAAGGCAGATATCCGAAGAAGTACCGGAGATTAAAACAGCAGAAACATTGTGAACCAACCAAGAATATTGGCCGGAGTCGGAAGCGTATAATACGGCAACGACTGTACTGCATCCACAAAGTTGTCAATTAAACAGTTTTAGAAATAAATAAGGACAAATTCTTTACATAATAAGCATCGTAGCTGAATAAATGAACCAAAAACTAATTTCTTTTAATAATAATTCATTTTCTTTTCTTCAAATGATTATATCGGCTAAAAGCTCATCGTCATTAAGTATAAGTTATAAATATCAGAAGTTACGGTGGAGTAATGGATAGCGGCTCGGAGAGCCGAGTTCGAATTCCAGTCGAATGCATTGCCTTCACTTACGTGCAAATACCCTTGGGAAAGGTATGAATCTTCTTCTCCTCGAGGCTATGTGTAAACAGAAAGACAGACCGGTTTCTATAGCCTTGGACAGCAACTGGTCTGCAGAAAGAAATGACAACCTACTGCGGGAAAAAATCTGCCTCGTCAATCATGTATCGAAAGATACATGATCGCCTAAGCGTGTATCACGCATGGCACATAACTGTCTGATATCACAGCAGTGATTCGATGTTAGATCCACACATACCATCTGTTATGTTTCGAGAGTTTATATATATATATATATATATATATATATATAGCTATGGGTGGTAGCAATTAATTTCTTATTGGAAGCATATTATATGTCTGTGACAAAAGGCTTACGGCCATATCACGTTGAAACATCGGTTCCAGTACGATCACCGAAGTTAAACAATGTCGAAGTTAGTCAGTTACTATATGGGGAACCGCTTAGCAATACCGGGCGTTGTAAGCTCGGATGCGCGGGTGGTGTAATGAAGAACGGCTCGCAATTGTTCATCGAGTCCCAGTTGGGTTTGTTATATTCACTTACGCACAAATACCCTTCGGAATTGTATGAATTCGCATCTTCCCAGTAAAGATTTAATTACTAAGTCTGGTATCACTAAGTAACTATTAACTCGAAAAAAATTCTTAAAATCTAAAAATATTTTTGCAAAAAGTCGATAAGCCGTAGAAAGGAAATCAGTGAATCAATCTTTGATAAAACGATTAGCCAACTGATTACCGTACTTGATTACAAGGCAGCAAGCATTTCAGGTTTCGCATTTTCGCGGACCCTGCCTGAAATATTGTCCAACTGTCTGCTGAAATCGGCATATAGCGATCAGGCAGCATTCGTACTTATTGTATATTCTTATGTATAATACGAGATTTTATGAACGAAAAGGGAACGAATTATACACAATACACGTTTACAGAAATTTTGACTCGGATTAAAAACACCCCAAAAAACTTCGATTTGAAATAGCAAGATTGAAAGCACATTGGGCACAATTGATATAGCACAAAATAAGCAAATACTGATAAAATTGTTTACAAAATGTATTTGATATATCGGCCATATTTGTTCTTTAGGAATCAGCGTAACTGAACGTCTTCTGCCTCATAAGATAAAGTTTGATTATATTTGAATTTTCTTGATCTTTATAAAGTTTTCTCTTCATTCTTTATGAAATTTTTTTTTTCATAGTATATTACAATATAGACGTATAATAAAGTCATATCAAACAGAAAAATGTGTGGTATAGGAATAAAATGTCGCGACTATAACGATAATTAATAAAGTGGCAACGAGTATTCGTTGATATCATCAAAGCCGCAACGAGTATTCGCTGATATCACCAAATTGGCATTGAGTATTCGTTGACATCAACAAAGCGGAAACGAGTATTTTTTAACAACAGCAAATTGGAAACGAGTATTCGTTGACATCAAAAAAGCGGCAACGTCTATTCGGTGATATCACCAAAGTGGCAACGAGTATTCGTTGACATCACCAAATTGGCAAAGAGTATTCGTTGACATCACCGAAGTGGCAACAAGTATTCGTTCAAGTAATCGTTGACATCAGCAAAGCGGCAGCGAGTATTCGTTGATATCACCAAATTGGCATCAAGTATTCGTTAACATCACCTAAGTAGCCATGAGTATTCGTTGACAACATCAAATTGGCAAAGAGTATTCATTGATAACACCAAATAGGCAAGGATTATTCGTTGACAGAACCAAAGCGGCAACGAGTATCCGTTGACATCGCCAAATTGACAACGAGTATTCGTTGACATCAGCAAAGCAGCAACGAGTATCCGTTGACATCATCAAAGCGGCAACGAATATTCGTTGATATCACCAAAGACGCAACGAGTATTCGTTGACATCACCAAAGCTGAAACGAGTATTCTTTGATATCGCTAATGCCGCAACGAGTATTTGTTGATTTCACCAAAGCAGCAACGAGTCTTCGTTGACATCACTAAACTGACAACGAGTATACGTTGACATCATCAAATCTGCAACGAGTATCCGTTGATATGACCAAAGCCGCAACGCGTATTTGTTGATATCACCAAATTGACAACGAGTATTCGTTGACATCACCAAAGCTACAACGAGTATTCGTTGATATCGCCAATGCCGCAACGAGTATTTGTTGATATCACCAAATTGACAACGAGTATTCGTTGACATCCCCAAAGCAACAACTAGTATTCGTTGACATCACCAAATTTACAACGAATATTCGTTGATAGCACCAATGCCGCAAAGAGTATTTGTTGATATCACCAAATTGACAACGAGTATTCGTTGACATCACCAAAACTCCAGCGAGTATTCGTTGATATCACGAAAGGTGCCACAGAATTTGTTGATATCACAAAAGCGGCAACGCGTATTCGTTGACATCACCAAAGTAGCAACGAGTATCCGTTGGCATCATCAAAGCGGCAACGAGTAATCTTTCATATCGCCAAATTGACAACGAGTATTCGTTGACATCACCAAAGCTGCAACGAGTATTCGTTGATATCACGAATGCCGAAACGAGTATTTGTTGATATCACCAAATTGACAACGAGTATTATTTGACATCACCAAATCAGCAACGGGTCTTCGTTGATATCACCAAATTGACAAAGAGTATTCGTTGACGTCACAAAAGCTGCAACGAGTATTCGTTGATATCACCAAAGACGCAACGAGTATTTGTTGATATCACCAAATTGACAACGAGTATTCGTTGACATCACCAAAGCAGCACAAGTATTCGTTGACATCACCAAATTGACAAGTATTCTTTGACATCACCAAAACTGCAACGCGTATTCGTTGATATGACCAAAGCCACAACGAGGATTTGTTGATATCACCAAACCTGCAACGAGTATCCGTTGACATCACCAAAGCTGCAACGAGTATTCGTTGATATCACAAAAGCCGCAACGAGTATTTGTTGATATCACAAATTGACAACGAGTATTCGTTTACATCACCAAACCTGCAACGAGTATTCGTTGATAGCACCATGCCGCAAAGAGTATATGTTTATATCACCAAATTGACAACGAGTATTCGGTGACATCACCTGAGCTGAAACGAGTATTTGTTGATATCACCAAAGCAGCAACGAGGATTCGTTGACATCACCAAATTGACAACAATTATTCTTTGACATCACCGAAACTGCAACGCGTATTCGCTGATATGACCAAAGCCACAACGAGTATTTGTTGATATCACCAAATTGACAATGAGTATTCGTTGAGATCACCAAAGCTGCAACGAGTATTCGTTGATATCACAAAAGCCGCAACGAGTATTTGTTGATATCACCAAATTGACAACGAGTATTCGTTGACATCGCCAGACCTGCAACGAGTATTCGTTGATAGCACCAATGCCGTAAAGAGTATTTGTTGATATCACCAAATTGATAAGGAATATTCGTTGACATCACCAAAACTCCGACGAGTATTCGTTGATATCACGAAAGCTGCAACGAGTATCCATTGACATCATCAAAGCGGCAACGAGTATTCGTTGATGTCACCGAAGACACAACGAGTATTTGATGATATCACCAAATTGACAACGAGTATTCGTTGACATCACCAAAGCTGCAACAAGTATTCGTTGATATCACCAAATACGCAACGAGTATTTGTTGATATCAACAAATTCACAACAATTATTCTTTGACATGACCAAAACTGCAACGCGTATTCGTTGATATGACCAAAGCCGCAACGAGTATTTGTTGATATCACCAAATTGACAATGAGTATTCTTTGACATCACCAAAGCTGAAACGAGTATTCGTTGATATCATCAAAGCAGCAACGAGTATTCGTTGACATCAACTAATTGAAAACAAGTATTCGTTGACATCACCAAAGCAGCAACGAGTCATCGTTGACATCACGAAATTGACAATGAGTATTCGTTGACATCACCAAAGCTGCAACGATTATTCGTTGATATCACTAAAGCCGCAACAAGTATTTGTTGATATCACCAAATTAACAACGAATATTCTTTGACATGAACAAAGCAGCAACGAGTATTCGTTGACATCAGCAAATTGACACCAAGTATTTTTTGACATCACCAAAGCTGCAACCAGCATTCGTTGATATCACCAAAGCTGCAACCAGTATTCGTTGATATCACCAAAGCTGCAACGAGTATTTGTTGATATCACCAAATTGACAATGCGTATTGGGTGACATCACCAAAGGTACAATGATTATTCGTTGATATCACCAAAGCGACAACGAGTATCCATTGACATCACCAAATTGACAACGTGTATTCGTTGACATCACCAAACCTGCAACGAGTATTCGTTGATATCACCAAAGCCGCAACGAGTATTTGTTGATATCTCCAAATTGATAACGAGTATTCTTTGACATCACCAAATTGAAAACGAATATTCGTTGACATCACCAAATTGAAAACGAGTATTCGTTGACATCACCAAAGCTACAACGTGTATTCTTTGATATCACCAATGCCGGAACGAGTATCCGTTGATATCACCAAATTGACAACGTGTAATCGTTGACATGACCAAAGCAGGAACGAGTCTTCGTTGATATCACTAAATTGACAACGAGTATTCTTTGACATCACCAAAGCTGCAATGAGTATTCGTTGATATCACCAAACCTGCAACGAGTATTCGTTGATATCACCAAAGCAGAAACGAGTATTTTTTAACAACACCAAATTGGCAACCAGTATTCGTTGACATCAACAAATCGGCAAAGGTTATTCGTTGATATCACCAAAGTAGCAACGAGTATTCATTGACATCACCAAATTGGCAACGAGTATTCATTGACATCACCAAAGCGGCAACAAGTATTCGTTGACATCACGAAATTGACGACGAGTATTCGTTGACATCACTAAAGCGGCAGTGAGTATTTGTTAATATCACCAAATTGGCATTGAGTATTCGTTAACATCACCTAAGTAGACATGAGTATTTTTTGACCACACCAAATTGGCAAAAAGTATTTATTGACATCACCAAATTTGCAACGAGTATTCGTTGACATCACCAAAACGGCAACGGGTATCTGTTGACATCACCAAATCGGCAACACGTATTCGTTGACATCACCAAATTGACAACGAGTATTCGTTGACATCAACAAAGCTGCAACGAGTATCCGTTGACATCACCAAATCGGCAACGAGTGTTCGTTGATATCACCAAAGACGCAACGAGTATTTGTTGATATCACCTAATTGACAACGAGTATTCGTTGACATCTCCAAAGCAGCAGCGAGTATTCGTTGACATCACCAAATTGACAACGAGTATTCGTTGACACCACCAAACCTGCAACGAGTATTCGTTGATATCACCAAAGCAGCAACGAGTATTCTTTGACATCACCAAATTGACAATAAGTATTCGTTGACATCACCAAAGCAGCAACGAGTATTCGTTGATATTACCAAAGCCGCAACGAGTATTTGTTGATATAACCAAATTGACAACAAGCATTCGTTGACATCACCAAAGCTGCAACGAGTATTCGTTGATATCACCAATTGCTCAACGAGTATTTGTATATATCACCAAATTGACAACGAGTATTCGTTGACATCTCCATACCAGCAACGTGTCTTCGTTGACATCTCTAAATTGACAACGAGCATCCGTTGACGTCACCCAAGCTGCAACGTGTATTCGTTGATATCACCAAAGCCGCAACGAGTATTTGTTAATATCACCAAATTGACAACGAGTATTCGTTGACATCACCAAAGCAGCAACGAGTATTTCTTGACATCACAAAATTGACAACGAATATTCGTTGTCATCACCAAAGCTGCATCGATTATTAGTTGATATCACCAACTCTGCAACAAGTATTTGTTGATATCGCCTAATTGATAACGAGTTTTTTTTGACATCACCAAAGCAGCAACGTGTATTCGTTGATATCACCAAATTGACAACGAATATTCCTTGACATCACCAAAGCTCCAACGATTATTCTTTGATATCACCAAATCCGCAACGAGTATTTGTTGATATCACCAAATTGACAACGAGTATTTGTTGATATCACCAAAGCAGCAAAGATTATTTGTTGACATTAGCAAAGCGGCAACGATTATTCGTTGACAACACCAAAGCTGCAACGAGTATTCGTTGATATCACCAAAGCCGTAACGAATATTTGTTGATATCACTAAATTGACAGCAAGTATTCGTTGACATCACCAAAGCAGCAACGAGCCTTCTTTGACATCACCAAATTGACAACGAGTATTCGTTGACATCACTAAAGCTGCAACGAGTATTCGTTGATATCACCAAAGCCGCAACGAGTATTTGTTGATATCACCAAATTGACAACGAGTATTCTTTGACATCACCAAAGCAGCAATGAGTCTTCGTTGACATCACCAAAGCGGCAACGAGTATTCGTTGACATCACAAAAGTATGATAGATTAATTAACTCCTTAAAATTTTCCGCGAAAATTCGTAAATAAACTTTGAGATATAAAATTAAAAGATACATACAATGGCGAAACATCCGGTTCCGGTTCATTTCTATTGTTTGATATTATGTCAGTGAAATATACATAGTGTTCGCCAACCACTGATATCATTTTGTAACGTAATAACACCCAATTCTCGCTCAAATGATCTCAGATTTTAACATGTGTAAAAACTAAGTTGACTCTGTGGACTTATCTCAATGAGAATCTACCAGGAAGATGGATTGGACATGCCAGTGATAATGAATTGGCCACCACGTTCACCTGACTTGGCACCTTGTAAATTTTTTTCTATGGGGCTATGTGAAAGGACGGATCTATCTACCCGACATATTCCTACAAATCTAAACTCAAGCAGAGGATCACTGAGGCGCCGGAGAATGTTACGCAAGGCATGCTACAGCGTGTTTGGCAGGAGCTGGACTACCGAATTGACGTGTGTGTTGTCACAGCATGTTGAACATTTGTGAAGCGTTGTGAAACCAGTTATCAAGTCTTAATTCCCTTTGAATATCTTATTCGAATTTTGATAAATGAATATTTTATTGCTCAACGTGAAGTCTGTTTAATTTTGTTTCCCTGGGACATGTATTTACTCAGATATTCACATTTTAAATTATGTTAATTTTGGGGGAAATCCTCTATGTACGACATTGTGATATTCATGGATAATATGTTACACTTTTTTAAAAAATGAATAGCGATGTTTATACTATGGGATCGTATTATGCTCAAGAACGTAATTTATACCTTGTTTATAGCTTCAGAAATATGTGGTCGTATTATACGCAGGCCGTATTATGCCACAAGAAAATACAAAACATATCGGGGGAACGGGGCATTTAATTCTTCCTGAAGGCCGTTAAATCTACTCAAAAATCACGTTAAAATCATTTCTCTTATATTTGGTTTTGGTTTCTTTCTTACGTTGATAGCTATTACCTGTTGTATAAGCTCTATCATTCATCATCATAAGGATCTCCCTCATCAGTTGCATAACTAGATGCATTCTTAGGGTCACTGCGCAGTTGAGCACCTGACTCGTTTCCGCCACATGTGTTGGTCGGTATTTATTCGCGGGTAACGTGTGTAGCGTGTGTTGAGCAGAGTAGACCTGGAGGAGAATTCAGACTACACGCGATATCCTCCGACTTGAAGGATCACCTTGCTCACGTAAACATGGTCGTTGATTCCATCGTAAAATCGAAATACCTAAGCGTTATTTCCCTGTCAATAATTCTGATGAAAATAATAAAAAAAAAAAAAATACAAAAAAACTTGTGAAACTTTTAAATTAATAATGGTTTTCATTCTTGTCTCTATTTTTAAATTTCGGTTCCAGATAATTGAGCACTGTTTATCTTGATAAGTTATGGCAAGTTTCTTGATTTATTTTATAATTTTATCTTTGATGGTTTTGGTCCGGTTTGTTTGTGTTTGTTTGATCTTGTCTCTCAATCTCTCTCTTTATATATATATATATATATATATATATATATATATACACATTGATAAATTAAGAAAATACCTTAAGAATCCATATCGGTTATAATTTATTTAATGAATATTTTTATATTCATATCTTCAGACCGAATATTTATAATATTTCTTTAAAATATTCATTCTGAGAAGATGGAACAACACATGCTCTAAATTTACTTGACTACACACAAGAATAATCATTCTACGAAACCAACAAATAATTCTTCTCACGTATAAGTTCTCTCACAAATTTCTATGAATTTTGCACACACGTACGTATGAATATGGACATCAATACCGGAGTGGCTTCGTTCATCTCTTTTGTCTTCTTTTTAATTTAGTTTGCTTAGGCAATAAAATATGTTTTTATGCAGCATAATTGTTAGTATAGTTATGCTTACTACCTTGTCTGAGTAAAATACCAACACGTTCTCTATAAGTAATAGAAAGTAAACTTTTCTATCCTAAGCTATGAACAAAGACTACTACTCTCTTTCGCTAAATATATCTCTTCAACAATTGGTAAGCTCGTCACAGAAAGATAATACGAAAAAAATAATAAAGAAAGAAACGACGTCGAAAGAAATGATGTTTTGGAGAAGAAATATTGTAGAAGAAGGGTAATTATAATAAAAAAAGAAAAAAACAACAACAAAAATCACCGAAAACGTCGGGAAATTAGTGGAGCTCATTTGAAATTGACAAGTTTGGCGTTGTAACACGTGTTGAAAATTTTAACTCAAGGAACCATTTTAAATCTGTCTGTTATGTGGTCGGTAAGGAAGCGGTAAATTCGGAGCCAAGAACATGGTCGAGTGTGATGAGCTGTCGCTGAAGAAGAGAGGTTGGAACACCTTAGATGTCCTAATAATGGTAAAGAGCAAGAAATTAAGAAATGAATAGAATTAATCCTACTTAGATAGAAGGAAAGAGAGAGAAAGAGAGAGAGAGAGAGAGAGAGAGAAGCAGAAAGATAAAGAAGAAAAATCAGGAAGAATAAGAAATAAAGAGTGAGAGAGAGAGAGAGGATCATGAAAGCTTTTAAATGCTGAAAAGAGAATCGATGTAGATTTACACACGAATCTCAAATGAATCAGTATTTTTTTAAATATTTATTTACTTTTTCTCACCTCTCTTAAATTACGTTTAATTTAATTTATATTTTAATTAGGCGGTCTTACAGCGAAAGCCAACAGAAGAGAGACTAAAAGTTATTAGTAATTTGGAAGTTATTAGTAATTTTTATTGCAACTCGACATTCATTAGAAAAGTGCAAAGGATTGAATTAAATATTTATCCCCACCTCGAGACTTAAACTTGTATTCCTTTAAATATTGTCCATCGCCAAAAGCGTTTATAGTGGACAAGCCAACTAGACGCCTTCTCTGATAAGTCTTGCTTTCTTCCGAATAAAGTGGGAGGCATGTAACGTGTTCATTGCCAATCCGGGGAAATTGAGGGTACCAAGATAAACTTTGTGAAAGCAATGGAAGCTGTAGGCTAGTTTGGGCAAATATTGCTGAAAAAACAACAAAGAAAACTGGTCCCTATCTTTCAAGTGTAAGTTAATTTTTTTTATAGACGACTAATGCTGGACAATTTTCTGAAAGATGAAGAAGAGACTTGAAGAAAGAGAAATATGATCCTGCACAAAGTTGCTGAGGATACCATGGATCGAACATATGAGGAACGACGAGGCTTTAGAGAAAATGGAAACGAGGTTTTAGAGAAAATGGAAACGAGGTTTTAGAGAAAATGAAAACAAAAAGGAAATTTATGCGAAACACTAGTAAGAGATATTTTGGGGTATATAATGAGGAAGGTGGGCATGGAAAATCTGTTGCTCACAGGGCGGATGAAGGACAGGAAGGAATAAGGAAAACAATAAAGAAGAACTCGAGAAAGTGGATAGCGGAACAGGACCTAGAAATAACGAAAAGACCGAATTTATTTAAACTGCAAGGAACAGAAAATTGTGGAGAACCATGATCATTTATGCCCTGAGGGTAGACAGCACACAAGAGAGAGAGAGAGAGAGACAGACAGACAGACAGACAGAAAGAGTGAGAAAGAGAAGAGAGAATGTGAGAGAGAGGGGAGAGAGAGAAATAGAGAGGGTAGGGGGAGAGTGAGAGTGAGTAAGAGCGAGATGGCCAGATACAATGCTTCATTACAACAGTTTTCTCTGATGGCAGTGATTCAGCATGGTAATGCGACTTGCCACACTGTACGAGTTGTATAGGAATGATTTCAGTCTTTTCTGGTCAACAAAGGCTCCAGATATCCATCCCCATAAGCACTTATCAGACAATATTAACTTGCAAATAATCAGTTAAGCACTTTACAGCGATTAAATGCCCTGATTATAACTACTTGGCAACAAGCCGCCGAGGTTATCTTTAGATACCCCGAATAGTCCAGGTCTTACTAGGTAAAATTGGATTTATTGACACATAGAAAACAAATACCTTACTAGGCAAGTTTTCAGATTTGGATCATCAGTAGATATATACAATATCCTTATAATCATACACGCATCCTACATCTTTTGTGTGCTATAACATTCAGGTTTTTGGCGATCATGGCTCTCCACAATTTTCTGTCCTTTGTCGCTCTTATTAAATTTTCTCTCTTTGGTATCTCTCTCATAAAGCACGTTCTGCCATCCGTTTACAAAAGATCGTTAGGTATGGTATGCGCTGTTTTCCTTTGTCCATCTTACCTATATCTCGCGGCTGTCAAAGTTTCCAAGACCTTCTTTCTCATTATAAGCCCTAGAAGGTTCAACAGACTGTTTTTGATTTTAAATATCCTTTTTGTTTCCATTTTCCATCAAACTTTTTCGTGTACACACACACACACACACACACACACACACACACACACACACACACACACACACACACACACATATATATATATATATATATATATATATATATATATATATATGAAAGTGTACATTGAAGTCAACACACAGCGGCCACAGTCTTTTTCATGCTTATACGCATGAAACCCAGGCTTGATGTTTGCATATACGCATTAAAGAGACTGTCACCTCTGGGTGTTGACTTAAATGTCCACTTTTATATTTATATACACTGGTATTGAGCACTTCAACCCCTAACTATATTTAATCAAATATATATATATATATGTGTGTGTGTGTGTGTATATGTGCGTGTGTGTGTGTGCGTGTACTTTAACCTATAACTATATTTAATCAAATATACACATATATATGTGTGTGTGTGAGTGTGTGTGTGCGTGTGTGTGTGTATGCATTAGAGTTAATTATATTTTTTTTAACAGTCTGCATGCGAAAAGAGAACGAATTCAGTGACAACATCAAAATAGAAAGAGGAGAAAGACAAGGATACCTTTTCCCATGGGATTTATTTAATCTATCCACCTAGACGATCTACCAGGATTTAGTATCAGGAGACATAATCTTCGCAATATAAGACACATATATGATTCTCTCTTGATGGCAGACGAATAAATAAACCTGGAGAGAACATTTAGACAAGGTAGCAATGGGGAAAAAAAATGGAACTCTTATCGGAAATGAACGGTTGTCAACAAAAGAGACAGGCCAAAAGGTGAGACCTACATATTGGGGATGTCAAAATTAAGCAGGTAGAGAACTTCAACTATCAGTGTTGTGTATTGAAAGACAGCAGAAAATGAAACAGAATTTCGAAGGCGCATAGGGATACCCAAAGTTGTCTTCAGAAACTAAGACAAAACTCAGGGAAATACACTAAAAAAACAGAAAAGGAAAAAGAAAAAAAAGGTGAACTTTTATGTAATATCAATCTTCATGCATGCCAATTAATGTTGGACAGTTTTCTCACATGTGAAGAAAAGATTTGAAGCGGCGGATGTCATTTTAGTGATGAACGATAAGAATACCATGGACATAGCATGTGAGCCACGAGAAAGTCATAAAGAAAATAGGAACAACGGGAAAACATATACTTACAGTCAGAACGAGACAGTTGGAATATTTGAGACACGTAATGAGAAAAAGAACCTACAGACTTTAACACTTACAGGATATATTGAAGAAAAACGAAGCAGAAGTGATATAATGAAATTTGCGTACACCTGTGTTCCCCCTCACTGGAATATGATTGGCTGGTGTCCGTCATAAATACCGTTGACGTGTAGGAGAGTCAAAGAGCCTTAGTCTGAGAGGTAAGTGTATAACGACGCCCATTGGACTACGCCATTGGCCTACACTTCTTACCTGCGACTACGACGCGTACCAGTCGATTACTGCTACCGTATTCTACTTGGTTATAGTAGGCAAAACCACTTAGCTACTTCGTTCAAATATATCCCTTTTCAAGACATATCAATGGGAAATCATTGTGTAGCATACTTATTGAGGTTCCGTGAAAGGATTGCTGAATATGATAAACGATGTCTTATATCTGAGAAAAACAGTTTCAACTCACCTATAACGTTATGCACTTGGACATGGTTGATAGCTCAAAGATGCATGGATATTTATTAATATGCAATTGAAAATGTGAGTTGAAATACTATCCACCAGTCAGCAAGAAATTATTTACGCATATCGTGGTCTATGTAAGAAAGAACCTATTTATGGAACTATTTAAAAAGCACAACTGATAGAAAATCATTATTATTATTATTATTATTATTTGAGCGATTTCTCTTCAGGACGTTAGCAATCACGGCTCTCCACAGCTGCATCTTCTTTTTTTTTTTTTTACTGAGTACTTTTTTAACCTTATCTATATCATATAAACAATGGATAAGGTTAAAAAAGTACTCAGTAAAAAAAAAGGAGATGCAGCTGTGGAGAGCCGTGATTGCTAACGTCCTGAAGAGAAATCGCTCAAATAATAATAATAATAATAATAATAATAATAATGATTTTCTATCAGTTGTGCTTTTTAAATAGTTCCATACATAGGTTCTTTCTTACATAGACCACGATATGCGTAAATAATTTCTTGCTGACTGGTGGATAGTATTTCAACTGGCATTTTCAATTGCATATTAATAAATATCCATGCATCTTTGAGCTATCAACCATGTTCAAGTGCATAGCGTTATAGCTGAGTTGAAACTGTTTTTCTCAGATATAAGACATGGCTGACAAATGACCACAGGTTGAAGTAACAAACACGTGATATTGTTTTGACATGTATTATCCTGGAAAAACGAACTCACAAATATACGAAAGTGATTCAACAGGCCCGAGCATGACAGCTTGTTATGAATATGAAGTTATGAATTTTGATCTTAAATTTACACTCTACAATGATCGATTTATTTGATTAGGCAAAAATAGTTCAGTGCTTTGGAAAAGATTAATCTGCATAATAAATATTTATTTCGTAAAATAAACTGTTTTCTTTTTCATGATTAGACTACGAATATATTTAGGTAACAGTCTCTCTCTCTCATGTGCAATCTATCTATCTATCTATCTATCTATCTATCTATCTATCTATCTATCTACAGTCTGCGATGGGTAAATTGTCATCATATTATATTTTTAATGTTGCCGATGCGCGTTGTTTGTTTTTGATATTGTCGACTGCCTGCGAATAGAGAAAGAATTTAGTAACAATATCGAAACAGATGTGTAGGAACAGTTGGGCACCATCTGTGAGAAGAACACCATAATGCAATTTCTTCCGGCAAAAATTTGGAAACGGCGTACAGAACTACTTGGCATTCCTGCCGAAACTTCTAATACAAACATTTCAGAGTGTTTGGGTGTCAATCTGACGAGAGTATCTAGGATTACGAAAGAGCTGAATGGGTCTAATAGTGATTGCGAAGACACCGCAGTGCGGGAAAATCACTTTGATCGTTTTGATGAGAAAAGAATTCCCCAATTTGTTGGTTAGGGCCTCAGACTCAACACAAAGTTCTACGTCAAGTGATGATGAGGTAGTACTGTTCTGGGTCAAGAGGGTGGCTGATGGAAGATCCAATGTCTGGCAACGGAACTCTGCACCATTCGACACGAGAAAGAGAAGCCAGTCATGGGTGTTAGACAATATCTGCGAACGGATCACCCCTTACATCTGGCCATCAAACTCACCTATATACGATCACATCATTTTTTTACTTTCATAATTGAGCAATAATAACACAGTTCACCGAAATAGATTGGTCAAAAACGATTTTCAGGCCATGAAAAAATTTAATTTTTTTGTAAAATAACGTCTTTTTTCATCTAACTCTCTCTCTCTCCCTCTCTCTCTCTCTCTCTCTATATATATATATATATATATATATATATATATATATATAGTGAGAGAGAGAGAAAAAGAAATACTGATGTATGTGTAGCTGGAGAAACCGTTATTGATTGCATTAAAAATGTCTACCACCCAGCAACTTTCGCACCACAAGCAACATTCTTAAAGAAGTCTAATAGACGATCCAAAAGTGTTAAAAAGGAGTAATTATTTGAACAGTCTCTACACAAGACAATTTATAAAAGAAATCTCTTGTTCGCATCTAAGAAAAATAACATAGAAGAATTAAAGGGCGTAACTTGTCGGTCATTTTTATTGAAACAAGTTTTAGAGTGATTATATTTATATATATAACAAAAAACACGCACTGATATATAATGTGAGATTGTTGTAAGAAAAGAATATAAAATATAAAATAAACAAAGAAATAGTAAAACTTTCATAGTTATTTATTATTATTATTGTGGAATTTTTTTTTTAAATTAATAAATAAATAAATATTGCAAAGTTTAGGCGGAGACTTTAGAAGAGTAGAAATTGAAGTAGAAATTAGGAGCCTGACTCCCAATCTTAAACGGTAATTAATGGATAAACTTCTAACCTTGTTTAAAAGACAGGGGAGGAATGTAAACCGGACGATAGGCGAACCTATTTGCTGTTATTGTGGAAAGGATTTTCACTGTCAAGAAGTGCGAGAAAAGAAATTGTTGGAGTGGAAGTGACGGTTACATTTAACTATTTCTATAGTAAAATGGTGGGGCCCAAATGCCAATCTAGTAGCACGGTTAAATTCATGTGGTCGGCGCACCAGGTAAGAGCTCGTCAGTCAATGCATACTTATATATATATATATATATATATATATATATATTCTCGACTCTCCCGTCGAGGTCAAGCAGATCAGTTCCCAGGAAACCGACAGCACATAAGATTTGGTTATAGTGGTGAAGGTTTCGTGCAGGACCATCCAAACTTTTTGAAGGGCCGAATACAGAGACCTGGTCCCCAAGCAGGTTTTGAATTCAGAATTTTCCTTCTCCTAGACCAGTTGCCATCCAAGACTATAGAACCCAGTCTGTCCTGCTATTTACCCATAGCTGGAGGGAGAAGAAGAGAATTCACACCTTTCCCAAGGGCATTAGCACGTAAGTGAATGTAATGGATTCGACTGGAATTCGAACTCGGCTCTCCGATTCCTCAATCCAAGCCGTTATTCATTACTCCACCGTATATGTGTATATATGCGTGTGTGTGTTTCTCTCTCTGTGTGTGTGTGTGTGTGTGTGTGTGTGTGTGTGTGTGTGTGTGTATATATATATATATATATATATATATATATATATATATATATATATATATATTGTGTGGGCGCGCACGCGCGTTAACAAAAACAAGCTAACATAATAGAAACTGTATAATGATATTCAGAAAGTAATACACATACATTCACACACACACACATATATACATATGTGTGTGTAACAAAAACAGGCCAATATAGTAGACTGCATATTCATATTTACAACGAAATACACACATGCACAAACTCGTAAACACGCACTTTCCAATACATAGTGAAAACGCATCAACATTTTCCATTTGTTGCTTTGAAAGGTATATCCACACGCGCGCGGTCAAACCCAATCACACGCGGATGCAGACTGAAATACTCATTCGCTCTTAAATAAACTGCGATATTTCAAACCCATTTGCATCTCTCCTTACATTACCATTTTATTGTGGCTAAGGCGTTAAAACACACTTGATACACACTTGAATTTCACAGCGTATTAAGACATTCAGAAATGTATACTGACAGACGCGTGCTCACACACATGAAAAGAGCAAAAAGTGCGGAAGGCTTTCTCCTTTAATATCTGTGAAATTCCCCGCTGGATTTTCTTGGTGCGAATCGTCCTGATGTCACGACACCTACTTAATATGCATGGCTTACTTTGAAATTTTATTGGTTATTTTAACTGACGGCGACACTGAGGTGCCTGATGTAATGGAAAAACATGGCGATGTGAATTCGGTAAGGCGAAAGGAAGAGAGAAGGTACAGAAGTAAAAACGAATGGTGTGTGGAAGAAGAGGCGATAGGCGCGAAATGGTGTGTGTGCGTGAGAGAGAGAGATTGAGAGAGAGAAAGAAAGAGAGAAAGAAAGAGAGAGAGGGCGGCAGAGAAACAGAAATTAAACTGGAAAGAAAGAAGGAAAAGAGAAAGAACGAAAATATCGAGAAAAAAAGAAAACGATAAAAAAAGAAAGAAAAACATTAAAAAAGAAAGAAAAATTTGAGGGAAAAAAAGACACAGAAAAAAGAAAAGATAGAAAGAAGGAAAAAAAAAGAAAGAAAGAAAGAAAAGACAAAGGTGAAGAAAAAAAGGAAAAACGAAAGGAAGTTAAGGGAAGAACGAAAATGTGAAAGAAAGAAAAAAGAGAAGATGTGAAAGCAAAGTTTAAAATAAATAAATGAAACGAAAAAAGAAGGAATAATTAAAAGGAAGGAAAAAAAGAAAAGGATAAAGAGAGAAAAAAGATGAAAAAAAGATAGAAAGAAAGAAATGGAAACAAGAAGCAATAAAAAGATAATACACAACGAAAAGAAATTAGCGAGAAATATAGAAAAAGGAATAAAAAACAAAAGAGAAAGAAAGAAGAAAATCAAAATGAAAAAAAAAAAAACGGTGAAATTCCAAGAAACTCTCGAATAAATCAACAAGTAAAAAAAAAATAAATAAATTGCGGGTAAAATACCGAATAGTATGAATAAAACATGACAGAAGAGAAAAATGAAGAAAAAGTTTCAAACTGACAAAGTTCACAATTTATCGAGCAGCTTCATGCTGCTATCTTCTAAGCAGTTAAGTTAGCTATGGCAAGCTGCTTTACATAAATGTTCACACTTTATCAGCCATCGTGACATGCCAGTGATAAGACAGGTTTATCAATTATCTGTCGATATGAAGTAGCGCAAAATGGAGATTTCTGTTTTTTTGAAATATATTAATTCGAAGCAAGTATCAGCAGACTCATCCGGAATCGAAACCGCACGCTATATATTTAACCAAACGCTGAAAATTACAATTATTCTGCAATGAATTTACAAGATTTGGCAAACATCTTTTAACGGTAGCAAGCTATATCAGAATTGTGTTTTAATCGTCAAATTCTCTCGACTTTTATCCGAAAGACATAATTTTGTTTACCCAAGTGAAGAGATGTTGAAGACATTACCCGTTTACATTGCGAAAAGTAGGAAGAAGGAAGGTAACTCTTAGGAAATAGTATATTCAAGGAGTTATAAAAATTTCCTGACCCACTTGATAATCATAAGATTGTGTGGAACCGCTTTTTAATTGTGGTGGTAACATTTCAGCAACACTTCCTATATATATTTAAGCATTACTCTTCAAGAGTTCTCCTAGCCGCTGGCATATTTTGTAAAGAAAAAAAAACGTTAAAATTCCCTTCTTTTCTACCGTGCGACGATGGCCTAGAGGTAAGATATCTTTCATTAAGCCGACTGACAAAGTATTGTGATTAAGCGTTTTACTTAATTTTTCTTGTGTTCGTATAAGTGTTTTCTTTACTGGTCATAAATTCTTTAAAAATGCTCCTAGAAAATACAAGAATAAAAGCCAAATCCTAAAACGAAAAATAATGGAGCATTAATAATAATAAAAAAAGATAATATAATATAATAATAATATAATATAATAATATCAATCATGGACGTGGTTGGAAAATAAAAAAACATTCCGATGACTGTAGATATATACATAAAAATAATTGCATACTTTCAGTTAAAAATAAAAAATAAAAATCATCCTCAATAAGGGCTAAATGAATAAACGGAAGCGCTCGGATATGCAGAAAACTTCGACATTTTTTACACATTATATGTCCAGAAAAGAAAACTCTCTCTCTCTCTTTCTCTCTCTCTCTCTCTCTCTCTCTCTCTATATATATATATATATATATATATATATATATATATAGCGACAGAGAGAGAGAGAGAGAGATAATGGGTGCGTGGGAGAAATTACGCAATAAATTAAAATAACACCGACATCTCATTTTATCAGATATATTTATCAACATTGCATAAAAATATCTGGAAATACTATAGAGTAACTTTCTTCAATAAAATCTCATTTGGCTTCTCCTGCAAAACTTCTGGATGGTCTCATTGTTTAAACAGGCGAATGCTGTCATAATCAATGCCTTCAGTTTATCTTTGGTCTTACTAATGCGTACCACACCATAATCAAAGTGGTTGCAGTCTGGTGAGTCAGGTGGCTAGATATAAAGGGTGATGTGGTCGCAGAAATTGTCTGACAACCATGACTCAGTTCTCCTGCTTGTGTAGAATAGTGCAGAGTCCTGTTACCTGACATAGGGTTTTCCACCATCTAACCTCTTGAGTCAGGGCAGCACTACCTCGCCATGGTACTTGATGTAGGCTTCTGTTGAGTCTGAACTCCTGTGAGAAGATGAATGGATGCATAACGTCGCCATTCCTATTAATCACTCCAAACACTATGAACGTTGACTGGATATTTGTTTTTTATCAGGTTCAGTAGTCTTTTGGTGACACAGCAAGCCAATGGTTGTGTTCTCCATCTTCTCTTGGCAGAAAGGTGTCTCCTCTAAGAAAAATCAAAGCATGATCAGATCGAGGGAATGCTTGATTTTTTTCAAAATCTTAATAGAGCGGTCTTTCTACTTGTCCTTCATGGCTTGGGATAAAAATTGTCACTTTCTTCTCTTTCATTACCTGCCTGATAAAAAAAAATAAATAATCAAACATTCCTGTGTACCTGATTATGGACCTGTTTAACTTAGAGAGACCGTTGTTAACCATAGCCTGGATTTCACAAAAGAATTCAGGAGTTATTTTCTTCTCAGAACGATCAGAGTGAGTTTTTCGAGCTGCCGTACCTTCGTAATCACCATTAGACTCATCGAACTCTTTTCGAATCCTCTGCACTGTCCTCAGATTGACAACTAAACAATCTGAAATGTTTATATTGGAGCTTCAGGCGCGAATACCTAGCTATGCATCATGCCGTTTCCAAATTTTTGACGGAGTGAATTGCATCATGGCGCTCTTTGTCTTGCAGACGGAGCCAACCTGATCCTGCAATATGGTACAGTCAACAAAATCAAAAACAAGCCACACGTATGCGCGAAATAAAAAATATAAAATGGCGGAAATTTATCCATCGCACCCCGTAGATATATAGATAGATAGATATTAAGTGAAATATTAAATTAAACACGTTTAATTAAATTCGATCAATAATTTTTATAAGATGTTGACGGTTCAACACAAAATTCCCTAAAGTTTTATGATTTTCTAATAGTTTTGAGCCAAACAAAAAATGATGAACTTTGTAGAATTGTGTTCCGAACCGTGGTGTCTCCATAAACCGCCGTGGAGAAGGCAACGGGAAACCACTCCACTATCAATTCCAAGACAAATAATGGCTAACAGCTCAGATACTGAGAAACCTAACGGCGTGAAGGGAGTTAAGTCTACTGGAATTAGCGCTTTGCCCGGTAAAGACCGACAGGCGCAGCTGGTGTCGCCTGACCGTCATCCAGCGACTGCTAGCATAAACGGCGTAAAAGGGATAAAAGTCCTCGGAACATATCCTTCGCCAGGAAAGGAATGACATGAACGTCAAGGTCCGTTATCCTGCGACTGGTCGCATCAAACACAAAATAACTCTCCGGACATTGAACGTCTGAACATTGAACAACTGCGGCCAGTTTAATAATATTAAACAAGAGATGAACTGACTTAACATCAACATTCTAGGTGTATGTGAAACGAAATAGCTAAAACAACGATGATTTTGTCAGCGGCAAACAGGATAATTTATGCGGGCTGTGAGAAGGACGACAAAGGAGTAGGACTAATACTAGATAGTGCATTTAAGAAATGCGTTCTAGGATACGAACAACTTTCTGAAAGAATTCTGGTAGCGAAGCTGAAAGGGTAATCTTTCAACGTGGCTGTTATATTAGTGTACGCACCGACTGCACAAAGCAAAGAAGAGGACATCGTATCATTTTAATCCAAGCTGGACAGTGCCAAGGATCTATGTTAATCACAGGAAGTCATCATTATCATGGGAATCCTAAATGCCAAAGTAGGCAAGAAAAGGGTAGGGGATATTAGCAGGAAGATTCGGACTAGGAACCCACAACGAACGCGGAGAAAAATGGATCCAATGGTGCACAGCCAATGACCAAGTAAAAGCCAACACATGGTTCCAAGATAATCCGAGACGACTATGGACATGGAGGTTTCCAGGAGGAGAAGAAAAAAACCAAATTAATTATATAACCATCAACAAAAGATTCAGTAATGCACGATTCCCTGCAAAACCTACCAAAGTGCCGACTACGGAAGCGATTATCGCCCTCTTATATGTAAACTAAGAGTGAAACTGCGTAAATTGAAGAAGCCTAATACAACACCCAAACAGCAATACAGCAAATTACTGAGCGACCCTAAAGTAAAAGAAAAATAGAAAGACAATGTGAAGAGGAGATACGAAGCACACAATAGAAACACGAAACGGGGCGCACTAAGAGACGATTTAGAGACATCAGCAAACGATATCATCCGAAAGGAGACAGGACGAAGAAGGAGAAACGAATGGATGACAGATGAGATTCACGACATGATGGAAAGAAGACATAAAACTCTGTCAAGATACGGAACAGAGTACAGAAAATTACAAAATGAAATCAGGACCAAATACAGGCAAGCTAAAGAAGAATGGCTAAACGAAAAATGTGCACAAATATTAGGTTGGTGCAAAAATAACGACGTAATCATGTCGTTTTTTGACGTTAAAAAAGACGTAATCAAAAAACGACATTATTACGTCATTATTGTTGCACCAACCTAATAGCAAGATTGGATACTACCAACAAAAGAGACATGCACAAACAAATAAGACAGCTAACAGGATAAAAGACATACTCGTCAACAAGCTGCCTAAAATCAAAGGATGTAACGATCATATTAGAGAAGGAAAAAAAAATTCTTCAACGCTGGAGCGAGTATATTGGAGAAATCTTCCACGACGTAAGGGAACAACCAGCAATACACAGAACTGCCGACGGACCTGGAATTTTGAAAACCGAAGTAAAAGCCCCAATGACCAAATTGAACAGAAACAAGACAGCGGGCAAAGAGGGAATTGGATTTTGGCATAGACAAGATCACCGAAATAACAAATGAAATCTACAGCAGCGGGGATATACCGGAAGACCTCGGCGGATCTATCTTCATAGCTATACCTAAGAAACCAGGCGGAAACGAATGTGAACTCCACCGAACGATAAGCCTAAAGAGTCACGTGACAAAATCTCATCGTCCGTATTTTGATGAAAAGAGCGGGCAGCAGAATCAGGTGAGAGATAGGACACGAACAGTACGGGTTCGGTAAAGACACCGGAACAAGGAATGCGATATTCATGCTCAGAATGTTATCAGAAAGAGCGATACAGATGCAGAAGGACGTGTACCTATGTTTCATAGACTACGCAAAGGCCTTCGACAAGGTACGCCACAAGGATCTGCGTGAACTGCTCAGCAACCTTGACAAATTCAGGAAAGATATCATAATAATCCAGAACCTATATTGGCAGCAAACAGCATGCATGCGCCCGGGGAATGAGTTCAGTGAATATACAGAAAGAGAAGGGGGCGTAAGGCAAGGATGCGTCTTCTTACTCGACATGTTCAACCTATACAGCGAGGCAATCCTGATAGAATTGGAAACCCTGTCGCGATTTAGCATTGGCGGCAACAATCTTGACAACATTAAGATACACAGACACGGAAAAGAAATTACAAAATCTCCTACAGAAGGTAGTGACGGTGAGTGTGAAGAAGGGACTAAGCATAAACTACAAGAAGACAGAATGCATGGTCATCAATAAGAGGATGAGCCCGAAATACGATTTGCAGATCGGGAACACTAGAATCAAGCAGACTCGGAAGTTTAAATATGTGGGAAGCGTTTTGACAGAGGACGGTATGTGCAAAAATAAAGAAGAGACTCGGGGTGACGGAGATGTGGTTCTATAGAAGGATGCTAAGGATACCACGGAGCGAGCAAAGATGAGGTCTTAGAGAGGTGCAAACAAGGAGGAGGCTTATACTTAATATCAGGAAGAGGCAGCTGAAGTTTCTGGGACACCTAAAGTGGAAGCAGGGACCTGGAGAATCTGATACGAATCGAATAGAAGAAAACAAAGACAAAGGAAAGCAACACGTGACATTCTTGGCGGGCTTGAGCAGGTGGATAACAGAACGTGGTCTGGAGGAGTTTAGCAGAGGGAAGGAACTTGTTGAGAGCTACAAGTTGAGAGCTACAAGCTACTTGTTGATCGCTTACGTCCTGAAAGGACATGACACATAAAAAGGAAACGTTTTTAGCCGCTCTCTTATTATGACGAACTAAATAGTCATGGCGCAGACCAAATATTATATGACCTATATTCTGGCATTTCAACGAATGTTTCAGTTCCCATTTCAATAAATTAACACGACATCATAGTTACAAGGGATTTATAGAGCAAAAGAAAACCGATATATTAAATATTTTGTACGCATTATAATTATTTTATGCAAAGATTCAATATTTTATACAGATTTTGAAATACTGTCTTCTAAAGAGAAAATATTTAATGCAGGAGTGTTTAATTACAGTTTGGTTACTTTGAGTATTTCCTTGCCAGTCAGTGTTCTATGTATTAAAACAGTATAGTACTCACTTCAAAGAAATACTCCTTATTAATCTTTAATACAAGCGAATAATATTTTTCTTGTGTTTGCTGTTATGTGACTGTCGATATGTATACGATTTGCTGTTAGTTTTGCGATGTGACAAGTTAGCCTACGGGATATTAAAGATATTGTGCAAACAATGTAAGAATTCCATAAACTTCTTTTATTATACGTATTAAAAACAAAATTGCCCAAGTGAACAGGTGAATTCATAAAAAATGAGGGAGATTTTTGACATTTCGAGTTGGTCGTCATGATTTGATTAAATGTTTTGAACATTTTTAGTCAAAAATAGAACATTAAAAAAGAAAAATTATCGGAAAAATAAAATTATTAGTATACATATTTTTCAGGTGAATTTACTAAGATGCGTTATATATATATATATATATATATATATATATATATATATATATATATATCGTTAAAAACTAAGACTCTAAAAGGATGTAACGGGGATTTCAGGCAGTATTGCCAAATGATAAATATTATAGTTGAAACTACGCTTGCATCCTTTTATGGCTTTCTTCGGTAATTAACTGGAGACTCGTCTCCAGCTGTGCTAGTCGAACTCTCTGACTTCGGGCAGAGTGGAACCCAGACGAGGCTATACCAAAGGGCAGAGTCTCGTCTGGGGTGGTAGACAACTACCTGATCCTATGTATATGGGTCTACGGTAAATTTTTGCCCGAGCCTACGTGCTTGGTATTGCTCCAAATTAAAAAAAAAAAGGCCTTGTGACACAACCTGTCTCGCGGGGAGGTAAGGTAAATCATTTAGGATCTTAGTTTTAAAGATATAATTTTTCTGTATAAGTTTACTTCTTTTTTTTTATTTCGCTTATAATTTAGTAATACACACTTTTGATAGTGGTCAGTTATGTGCCATGTGTGATATACGCTTAGGCGAGCTTGTATCTTTCGATACATGACTGACGACGCACCCTTTGTAGATTGCCATTTCTTCTTCTTCTTCTTCTGCGGTAGACTCTCCTGCTATTTACCCATAGCATAGGGAGGAGAAGAGGATTCATACATTTCCCAAGGGTATAATTACGTAAGTGAATGGATCTATCCGAGCCAATATCCATTACTCCACTTTGCCTGACAATGTAACTAATTTTGTATTTAATTATAACCCCCCCACACACACATATATATATATATATATATATATATATATATGTTTCACAATCCTTTCCGATCTTTTGAAGAGAAATAGAGGTTTATCCATTTTTTCCTGTTTATGACTGGCTTCTAGTCCCTTATAAAGTTTTTTCCTTCTCTTTCACTACTAGTAACCCCCTGCGTCTTAGGGGCATTATAGGTCTTCCTTAATATATATATATATATATATATATATATATATATATCTTTGGTGTTTCAAAAAGGAGACTACCTGGTTTCACCTATTCTCTTTTGTTGAATGTAATCGGCCAGCTGTACAATATACAACATATGAGTTTAAGGGATTTTGAATGTGAGACAGTGAGGCTGTGGTAGACCTATGATGCAGGCAGGTTTTAACACTGCTGAATGTTGAAATATTAGATAGAGAAATAACAGACGGGAATACTAGAAAATAATACCGAAATTCAAGAACAGAGAAAATATATTCTCGCAAACTAAATGCGATATATAATTTATTTTTGTCGTTATCATACGATGTGAAACTTAGTCCTAATCCCACAGCTTTCTAGGAATTCTAAACGGAACACTTTATTTAATCTAGGTCTTATCTATTTCGTAGAATTGTCCCTTTCTGAGTTCTTACTATTGTAATGGTAATATTAACCGTTTCCTTATGTCAAAACTGTCGGCATTAGTTGACTAGACATCCTGTGCTACAGTCGATTTGAAATTTATAAAGACTATTAACACTATCCATCCAGGAAAATTGTTATATGAAGTAAATAAATGTGCGAAACAGGATGATTTTTCAGTGTTGGTAACTACTCCAGATTTTCTTGGAAAACTTTTTATAAGAGGTGATCGGTTTGCCTATCGCCCGGTTCACATTCCTCACAGGCCTCTTGAACAGGTGTAGAGATTTATTTCTAGAATTGCGTTTTCGGTTCCTTCTACATCAACTCTGCACTTGTAACGTCTCAAATCTGACATTTTATTTTCTAATTAATTTCTTTCTACTCAATAGGTATAGATATATCTGCCTATCGTTCGATTTACCTTCCTCGACAGTATTTTAAACAGAAGTGGAGGTTTATCCCTTGTTTCCTGTTTAGGATTTGGTTTCCGGTTCCTTCTAAAGTCTACTTCAAATCTAGACGTCTAACATCTCCATCTGAATTTTGAAATTTTATTAATTAGTTTTCCTTCTATCCACCGATTCATGCTCCTTCCCGGTCTTTTGAACAGGAGTAGTGCTTTATTCCTTGTTCCTTGTTTAGGATTGGATTTCGGGTTCCTTCTAAAGTCTTTTCATTATCTTTAAGCCCTTGCGTCTTAGTGGTATTATCGCCTTGCTTGGGGTGAATTGATATAAAAAAAGTAGTGAGCATATATGTTTGAATCCCGATGCCAATATAAAAAGCACGGGAAAATTCTGAGTGTTTTCGGTTGATTCAATAACGGTAGCATAAGCAAATGAAAAAGATGGCGATTAACAAACAAGCGGAAACTGTCTCCAATCCCACCGATAAACGTTAGTACAGCTCAAAGTATCAGACAACACACGACGCAGATTTTACTGAATTCGATAAGGTTTCGTTGTCGTCAACCAACAATGATACGAATATAGACATCATGAGATTGGTTACTGCATCTCATATAAACCTGAAAGCCTCTCTATTGGATAAAAGTGACAAGATTCTATTGGCCCAACAAGATAGGTTTGTAATTATTTTGAACAGACATTAGGTTACGAAGGGTCATTAGGGTCGAAGGAGCATCGAATGTACTGCAGCCGCTGTATCCGTTGTATCTCCTGGGTAAGATAGCCTGACGTGGCCCCAAACTCCATAGTTTGTTTTTTCCTTCGAGACCGAGTGCAACTCAAGGCTATAGAACCCGGTCTGCCATGCTATTTGCCCATATGAGAAGAGGTGGATTAATAACTTTCCCAGGTGTATTAGCACGTGCAAGAAAAAAATGTAATGAACTGGAATTGGCGCTCAGATTTCCGATTCCACAATCGGAGCCTCTAACCATTAATCCACCATGCCTTACAGGTATCTTTTTTTTGTAATTCATGCGAATTAAACCCGAACAAAATCGGGATTATGACTTTAATGTCCGTAAATATATAAATACATTTACTGTGATTTTTCCTTTAT
>OZ010572.1:72304883-72339883 GCA_963932145.1 Acanthosepion lycidas
TATCATTGCATGTTTTTACTAGAGCTCATATTGCAACTTTGTTGCTTTTTTCGCTTTTCTCTTGCACTCCTTATTACTGGTTCCCATATTCTATTCATTTCTATGCTTGGTTGGCTCAGGAGATTTTTTTGGCCTAGCATATGTGCTGATTCCTTAAGTTTACGAATTTTCCAATGGTGTTCCTTGTCTACGTATATATATATATATATTTATATATATATATATATATATATATATATACACACACACACACACACACACACACACACACATATATATATATATATATATATATTTGTTTGTGTGTCACTTTGTAGTACATTGACCCTTAAGATTCGCAGATCGGAAGTGATGTGTCATGTCACAGGTGTGCCTGTGTGAGCCTGAGAGCCTGTTCTCTTATTAAGAGTAATAGAAATACTCTACCGAGATGCAAGATTTAAACATAACTGTTCCTATCGTGGTGAGCCCTTTAAATGACAAACATAGCTTTAACAAAGATAGCAATTCCTTTTAAGAACTTAAAATGCTCGCTCTTGGTATTTGATAGTATTTGTTCGAATAGGAATGTTATAGAATGCTATAACATTCGTAGAATTAAACTGGACGAATTCAAATACCTGATCGACGTTCTTATAAAACTTAAACGAGTATAATGCAAATAAACTGGGATGCTTGAGGCGTCCACTTGTGTAGTAAGGCATAGTGGAACTAACATAATCAGTTGTAGGTTATTAAGTTAAAAGGAAGAAAAATAGGGATGAATTTTAGGAGGAATTAAGGTCGTGAAAAGAAGAGATAAAAGTCAGATTATTTACAGGAGACTGTGAATCAATTCTAAGCATTAAAAGAGGGGAAAGTTAAGGAAGCCAACATACGTCGAGGAATTTACGTAAGGGAAAAGAAAATTAGTAGACAGGGCAATTTTACAAGCGTCATTTCTGTAAGCAAACGGAATCCATTGAAAGTTCAATAAAAGTTTACAATCAAAGAAAGAGCTAAAACGGAGGATAAATTTATTAACCTCGTCAAATGTAATGTCTGTTTTTCCAGTAACCAAATCTATCGCATTGAGATTCAGGCATTTCAGCTAGTTAATTGGATCATTTGAAGAAGAATTGCATTTGTTAAATTAGATGCTAGTCGTGTTTTACATTCTGTACGAGAAGAATCTAAACAAAAATCATTATCCTGTTTGTCTTTCTTTGCGTGTCATAAGAAATAACTTATTAATAGGTATTTAAATGTCAGATAAGGAACAATTTTACTTATTCAGACGTATTTAAATATTATATAAGGAATAATTTGAGGCACTTCTTAAAAGGTATTTAAATATCCTATTAGGAATAATTTGATTCATTCATGGCAATTTAAATATCATGTAAGGAACAATTTGACGTGCTTATTTGTATGTATTTAAGTATAATATAAGGAGTAATTTAAAGTATTTTTCATAGGAATTTAAATATCATACAAGGAATAATTTAACGTACTTATTAATACGTATTTAAACATCATATAAGGAATAATTCGACTTATACATACGTATTTAATATCATATAAGAAATAATTTGACTTATTTGTATGAATTTATATATCATACTTGCAGTAGAGCCCGTTTCCCGGGGATGTAACAGTAAGAGATAGATCAAGTATCGACCATCATAAAGACTGAAAAATAAAATTGACAACGATTATTGTTTAAGGTTGACGGACATGCATGTCTTAATTAGTTTTTTTTTTTTTTTTTTTTTTACGAATTGGTCAAACCCAAACTCAAGCAAAAACGTTGTTTTCAATCGTTATGAGTCTATTGATTGAATAGAATTTTATTATAAACAATTGTCTTGTAAATGGAATTTTGAAAGCATTCTGAATGTAAAAACAAAGAAAAAAGTGTGCAAGACAATAAGAAACACAACCTGCCAAAAAAAAAAGTGAAGTTTTGTTGAAATCGGTTGAAAAATGTAGAAAATCTGATCCCATATATAAATGAACACACACACACACAACCAAACTGGGTTTTATAATAAGTATAACTCGATGTGAGTTGTCCCCCTTTCATTAATGCCTCTTAATCGTGTTTTCAAATTGATTTCGTGCAAAAACAATTGTGTTTTTCCAATTTTTGGCGCTGTTAGAACCACCGCAAGGTAATTTTACGCAGTTCTGTGAAATTTGGTTGAAATCGGTTGAAAAATGTAGGAAATACGATCCCATATATAAACGTACAGACACACACACACACACACACACACACGCACAATCTGTTTTTTATAATAAGTAAGATTACGAACAATTTGACTTATATGTATTGAAATATCATATAAGGAATATTTTGACTTATATATATTTAAATATCATGTTAGTAAAAATTTGACTTCTTCAAAGGCATTTAAATATCATAAAAGGACAATTTAACGTACTTATATTTACTTAAATATCATAAAAGAAATAATTAGACGTATTCATAGGTATTGAAATATATAGTTTCACTTAGAGGTATTTAGATATCATGTTATGATTTGACTTATTCATAAATATTTAAAAATGATTTAAGGAACGATTTGACGTCCTTATTCATATGTATTGAAATACATTTGACGTATTCATAGGTATTTAAATATCATATCCATCGGTATCATATATAAATCAAGTTAAACCGATAAATCGACAAGTTAAATGTCAATAATTCATACAGACGTAAGAAATCATCATAATCATCATCACACTCGTAATCGTTTACATCGGCGGTTTTCTTCGGAATCGCACTGCGCATCTGTACACCTGCTGAGTTTCCACCCGATATTCATTTGAAAGCCGAGGAGGAGGTATTCATTCCGGCGTAGCATGACCTTGGCAAGTGGACATTTCGGACTCGTCCCTCTCAAGCTGAAACCACAGCCGATGACCTTCAACCTGTAGTCTAGTTTTGGTCAAGGACACGTGGCCCTTGATTCCATCGCGGGAACCCTCCTCCCTGGCCGTTGATTTCAGTCTAGAAATGCCTCAGTCCAACGATGGCGTGTCATAGATATATGCATATCATATGCATCTGACTTATACGTATACATATATATATATATATATATATATATATATATATATATATATACATATTTATCCACACACACACATATATATACATATACATATATATATATATATATATATATATATATATATATATATATATATATATATACATTTAAACACATATATACACATTATGTATATTATACATTATATATGTACACATATATATATACATATATATATATATATATATAAACATATACGTTCGTATTTATACATACATATATAAATATATATTATATACATATATATATATGTACATATATATATATACATTATATATACACACATTATATATGTACATTATACACACGCACACGCATATATATATACACATACACACACACACACACATATATATATATATATATATATATATATATAGATAGATAGATAGATAGATAGATAGATAGATAGATAGATAGATTGACTCTTTTCGAAAAACCCTCGAATTTTTGATTTGCAAATAATCAAATCAATCTCGAGGGAAAAAAAGGTTTTAAAAAAAGAAAGAGCTACAAACATGAAAACAAATCGCACAGATGCAGGTCTGAAGCCCAAAGAAAAAAACCCGATACGAGTAGACAACTAACTAACAAAAGAGCTCAATACAATCGTAGAGCAGACCTAGATACATCTAGTGAGCCAGACATACCTACCTAGGTTTCATCTAAACGGATCGTCGGGGAAAGTATATATATATATATATATATATATATATATATATATATATATATATATATATATATACAAATGCATACATACAGACACATGCAGACATATATATGTATCCCAGTCGATGTCATTCTGCAAGATGTTTAATCTGACCTTTGGCAGGTTTGGTTTTTGTTCTTGCTGGTTTTCTAGCAACTTCTATTACTAGAAAATCCTGGTTGGCAGTGGGGGTGGCCAATTTACTCACCGATGACCCCAGACAATGCAGCGGATAGTACTGAGTTATATGGTACACATAGCACTCGTTGAATGATCTGAAATTAATATAAACAATATTAAAAGCATAAATAATTAGATGAGTAAGCAAGAAAAAAAAACAGCCCAACATGCAAATTAGAATTGAGGATAAAATCTAAAGATTACAACAATTTAAATATTTTGGAAGTGTTTTAACATAGGGTAGAATGTGCAACACTGAAATCTGAAGGCGCATTGACATCACGAAAAAAAAAACCTTCCAAAAGCTTAGCCAGTGGATAAAGAAACGGAAATTTCTTTAGAAACAAAAGAAAGTGTACTGAACTGTTACTCCTATATATTAGTGAATGCTAGGCAATCTCCTCACAGAATAATAAAAGACTTGAGTCGACAGAAATGAGGGTCTACAGAAAGATGCTGAAAATACCATGGACAAAATATGCGAGCAACAAAGTTTTAGTGAAAATGGAAAAAAAATACACTTATATTAACTTCAGAAAGAGGCAGTTGAAATTTCTAGAGCCAATAAGGAGGAAAGAGTACTTAGAAAATTCGATACTCACAAATCATATTGAAGGCAAGAGGGATAGAGGATATTAAAGCATAAGCTAGCTCGCGAGTAAGTGGGTGACGGGACAAGGCTGAGGAGAGACAACAAAAAGCAACATTTATTAAGAGCTACAAAGGAGACCAAATTGTGGAGAGCCACGATCGCCAATGGAGTGAAGAAATCGGAACGTTTTTTCAATGTATTTTCTCTTCTTCATTTAGGTAGTCTGGGGTACATATTCTAAGGTCTCTTGTGTAAAAACCTATGGTTACGACTGGTACTTTTTTGATTATGGAAGATTAGAAATTGATTAAATCATTTTTTGTCTGGGTTTGCTGTAAACTTTAAAAATTTCACTTCTTGACTACCCGCATCATTTTATCTTCTACGCTAGTAAACGACCATCAACAACAACAATGTAACCTCCGAAGACAAAAAACAAAATTCGTAACGCCCTGCCACCCTCTATCATCAAATTGTGAGAACAAAATATTTATCCCCGTCACTAAGGCCATACCACCACCTCCTAAACAATCAGAGATCTACTTAGCAAAAAATATAAATAAATAGATTCAGCAGCACATCATATTCCGGGATTTATGATATAAACATTCTGCAACCAGTAAAGCTACATAGGCGAAACATCTAGAAATCTAAAAGCCTGCAACTACGAATATATGTGAGAGCTATGTTGGGAAACCTTTGAAGTCGCTTTATGTTTTTTTAAGTTTTCGGTGAAGGTGCTCCCAAACGTGCTCTATTGGATTCATATTAGAACTTTGGGCTACCCATGGCAGTCATTTGATTCCTTACGATTTCTTCCAGGCATTTGCTACTTTGCTCGCATGATATGGCGCTCCATTTTCTTGTTAAAGTTAGACATTCTTGTCCATCTATTTGGTTTCAAATAGTAGTAGTCCTTTAATATTTGACAGTATTTTGGACCGTTAAACCACACATCAACAAGGCTGATTCAAATTTCCATCCAAAACAGAAAGTGCCCCATACCATTATTCCAACCCCTCCATGTTTCACAGTTGCCTGCAGACATTCAGTGTTTCGAATCTCATTCTGATTTCTCCAAACATAAACCAGTCTCGAATTAGAATACTGACAGAATTTTCTTTCTTCTAACCAAATTACAGACTGCAAAAATTCATAAACCTTGCTCTCGAATTCTCTCGCCCAGTTCATATGCCTGATCCTGTTAACCTCTGAAATCAAGACCTTCTTTCTTGCAACGCTTCTTTGATAGCCTAGTTCTTTTATAATCTTTCTCGCCGCTTATGGCAGCATTGCCAAAATTGCTGTAATTAAGGGTGGCTAAAAACTTATCATAGCCCACAGTGTATATATATATATATATATATATATATATATATATATATATATATATCATTGGCGACTCCGGTGGTCGGGGTTGTCGGACTCAGCCCGAGTTAGTCAACATTCAAATATATCTATTTCAAAGCAACCAAATCTTTCGTAGTGCGTCGCTTTCATTCTTGAATTCAGCTAGATCTAAAATTAATTGTTTTTTTCTCAAAATATTGACCGAAATACATTTCGTTGTTATTGTTCATAACAAAGAAAGTAAGTAAGTGAAAAAGAATGAAATGAAATTAACGTAGCTAATCGGGCAGCGTAGATCTGAACCCTATCGAAGATGGAGACATAATTAATAAGAAATTTATTTCTATTTTAATTTTATAAATAATTAAAAAAAAAAATCTCTAATGACTTGTATGCACTGTTTTTCAAAGAACACATTTTTATTTCAACTTATTGCTTTCAAATGTCCATTTTAAATAATTTATTCCGTAGATTATAAGATTTTTGAGCGGGATGCATCTTTTGTGAAAGGGCAAATTTTGCTCGACTTAAATTCGGCGAAAATCAAATAAATTGGTAGCCTTAACTTGTCGAATGGAGTGTTGGAATGATGAGTGTGACTGGGGTAGTGTTGAGGAAATATGATATCAGTCAGCAGTACTGATCATAAACGTACAATAAATTAAACTAAAAATTCACAGAGAGAAACATAAGCACACTAACGCATAGACATATATACACACACATACCCTACCTCTAGTAACTAGATAATAAAGGCTATAAAAAAAATAAAAATGGAAAAGGAACAATAAACAGGAAAACGCATCAAAGACTTCGTCCTCACTCTTTTTTCGTAGATATCTGGAATGTTTTTTTAAAAATAAATGTTTGTTTTCATAGAATTGTTGCAAGTAATATTAACATGCCAAAATGTTTTTTAGTTTCAAGAACAGATTTAAAAAAAAATATTAGAGTAAGGGAATTATTTTAGCATCTACGTTATACCAATAGTATATTTTATTAAAGATTGTATTAAGCCGGACAAACATTGATGAATCAGAGTCGTCAACCTGTACTGAGCCCTTTAAAAAAAAAAAAAAAAATAGATGCTACAGTGGAATTAGACACCATTTGTTCTTATCCCATACTTGGCCGTCTTGGGTATGACAATAAACTACGTCCCCGTCCTGGTTAAATAAACAGCAGCAAGGCCTCTGACCAGGAGTTTTTGAGGAGCATGGAATCACCTCTTAATTGTTCCCAGATCCACCCTGACCTAGGGTGGTAGCACCTGTTAGGGTCCCAGATATGGGCAAATAGTTGACCCCACAACCTGACTATGAAAGTGTAAAAATAGATTTTGATACCAGAAATACTTGGTAAAAAAAATTAGTATCAGCAATGAATTTTTGAAAAAAGATCATCTTACCACCAATAATAATCTTGTCAGCATTAAATAAAACATTGAAGTTAATATGCCACAAAACAAACCAAACCAAACTATATATTTTTTAAAACAAATTATTATCAGCTATACAATTTTTGAAAAAAATATAACCAGCTATCCATTTTTGAAAAAAAAAGGAAATTTTGTCAGCATTAAATAACCCATTGTGGTTGATATGCCGTAAAACATAAAGCAAACTAAACCAAACCCATACTTGGATATCTATATATATATATATATATATATATATATATATATATATATATATATATATATATATATGACAACGACTCGCAATGAAAACTCGGAGAAAAAATAACTTATTGAATTTTGCAAAGACCCATGTTTTTAATTGTATTTTCTTTTTATTTTACGTTTATGAATAAGTATGTTAGTTTGCCAAAAATCTTTTTAAGAAATGATATTTTAAAAATATCCATGACGATACATTCCGGATTTTACAGGCATCGATGATTGCACTTTCAAGAATATTTCGTCTAAGTAAGTGTATTTATCTTTTAATAAGTACAGCGAAATTACGATTGGAATAATTTCTGTGTATAACTAATGCTTCGGATAAATTATGAAGGAGAGTTTCCTTAGGTTCATATAATCCTTTTTTCTTTTTAAGAAATTAAAAATATCTTTTTTTTACAGAAAAAAATTTAAATTAAAAGAAAATTATTAATAAATCAATTAAATATGTAAATAAATAAAATTTAATAAAATACACAGGATTAAATAAATAATAATTATGTGCGTCTTTTCACACGACCTGTTCAACCTATACAGTGAGGCAATCCTGGAGAATTGAAAACCCTACCGTGATATAGCATTGGCGGCCACAATCTTAACAACATAAGATACGCAGATGACGCAGTAATGATAGCAGACACTGAAAAGAAATTACAGAATCTCTTACAGAAGGTAGCGACGGAGAGTGTGAAGAAGGGACTAAGCATAAACTACAACGAAAGACAATCAGAGGATGAGTCCGGAATACGATTTTCAGGTTGCGAACACCAGGATCGAGCAGACGCGGAAGTTTAAATATCTAGGAAACGTCTTGACAGAAGACGGTAAGTGCAACACTGAGATCCGTAGACGTATTGGGATGGCCAATGACACATTCCAAAAGCTGGACAGAGTATTGCGAAACAGGAGGATATCATTGGTAACAAAGAAAAGAATACTGAACTGTTACGTGACATCTGTCCTTCTTTACGGCACAGAATGCTGGACGATTTCCTCAAAGACGGAGAGACTCGAGGCGACAGAGATGTAGTTCTACAGAAAGATGCTAAGGATATCATGGACCGAGCGTTTGAGCAACGATGAGGTCTTAGGGTAGTTTGCAAACAAGGAAAAGGTTTATACTTAACATCAGGAAGAGGCAGGAGAAATTTCTGGGTGTTATGGGATCTTACCCATAATAATAATATTGGACTATTCCATACTTAAAAAATACTGCGCCTCAGGAGTAGGCAACGAGTCAGACCGTAGTTCACTACCGACTGTTCGGTTATACTCTCATCCTACGGACGGGAAGAACCCGAAGGAGGTCTGGGAGAGGAAGCAGAGTGAAAGAACTTGTTGAGAGCTGCAAGGGATAGAGGGAGGTGGAGAGCCATGGTCGCCTACGTCCTGAAAGGACATGGCACATAAAAAGAAAGAAAAAAGTATAAAACCAACGGCAACAACAATATATACTCATTTTCATTCAACAGGCCGAAAAATAATTACGTCACACAAGCTCCTACATAGTTTATTTTTCTTACGCAAAAAATATTTTTAGAATGTTTTAATGCGTTCTCTGATTCAAAATTTAAAAAGTAAAATAGTTTTTTCCCACGTTGCTTATGTATAGAAATACAGATATCTAAATAAACTTGCCTTGTTAAATTTCCTCATGGAATGTAACGCGATGGCATACACGTTTTACACTTGTCTTGTATAAATATAATCTTAACAGTTATATTTTATTTATATCTGAATTTTTACATAAGTATATATGTAAAACATTTCATTCGGACATTGTAAAGACATATTAAAAAGTTGAATACACAGACATTGTCGGAAGAATATAAGAAATCTTTTTGGGAAATTTTGTCTATTTACAGACGCACAGACACACACACATATATATCTGTTTTGTTATATGTAAGTATATGTATGTGAATTATAGATATATTTATATAATATTATATATTAGGTTGGTGCAAAAATCATGACGTTTCTTGACGTATATTTTAACGTCATTATTTTTGCACCAACCTAATATATGTATATATTAAACTATTTAAAGATATATATATATATATATATATATATATATATATATATATATATATATATATATATATATATATATATATATATATATATATATATATATATATATGTATGTATTAAATAATTTACAGATATGTATACAGCTAAATTTTACAATTTAGAGAAACCTTTTTCCCTGAAAAATGTTTCATAAGTTCCAACCAAAACTGCTCGGTCAGTGAATGCCAAATGTTTTCTTGTAAAGCAGTGGATAATATTTCCATTACATCTATCTATCTATCTATCTATCTATCTATCTATCTATATATATATATATATATATATATATATAGAGAGAGAGAGAGAGAGAGATAGATAGATAGATAGATAGATAGATAGATAGATATTTGTGTGTCGGTATATATATATATATATATATATATATATATATATATATATATATATATATATATAGGTCGATTAGCATATATTTTTGCATGCATCATTTAATCGTGTTTGGCCATGAAGAAACGTTGCCTATGAAGAGAATCAAGTGGACGGGGCAAAATAAATAACGTTCTGAAGACGGTGAAAGTCATGCGTTAATTGCCCGCTTTATAGCTTTACTGTCTCTGGACGGTTGTGCAATAGATTTCGACCACCAATTGCCACGGTGAATTCTTATCTCCAGTCGCAGACATGCGCCCACTTCCCAGTTTGCCTCCTTCTCTCCGACGCCACCTGACCACGTCAAATAATTTTCACCAGAGCATGTCCGGTACGGACGGGGAAGGAATTTCGAACTAGCGGGTTGGCGTACCGACGCAATCTGTTTCACACTGATAATTACGCCCTCGTGAGTCTGGCGAGCCGCTAGGCTTGAACAATGGGAAAAAGTTTAAATGATTTTCGTTGAGAAAACAACAAACAATAATGAAATAAAATAGCCATGAATCAGCCATCAGTTGTTTAAATATTGGCAGCATACCGTTGTTTAATTGTTAGCGAGCTGGTATCTCGAAGAATTAGTAGCGTGTTCGATACTCCCTGTGTGCCCCATACTTGCGGTCTTGGGATAAAACTTAGTTTCGTTTCGAAAATAATTTGCTTACAGTAATAGAAGTAGATTGGTTTACCTACCGTCCGCTTCACATTTCTCCCTGTTTATATATATATATATATATATATATATATATATATATATTTATATTTATAACAAAAATAGATATTTGTTGCCTGTTCCCTCTTTAGGATTAGATTTCTGTTTCTTTCCGAAATCTACTTCAATTCTATGCTCCTAACGTCTCCACCTGAACTCTGAAAGATTATCTACTAATTATTTATTTTATTTTTTCTCCTTCCCCAATAGGAGTAGATAGGTTTGCCTAACGTTCGGTTTACACTCCTCCCCAGTATTTCGTACAGAAGTAGAGGTTCACTCCTTGTTTCTTGTTTAGCTTTGGATTTCCATTTCCTTCTAAAGTCTGCTTCCATATTATACTTTTAACGTTACCAAGAGAACGCCGAAATATTATTCACTAATTAAACCTTGACCTCTTCAAGTCTACAGTTAGCCGTTATCTTTCCTCTAGAGCCCCAACAACAACACTTCTCGCTCTTTCTTACGCTCTACCTTGAGTGGCACTTGGGCCTTGTATTAGGGGAATAGAAGTAAAAAAGGAAGATCGAATCACACTGAAAGCACCGTTTTGCGTTCATATTGCGCCAAACTCCTCAAACTTGACTGTATAATATCGATATTTAAAAATGGTTTCAGGCGAGTGAACCGTGTTGGTCTCAGCGAGTACCATACTTTGACAAAGCTAAAGCTGGCGCTACAGCATCACAAAGAACTAAACCAGATGAAAGAAACAAAAACACACAACACATGTTACTCGAAGTCTTAATAATAACATAATCAAGATGTTGACATTCCACACTACCTGAAACAAAATGCAAGGAAGGAAACCCCAATCAATACTAGGAAAAGCGATATCAGCTACTGGACATGATAAACCTATCTTCCTGAAAAAATGTTTTAAGAGAAAGAATTTATAAATTTAAACTATTTGCTCAGTAGATAAATACCGAATGTTTCATTTCATTACAATTCTAATCATCGCTTTTTAAACCAAGGAAGATTGCCGAGCTCTGAATGTAGTTAAAATAATAACGGTTTAAGAGAAAAACTGTTCTTTTGACACACCATTGTTTGCGGTCAGGAAGGTTAAAAATTGCCGAAAACTCGTTGCTGTCTTTTATGAACTAATCTGTTAATATCAATGGTTTGTGATACGATGCGTTGTAGTGCTTGAAATGGTTACAAAAGGACGGGCGTGTCATTGACATAAATCGAGCGATGGTCGGACACAATATCTAGATAGACTGCGACTTTTAAACAATCTTTGATTGGTAGCAAACGTCAAAGAGTATGCCAAGAAAATATTTTCTATACAATTACAGCACCAACACAACCACCAGCCTGAGCAGCTTATAAGAAAGCAGGCTGTGTCAATAGTTTCATATTCGTTACGCTAAATTCTGCCCCTACCATCCGAATGTCGCAGTAGGATTTGAGACTCATTTAACCAGGTAGCGTTTTTCCAATCTTCTGTTGTCCAGTTTTTGTGATCCGTATCGAATTGTTGCCACAGTTCTAAGCATTTATTTGACAGAAGTGGCGACCGGTGTGTCTTTTGCTGCTGGAGCCTATCCGCTTCAAGGTTCGATGCATTCAAAGATGCTCTTCTGTACACCACCGTTGTGAAGAGTGGTTATTTGAGATAATGATTGGCTTTCTTTCGGCTTGAACAGGTTTTTCCATTCGCCGAATTCTTTCATCAAGGTATTTCCACCCACAGGTATATTAACGCACAATGGATCTGTTGTATTTTCCGAGCATTTGTACACACACACACACACACACACACACACACGCACATACATACATATACACACGCACACACACATACACACACATATATATATATATATATATATATATATATATATATATATATATATATATATATATATATATATATATATACATACATACTATTAATAATAAATATACATTTTCCAAAACGTTTGGTACAACTCAGAAATTGAAAAAAGACCACAGTAAAAATTAAATATAACAGTGGAACAATTCATGTATATATACATTATTTACATTATTCGGACTATTATCCTCATCTTTGTCGCCATATTTATTACAACGTTTCAGCCGTTGTACGCTCCGGCCTTCTTAAGGTGGTTGGAATGTCGAACTGAATTCTTTATTGTCCTTGAGGACACATGGCACAGTGGATAAAGGCGTTGGTTAGATCCAGTGACAGGACCCAAATAGTGTGAGTTCAATACCCGGTTAAGGCAGTAGAAAAAATTAGCAGGAGATAACTGATAACTGACATCCATTAAACATGGCACGTGGAACTAGAGCAGTCTAACCCAGTGAGCGGAATAAAGGGTTCAGTTCGACATTCCAACCACCTGAAGAAGGCCGAATAATGTAAATAATGTACATAATACCTCATCTTAGAAATATAAACAGATCATGTATATATGTATAATATTATCTTAAACTGGAATACGTAAGTGTTGCTATATTTACTCATATTTGTTGCGTGAAATCCTGATCTTAGTTCTATTAAAGAACATTTCTTAGTAAAACATAGCTATGTACATAATATTAGACAGATATTAATTGATAACACAATAATACTCACACATGCACATATCAAAAGTAACCTTCAGATATTGGAGGCCATTTACATTAAAACGAAGCAACCCATACTCAACAAAGTTACATTTCAAACTAGTCACAACAGATTACATTGCATCTAGACATTGGCTCTGTTGTAATACTTCAGTCTGACGTTACAGAAACGCATCTTGAACTTACGAGCTGCATCTGTTATTTCACGACCGTCATCGTCGCATAGCAACTTTCTGTGATAAAATAACAAAATACAGTCTTTGATGGTTGATGTCTTTGTTTCATGTCTATATAACCATTCTGAGGATGCCTCGTGTGAGCCGAAAGCTTAGGACCAACATAATAAAAAATATCCAAATTTTGCACAATTTTCATCCTTATTTTCACCAGAAATTAAAACAAACATTAGAAAGGCTCATCATCAGACATAATAGACATTCATTGTCTTTTATATTTAATATGTTTAAATAATGATCTGCTGCCTCAATACACTATATCTATCTATCTATCTATCTATCTATCTATCTATATATATATATATATATATATATATATATATATATATATATATATATATATATTAATTTTAACTTTTGTATTTATTTTTTATCTTTATATTTTATTTTTAATATTATATATATATATATATATATATATATATATATATATATATATATATTAAAATGAACTCCTCCACTGTTTTAACAACCGGTTATTAATATTAATGTTTAATTTTTACAACGGACATTTTTCAATCAGTACCTGAATATATCTACGCTAATGAGTTGTAACAAACCCAGAGAAACAAAATTTATCCTATTATAATTGTTCTTTTTCTTAGTTCGCACGACCGTTACGTCCTGCCAACACCTCGTAAATAATGGTCTATTTCATTTTGATCGCGTGGAAAGAGGAGAAAACATATTACAGGAATCCCTCATTTAGTACAGCTAATGTCTACATAAAAAGATACACACTAATCGAAAACGCATTAATCGAATATAATAATTTATAAGAAATTATATAATCTGTACCTTAACAATTAATTTCGTATTTGCGTGTTTTTTTATTAAAATATAAACACATATAAGAAGATACAATAAAAATGCTATGAATTACTGTTTATTAATCTGATTTATTATGAAAAACTTATTTAGAGTGTCCTACCGCTTGGTATTCTTCTGTTCTTCATATAATTGGCGGTACTGAGAAATTCCCCCTGCAAATTTTCCAGATATATAATCATTGGTATTTTAGCCTGAAAAATGGATTTACAATCTTTCCCTAGTAAATGCAAACACCGTTTACATTTTGATATTTTTAAATAAATCGGAATTTCCGTATCTAATTAAATCGTCCATTTTTTAACAAAAATTTAGAAATGTCCTTTTAAGACATTCAGAATAACATTGAAAAAGTCAAAATACTCAAAAGATTTTAATAGAGACAAATATTCAAATATATTATTTTTATTATCGGCTTATATAAAATTGATTCATAAACGTGCATTTTTTTTAAACTCTATTGTAATTACTTATTTTCCATTTTTCCATTTTAGAAAATTTACAATTAATCAGCAACAATAAAAAATTAATTAAAAATTTAATTACTATGGCTAAACTGAAAAATGCTTTACCGCACTAAATGAGAATTATATCTGCATTTATTTTGATATATAAAAACTCATTAATCGATTGCGCATTAATCGAGGGATTCCTGTATGTGATTTAACAGGAAAAGAAAGAAAGAAAGAAAGAAAGAAAGAAAGGTTATGGATTTAAATCTTTACATTTGTACCCACTTCTTGCATTCATATTTATGAATGTTATTGCATTATTTTGCATTATTTTGTTAAACTTGTTCAGCTCAAATATTTAAACATGCAATAGAGGAATTTCTGTGGGTATTTTATTATCGTAGAACTCGCCATGAGCTTATTCAATCATTAACTTAAGAATTCATCAGACTATTAAAATAGGAAAAGCCTGAAATTTGCACGAGTTAAAACTAGTATTTATTATTCATGGTACAAATTTATTTCTTATTATACGTTGAGCACTTTTAATACCACCAATACTCATTGTGCAATTATTTTATACATACATACATACATACATAATAGCTGGCCACTCGTATTCTAGGATACTCGTCTACTAGGGGGGGGGGGCTAGCAAATCCCTATTGCAGACGCTCGCTCAGGCACATTTATGTTTGCTCAACACCCACAGATCCCACCTGTGGTTTATACTGCAACTATGTTAAAAATTCTGGGAGATACCGCGTTATCTAGCGTGATCAACAATCTGAACAAGGCTTTTATGTTAAAATAAAAATAGTTCATAAAATAGATCGGAGCGTCGATCAAAAGGTGAAGAATTTGAAAAACACGTACACATTTAAACATTAACGGGTTTTAACGGTTCCAAAATTCCTAGATAGACAGAAAATCGGTCAGACTACGGCAATTTAATGTCAGCAGGAACACTGAGGAATATGTTAGAGATTTGAAGAGACATACTCCCGCTCATTATCCAGGAATATCCGCTTAACCTCTGGTATGAATGTGCAATTTTTTTTAAGCGATTCACCCCAAGCAAGGCGGGAAGCCACTAGAACGCAAGGGGTTACAGAAGATTTGGAGCAAGATCAGATAGGAGTGATAGAGGAAAGGATTAGGAGAAGGATAGTGGATAGAGCAAGGCAACTGGAGATGTCGATTGACATTACATTTCAATAGTTGGAGATTATAGCTCTCAGGGAAACTGGAAAAAGGGAAGGGAGTTCCATAGGCGAGAGGTGCGACATATGAAGCTACTGGAGTAGAAGAGACGGCTACATTTAGTAGTTTCGACAATGAAATGGTGAGAGCAGGATGCCAGCCTCATAGGGCGCTTGAACTCATGAAGTCTGGGAACCGACGAATGCAGCTCCTCGGAGCAATTACCATGAAATTATTTGCAAAAAAAGACAGAGAGAGGCGACGGCACATCTGTGAGAGAGCAACTGTAGACGAGATGTCAAAACAGGGCCAATTATATTGCATATCCGCCTCTGGATCTTATCAAGAACCCCGAGACAAACAGAATGCATGAAAATATAAAGAACGTTTTTATACTTCAGCCACAACGTAAACGATACCCACACGCATTTCTAAGAAAATCGCGAATTAGCGAAACTATTACCTATTTTCTTTTCATCACTGAGCGGCAAACATATCCAAACGCGTGTGTGTACGTTAAATCACACGCTTATTACAATTCATTATTGCAGGTAGCCAAGCGTTCGGAAGCGAAACGAATCGGTAGGGAGGGGTTCGAGAATAGTTTATGTTGCACAATAGATCGCTCTATCGATTGACCGACTCATTCAACGTTGGTTGACATCATTCAATGAATCGCCATTTTGTTTTATGGATACACGCTTCCGGCTTCACCGGAAGTACGATCTGAATAATTATTTCGTCTAACGGACTCAGTGAATAGGTAAAGTGGGGAAGAGGCTTTAACTTTTGTAATTATTCTCGCATCGAAAACATGCCTCACACACTCTCTTCTTTTCATCTCTATTTTTTCTTTGTCTCTCTCTCTAGGTATCTCTCTTTGTACATCTCTCTCTGTATATATATATATATATATATATATATATATATATATACGCACACACATAGAGGGAGAAAAAGAGGAGGTGTGTCGATTTTTCATTCATACTGGTTTGATCGAATATCATATTATATTATTATTATTATTATTATTATTAAAGAATCCTAAACAAAAGGATTCTTTAATAATAATAATAATAATAATAATAATAATAATAATAATAATAATAATAATAATAATAATAATAATTCATGTCAATAAGAAAGCAGATAGTGATTAAAGACCACAGAAACAGATAGTGCTTATTTATTGACATGACAGTTCCTGCAGAATTTAGGGTCTCTTTGAAGATCTCCAAAAGACAAAACATTTTAAAAAGCATCTTAAAGTGAAAATCGCAAAAACGTGGCACATGAAGACATCAATAACTCCATTTGTGGTTGGACTTCAGGGTTTGATTGGAGAAGGGTCTGATAGCTCCACGGAAGTAATCCCTGGCAGCTGGTGCTTTGAATAAATGCAAAGAAATAAAGAATGCTTTATCTCTGTAAAATATGTGTAATCTTGGGTTGTTTTATTTTTACATTTATTTATATTTAATAAACACTTTCATTTGAAAGTCGTGATGCCATTTCCGACGTTATGTTTCTGGGTGGGACCTGGATTGAAATGAGTATATCACAGAAATCAAAATACTACTACTACTACTACTACTACTAATAATAATAATAATAATAGTGATCTGGCTTATAATAATTTATTAGTGATATTAACATGTACATGTTTTAGACATGTTTTATCTTGGTTAATTAATATTAGCTACAATTAAATAGCTCCTTCAGTACCGCTGATTTGCTTGCTTGAGATTAACTAGATTGGCATGAGTAACTGTACTTTTTGGTTTAGCAACAGGATAAGTTGGAATCATCATCGACAAGTGATGAGAGTTCTTTTTTTAGTTTGAAAGAGGAGACAGCAGAGGCGATTTGATGGATTCAAATCAAAATTCCTTGAAACATTCAACCGGGGAGCGTGTGAGCTGCATTTAACAAAATCTGTCACCACATCACGCACATTTGTCATGATGCGTGCATTGTGTTTTATCTATTCGTTCCCCAGCATCACTTTGTTGGCGCGCTACGCTATCAGATACTACTACTACTACTACTACTACTACTACTAATAATAATAATAATCAATAATACGCAACAAGCCGACGCGTGAAAACACAAATCTCTAGAACTCCCAATGAAAATAGAATGTATACCCATAGAGCCAAGCTAATCAAGAGAAAAATAAAACTCTTTAATTATGGTTTATGAGAGGGGAACATGTTCGGGAGACACTGGACAATTCATGTTCATATTCTCCCTGGAAATCAGAAAAATCCTCTGAGCATTAGAAAAATTAAGCAATTTATATAACTAGATAGCATCTTTTTAATCAGCTTTAATATTAACCAGTCAGTTATGTACCATGCTTGATACATGCTTAAGCAATTATGTACCTTTCGATACATGACTGGCGAGGCAGATTCTGTTCCACAGTAGGTTGCCATTTCTTTCTGAGGTAGACCAGTTGCAATCCAAGGTTACAGGATCTCTGTCTGCTATTTACCCATAGCTGGGGGTGGGGAGAAGAAGAGGATTTATACCTTTCCCAAGAGGATTACCACGTAAGTGAATGCAAAAGATTCGACTGGAATTCGAATTCGGCTTTCCGATTTCTCGATCTGAACCGCTATCCGTTACTCCACAGGTCAAGCTTTTAGCGTATTTTAGGCTAAAACTATCAGGTTGGTGGAAAAATAATGTCGTTTTTGACGTTAAAAATACGTCAAAAAACGATATTATTTTTGCGCCAACCTAATACATGGGACGATAAAAATAGGAAATAAATATTAGATGCTGTAAACGAAAGAAGTCATCTCCTATAACGAATTGTCTGGGATGTAACCGGCGTAAGTAAAATTCGCTATTATAAAATTAAAATAAAAATCCACTGTTATTTATTTCAGTCAGTTATGCGCCACGCGTGATACACGCTTAAGCCATCATGTATCTTTCGATACATGACTGACGAGGCAGATTTTTCCCGCAGTAGGTTGCCATTTTTTACTGCAGTAACCCAGTTACCACCCAAAGCTACAGAAACTGGTCTGTCCTACTATTTACCCATAGCTGGGGGAAGAAGAAAAAGGATTCATAACTTTCCCAAGGTTATTAGCACGTAAGTGAATGTAATGGATTCGACTCAATTCGAGCTGCTACCCATGACTCAACCGTGCCCCCCCCCCTTAATACTTATACATTAGGTTAATACATTAGATTATTATATTATCATTTTATCATATGGAAAAGTTGAAATTTTTGGCACACTTGTTATGGCGCCAAAATATTGTATTTTAATTTAATAACCTTAGTGCCCAAAACTGATTAAGATCATTCCTATCACATCGGCAAGATCAAAATGAGAGAATATGGACGTTAGGTTGAGCAAGAAATCACCAATTAGTGGATAGTGCCTTACATTACATATTTGTTGCGACAATTCAACTGCCATATCAATGTTGAAATCTGGTCATCAATTCATTCAATCAAGTATTGCATCAAATACATATCAAAGGGGTCAGATCAAGATGTTTTTGCACACGCCCCTACTGATTTTGTTCCCCTTAAGGACAGCGATATTTATGCTCAGAATATCAGAAAAAAAACAATACAAATGTTTTATAGATTATTAAAAGCGTTTGACAAGATACGTCACAAAGAACTCTCAGAACTTCTAGGGAAGGTTGATTTATTTGAGATTGATATTAGGATAATACAAAACTGATCCTTGGAACAAACCACCTGTATGAGGATAGAAAATAAATTCAGTAAATACATAAAAATGGAAAGGGTCGTAAGATAAGGAAATATCTTCTCACTGGACTTATTCAACTTTTACAGTCCTGAGAGAATTAGAATATTGACGGAAACAATCTTAGCAACATTAGAAATGCAGATGTCACAGTGTTGACAGCAGACACAAAAAGGAAATTACAGGAACTCCTACAGAAAGTAGTTACGAAAACCGAGAAAAAAGGACTAAACATCAACTGTAAGAAGCCAAAATGTATAGATGTTAACAAAAGAAACATCCCAACATACAGATCAAGCAGTTTTTGCACAGACCCCGCACTGATTTTTCCCTTTGATTTAAATTAAATTTAAATCTGAACAAGGCAACGACTCCTATCCAAAATATAGAAGGAGAAAGCCAGAAGATGGAGGTCACATCGGCAAGTTTGAGTAATACTGAAATGCATCATTTTTCTCCAAAAATGACAACTATGATTTAAAATCAATCATCATTTTCTTACAAAAAATATATGACACAAAGAAAGGTGCAGGTAATTCGACTAGTGTATAGATATTAGGTAATCATTTGTATAGTGTATATATTTGAAATAGATGTATATTTGTTGCGTAGTTAGGTTCACGTATTGTCGACATTTTAATCCGACATATGTTATTATCGCATTAACTTCACGTTGATTCTCTCTGCACATAGATATGACTTATTCATGACAACGTCTCTTTGTCCGGCGCAAATATACCGCTGCGTTTTCATTATTTTCTTTCTCTTTGATCAATCCAGTAAGTGCAGCTAAAGAAGTGCTCTTTTTTTCTTTGTTTTTTGTTTATGCTGTTGGTCGAAATCACTAACAATTAAGCTAATGCAGTAAGAGCCGTTATGGAAGCAAGACAAGAAAATTTAAACGGAGAATGAGGAAGAAGAAATAAAAGAATGATGACAGAAGAAAGGGGAGATAATCGCTTTAAAGCTGAAATAAGTGAACTGATTCGACAAATGGGTTGTTTACTGGAAACAAAATCTGTGGAAAGAGGACAAGGATGCGGCATGAGATGCGTATAGAAAAAAAAATGTTAAAATATTTACCAAAACGAAATCGAAAACATGATGGCTTTAAAACTTGGTTCAGTTTGGTTTGTTTTGCTTTACGGCATATCGACCTCAATGGGTTATTTAATTTCGACAAGGTTTTTATTGTTGGTAATATTTTTGTTCCAAAAATGTACCGCTGGTAATAATTAAAAAAAAAAAAAAGCAACAACCAAAAACAAACTATTTTTATACTTTTACAGTGTTTTGACTCCTTTTAGGTGGGTTAACTTTTTACCCATAGCTGATAACCTGACAGGTTCTACCATCCAGGCTCACTCTGAGCCTGGAATACCAGCAATGAAGCAGTTCTATGCTCCTCAAAACCTCCCGATCAAAGGCCTTACTGCCGGTTGTAGTTTATCGTCTTACCCAGTCCGCGGATGAAGTTTATCGTTTTACCCAGGACAGTTAATGCCGATAAATGCTGGTAATTTTTTTTTTCAAAAAGTGTATTGTTGGTAATATTTTTTTCAAAAATATATTGCTGGTATTACTTTTTAAATGTACTATAATAATTCTTCTGCAAAAATGTATCGCTGGTAATATTCCCCCCTCAAAAAACAAAAACAAAACAAAAAACAAAAAAACAAAAAAAAGCAACTACTGGTATTAAAAATTGTTTTTATACTTTCATAGTGTTTTGGCCCATTTTAAATAAATGGTAAATATTTGCCCATAGCTGGGACCCTAACAGGTGCTGCCACTCCGGGTCAGAGTGGACCTGGGAGCACTAGCAATTAAGAGGTGGTTACACGCTACTCAAAACCTCCTAATCAGAAGCCTTGCTATCGGGTGTAGTTTATCGTCTTACCCAGGACACGCATGTAGTTTATCGTCTTCCTCAATACGGTTAAAAAATTTGTCTTTTTTTTCGTAAAGTTGTTCTTGTCCTAAGTATTATCGTTCATTACCAACCTTCGTTTGATTATTCTATTCAGCAACCTTCTCTAGGTTACAACAATAATTATTAGCGGTACCTGTGGAAATTCCACAGTTTTACTGTTTTTCATTGAAATTAATAATTTTGAGATATCATGGAATATAAACATTTTAAATGAGCGTTTCATAGCATAATTACAATTATCGTCTTTCACGGTTGTGTATACCTGAATTCAACTGTAATGACAAGGCGTAACGGTCGTGCTAACTAAAGAACGGAGGCCATAATTATTCTGTTTTAATTTTTTGATTAATCTTAATTTTTAAGTTAATTATTGAATAAACTCATGGCGAGTTCTACGACAATAAAAATTCACCTAATGCATCGTTAAATATTTGAGTTTAACAACTTCAACAAAATTTTGCAATAACGATCATGAAAAGATTTAAAATTGTAAACATTTTCCATTTTCACTGAAACAGCCGTTAAAATCTTCTATTTTTCATTATTTCCTTCTTTCTTTTCTTCCTTCTTTCTTTCTTTCTTTCTTTGTTTCTTACTGAAGCTAAGCCGCTTCTTTGATGTGTCATTTCCGTCTCAATCCAAACGGAATCGTCCATTATGTCTGAGAATTTGGCAGGGAACGTTAAACACTTCTATCTTCCTTTCTTTCATTTTCTCGCTGAAACCAAGTAGCATTGACGATATATCATTTCCGTCTTTGCACACTGTCAAAACGAAATAGTCCATTATTTATGAGGTATTGACAGGCCGTATCGGTCGCGCAAACTAAGGAACTAACTAAGGAACTAACTAACTGAAATCTTTCAAATGACTTCAGACACTCTTATCTGGTTAATTTCATTTTCTCCTCATTTTATATCAAAAGAAATTTCGCATAGGCTCGCTACTTACCCTTCTTTATTCTTCTTGGCTCAAGGGCCAATTTACGTGAAGATAAGGTTTTCATTGGTTCAAAACAATTACACATAGGCTCGCGAATTTATTTCCTCCTCCTTTTTAGCTCATTGGTCAATTTTTGTGAAGGCAAGGTTTATATTGCCCTAAGGAAATTTCTTTCCATCTTTTTCCTTAGTCTTCAGAATTTGAAGGGAGTGGGTAAAAGGAGTAACCATTATTTCACATTTATTGCACCATCTCTATCTTTCCTATCTTTCTTTCTTTATTTATTTATTTCACAAAGCCAAACCGCATTCCTGTGATGTCTTTTCTCTCTTTCCTCGCGATCCGTAGTCCATAGAGCATTATAGATATAGATATAATTATATAAATTTAAATGTATAATAATAAATAATGTTATTGTAATAATTTAAACTATTTATTCTTATGAAAGTTTTTATGAAATATATATATCCAAGAACAGATAGTAAGATTTTTTTAAGCATTACGCCGCGAGCAAGCCACTAGAATGCAGGGGGTGGCAAAAGATTTAGAGCGAGAGCAGACAGGAGTGATAGAAGAAAGGGTGAGGAGAAGGATAGCGGATAGATCAAGGCAACTGGAGATATCGATTGACATTACATTTGAATAGTTGGAGATTATAGCTCTCAGGGAAACTGGAATAGGGAAGGGAGTTCCACAGGCGAGAGGTGCGAGACATGAAGCAGAAGAGACGGCTACATTTAGTAGTTTCGACAGCGAAAGGGTGAGAACGGGATACCAGCCTCGTAGGGTGCTTGAATTCATGAAGTCTGGGAACCAGCGAATGCAGCTCCTCGGAGCAATTGCCATGAAAGTATTTGTAAAAAAAGACAGAGAGAGGCGACGGCGCGTCTGTGAGAGAGCAACTGTAGACGAGATGCATATCCGCCTTTGAATCTTGTCAAAGAGTTATAATTGACAGGAAGTAGTGAAGAGCCATTGTCGCCAACACTTTGCACTCAAAACCAGCATTGAAGAATTATCTATCAAAAAAAAAAAAAAATCAAACTCGGATGCAAACTGTGGAAATGCATATACATCGTCTGATCACACACGCACATACATACACAAATATTAGGTTGGTGTAAAAATAATGACGTAATAATGTCGTTTTTTGTCGTATTTTTAACGTCAAAAAACGACATTATTACGTCATTATTTTTGCACCAACCTAATATTTTGAGAATTATAGATATATATTGTAAACTATAAGCATTAAAATATTTATGCATATAAACCCCCACAATCCAGACATGCGCGTATCGATTTTTATACATAAACTTTTACTCCTTTGCGAGTATGCACAAGGAGTAAGCTAAAGATTAAGTTAATTTGAAACAAGAAATTATTTATTAAGAAAATAAGGATTTGATAGAAAAATATAGGCTCGTTATTTATGACTCATTCGTATGGCGCAAACTATTAGGTTGGTGCAAAATAATGTCGTTTTCTCACATAGTAACATATGTGAGAAAACGATATTATTTTTGCACCAACCTAATACTAAGTAAGGAACGAAGGAAAAGGCAGTAATGTAATATTAGGTTGGTGCAAAAATAATGACGTAACAATGTCGTTTTTGGACGTTAAAAAATACGTCAAAAACGACATTATTACGTCATTATTTTTGCACCAACCTAATAGTAATACCAAGCAGAAAAAAAAAATATGCTGTTGATGAGGAGGAAGCATTCGAAAAAGAAATTGGAAAAAACTTTAAATTCGAGGAAGTATGCATCTGCATTACAATCATATCTAAATTCAGTTAGAATACTGAGAAGTTTGCGGAAGTAATGAGAAGACTTGTTGTCATTTTATCTCCAGGACAGAGACACCAGATATCACAAAATTGAATAATAATAATATTAAGAATTATTGTTGTTTTCCTTTGAGCTATTATTATTCTCGTAATAGTGGGCGTGAAGGTGGGGCTGTAAAAAAGGTATTCGTTCCATGAGCAACAAACCGGGTCTTTGAGGCAGGCAACACAAGAACCCTGAGAGTCTCACCTGTCAGACTGAGTACTTGTTTGTATCTCAGACAAGAGTGGGAAGAAGGCGATATGATTTGTTTTTTTTCTATTGAATTTATTTTTTTCTATTCAATATATTTTTTTCTTTTCAGTGTTTTTTTTCATTTCTGACTTCTTTGGATATTTGTACATTTATTTATTTTTTTCTAATATAGATTGTTTACTTTTTTCTTTCTCAGTTTCAGGATGTTTTGTAGCAGTTCGTGTCAGATCAGAGAAGGGGACTAAAAATTTCGGAAAATATCAAAACAGAAGCGGGCGAGGTCATAGCAGGCACCTATCTAAGCGCACACTCGTGTACAGGCAACTAGCAGTATAACCCGTCGTTTACCGGGTCTTTCATTACTGGGAAGTTTTGCCGTTCAGTTGGAGAAGTTTAAGCTTAAACTCAGCCCACCCGAAAATCAATACTAATAACAACATTTGGGTGCAACTGATGAACATCCCCACATTAGGGGTTTACAGTTTGAATGGGGAGGGTGGTGGGTCTGAAAAGAGAACTGTACAATAAGAAATAATATTATTGTAATAATTTAAACAATTTATTTTTATTAAAGTTTTTATGAAAGATATATATCCAAGAAGAGATAGTAAACAGTAAAACGTTGCTGAGAGTTATAATGGATAGGAAATAGTGGAGAGCCATTATCCATAATAATTTGCACTCAAAATCGGGACTGAATCTATCAAACAAAAAAATTTCATCAAAATCGGATGAAAACTGTGGAAATGCATAAACAACATCCGATCACACACACACAAACATACATACACATTTTGAGAATTATAGATATAGATTGTACATTATACACATTAAAATATTTATGCACCCCACAATCCAGACAGGCATGTCGTGTTAATGGTTCGCAGAACTGGGATTAGGGTATGCTGCAAAAAACACTGACACTACTAAGAGTTACAAAGGACAAGAAGTTGGGGAGATCGATAATCGTCCACATCCTAAAGGGACACGGCACATAGAAGATGAAGACTCCTTCTTTGTAAGCCCTTTACTAATCCTCTACCTTGTATTACTTTTGGGACTTGAATTAGGCGAAAAATATAATATTAGGTTGGTGCAAAAATAATGACGTAATAATGTCGTTTTTTGACGTATTAACGTCAAAAAACGGCATTATTACGTCATTATTTTTGCACCAACCTAATATATATATATATATATATATATATATATATATATATATGGAAGAATCAAGAATTTTCTCATACAGTCTCACTTGCGGTCGACTGGTCATGTCATGAGAATGTCTGATGACAGGATACCCAAGATCCTAATGTACAGCCAGTTAGATCAGGGCTACAGGAATGTAGGACGCCTATGGTATAAGATACAAAGACAAACTGAATAGTAACTTGTCAGCTGCCAATATACCTCATAACACCCTCGAACGCTTAGCCTTGGAGCGGGTGGAATGGAGATCAACGTGTTTTAGTGTACTCAGCACTGTTCAATCTGCTTGTTTGAATCGTCGTCAAAAAGCGAGAGCACGATCTAAAAGGTCAGCCAAACTAACAGTGTTCTCATCCCACAATCCTTACTCTTGCTCAATATGCGGCCTCCTTTGTAAATCACTAGCGGGTCTTAAGTGCCACTTAAGGTTATCGCACAAAATTTCATAACTGAATCAATTAAGTTGTCAGATCCTCATATGTCGAAACCGACGAGAGAGTATATATATATATATATATATATATATATATATATATTGTGTTATATAAGAATAAAGTGTCGCTGCCGCAAACATGGGCGATCCCATTATTGAATTAAGTAGACCACGTGTCCATAGAGGAAACGCATAAGTAGGAAGTAGCGTGACTTCCAATTGATTGTTATTTCTAGTCTATCCTCTATTACTATACGGACCGCTAATCTCTACTCTATTCACTATAGTATTTCTCTATTCTGATCACTATACGATTATATATATATATATATATATATATATATATATATATATATATATACTTGTGGAATTGATGTCCTGACAAATCACTGCCCCTGACAAAGTTATAGGGAGTATCCTAGACTTTCGTGCTTGTGCCACAACTCCGCTAAGCTTGTATAACAATCACATGCTTAGAGGGAATTTTACACGATATTAAGCAGCTATCCATGACTCCAGATTCTGTGATAACCCATCGATGTTAAAGGAATGTGTGTATTTTATTTGAAGCAGCGCTACGTAGCGGTCATGTCGTTGCTAGGAGCGCATGCTACGCAAGCAGATCATACACCACTATGGAAATTCCACCAGCCTACGCACAACAGCGAAATTTCAGAGGTTGAAATTTATCGGAGGTTATTAACACAATCCGTCCATAGTGCATCACTATGTAGAAGTGTGTATGAGAAGTTTAAAAGTGTCCGGACAAGCGTGGCGCTGTGAAGAAGAAGCACGGCGCCTGCCAACCTCCACCACTGACGGAAGATTCAACAAGTGTTCCGTCTACCCAATTTGACTCTCAAGGCTTGGATCAACCTGTAGTATTTCAAAGGTGCCGCACGCTAGGATCGTCTCCCTCTAGACCGATAACATCAAGAAGTATCATCACCCCTTACATCACTTTTAATCGCTTACGTCTCGTTTCGGCGTCTATGATCCGCAAGGTGACTTTTGAGACCAACATTCGATACATACGTACATACATACATACACACAGGGCTCTATCCTCGGACATAGGGTGTTTCTTATATTTATCAAAGACCTTCCCGTTGTCATCAGTTCCTAACTAGGTGACCTGCTGGATATTTATGCTGATACAACAGATATTTACCCCTATCATACTAATAAGACCCAACAAATTAAAACTGGCAGCTGCTCTCGAAAATGGCCACCATTCAGTTGTTAACTGGGGCAAGAAACGACTTTTAAATTTTAAGGCCACCAAAACGAAACTGCTGTATTTTAATCATAATCGAGACCCGATTTAACCGTCATTACCATAAGCCTCCAAGAAAGCGTCTTCCTCGTTTCACACTTTTCAGAGTCATGAAGTGGATTGATTATATTGAATCACTTGCTGGATCTACTGCCCTTCAAAAAGTGTGTACTGCATGAAAACTTTTCCACTATAATCAAATCTCATGTGCCATACATGCGGGTTTTAGGACCGCTTGTGAATTCCAAATAACCATGAAACTCCAATATTGGAGCCGGCTCAACCCACCCCGGGTGAATGCTGTTACAAGTAGTAGTAGTAGTAGTAGTAGTGTATATATATATATATATATATATATATATATATATATATATATATATATATATATATATATATATATATATCATACGTATTCGGATCAAGGTTTAGGTTATTACCAATTATAAAATTTATTATTAACATAAAAATGATCCACCAATCGTTTTCTTACGTTTTACTGCATTGCTTATACGTATAGATTACATGCATTTGTAAGGATATTCAAAGTAAATTCAATCCGTCTAAAAGAGAATCAAACATTTGTAATTTATTGCCAATTGAACTGGTTTTCTATCAGTGAACGACTCGCCTTTTCTTATTGAGATTACCATTGCCCGAACCCTCACCTTTTACTCTTATTTGCTCTAGTAAAACAAATATGTCGAGAGTCTTGGGAACAAATTCTGCATTATTTTTTGTTTCCTTTTTGCGTCAGACTTATTAGAACCAGGTTTCGCAGTTATTAGGTTGGTGCAAAAATAATGACGTAATAATGTCGTTTTTTAACGTTAAAAATACGTCAAAAAACGACATTATTACGTCATTATTTTTGCACCAACCTAATATATTCTGGATTAAAAATCACATAAAATCAAATGTCAAGAACGAGTGATTTATTTGACGTTGATAAAATAATGAGTACGATGTTTGCGAAAATGATGACGAAAAGTCGTTAGCATAAGCGATAATATCACACTGTCATTTGTAACAATTGTGATGCATAAAATGCAGCAAACAATAACGAATTTGTTCACTTTAATCATAACAGTTTAAATCAATGACAACGAGTTCATATTTATTAGGTTGGTGCAAAAATAATGACGTAATAATGTCGTTTTTTGGCGTTAAAAATACGTCAAAAAACGACATTATTACGTCATTATTTTTGCACCAACCTAATAGATGAGGACAGAACATGAGTAAAACAATTATCACGAATGAAACTGGAATTTAAAAAAAAAAATCACCTGAAGCATGACGAGAAAACAACTAAGAAAGCAACGCGGTTAATGAGTGTGAGAAAATATGAGAGATAGAAAACATTCTTAAGGAGAGAAAACAATGAAAGAACAGGAATTAAGAAGACAGAAGGTTAAAGATTGACATTGCATTTAAATTTATGAAGATCTGGGACGCTAGAAGAGAGTTCCATAAGTGAGAATTGCAAGAGACAAACTCACAGTTACATCAAGCCATTTCAACTGTAAACTGAAGAGACCTTTTTACAGTTGAAATGGCTACATGTAATGTCTTTACATTTAAAAATAAGGATCATATCAAAAACACTACATATCCATAGGAAATCTTTAAATTATCTCTAGTATTTGATCTAAAATGTGTGTGTATATATCTCTCAATCCAGCAAACATTTCCTCCCTTGGCTATTCAACAGATGAGATGAATTATAAAAGCAACTCTCTGTCAAGAATACCTAGATACATAACAGAAACACCAAACCAGATATGACAGCAGGAATTAAGAAGGAAGATGATAACGATTGACATTGCAGTTAAATATCTGAGGATCAAAGTTGAGTGGAAAACAAGAACCCAAAAGAAATTTTGTTGTTACCTAGAAAAGGTTACAGAGTGAGAGATAACCAAAATGGAGGTTGGAAATGGAAATGATATTCTTTGTAACATCAACAAAATACAATACTCGCCAGCGGCGTGAAGTAGGTAAACCACCGTTAGTGGTGAATTACTTAGCATATTTCCCCACTTACGATAGTGTTCAACGTATTTTTTCCAACGCTCATGTACCTAGTGAATAAAAGCCTTGGTTGAAAAGATGTGGCCACAGCAGAGGCAAAAAAAAAATTAAAAAAATAAAACACTTGGGTTGTTAAATTACGAAGGGAAATAAATGAAACTGAGGTATCTGGAAGAGGCATAGCACGTGGAACTAGAACATTCTACCCTGGTGGACGAAGTAAAGGGTTCGGTTTTAAATTCCAGACGTCTAAAGAAAGCCGGCGGATACATGGCCAAAACGTCGTGGATATGACAACAAAGATGAGGACAGCAGTCCGAACAATGAAAATAATGTAAATAAAAACAATGATATTGTAAAATAAACAATACTTGAATATGTCGAATTTCTTTCACTTTGGCATTATAAGCCACGTGGGTCTATTTTTGGGGACTATATACATCTATCAGTTTTACTTGACTTTGGCGGAAACTTACTTATATATGAAAGGTATCATCTCCTTCTTAAGTCTTAATCTCTTTCCTGACATAGATAATTCAGTTAGTAAAACATTAACACAGGAAAGGTACTGTTAACTGAAACTCCAAAGTTAAAAATAGGGTACCCAATTAAAATGATACGGAGTTGTTAATGTACGCTATTTCTTTTGTTTTTGCAATATAGCAAATGATTGGTTTCCTTCGTCTTCGACTTGTGTCATTTGGTTGGTGACTGAATGGGGGAAAAAAAAAAGAGTTTTAATGAGCCGCGCATCGCAGGTGGCTTGATTAATGCAGTTGCACTAATTAATTGGCAGAGGTAGCTCTTGTCTAATTGCTCTAATATCTTTTGGGTAAAAATAAGATCCACTTGTCCAAATACTTGAGATTGAAGTGTCAGGTGATCGGGATCGGTTTTGAATTCGGGTAACTCTCTTTGTAAACGAGCACAAAGAAATCTTTTGGAACCTCCTAAGTATTTCAGTTTGAAGACTGGTGGATAGATCTTGTCATAAAGCAACCACTCATGCATATATATACATAGATACACATATACACATACACACATAAACATATATATTTCTCTTTCTCTCTCAATATATATATATATATATATATATATATATATATATATATATATATATATATATATGTTTTGAACAATAAATAATATTAAAAAATTAAAATTTTCAGACACACTTGTATATTGATATTTTTTCGTTTTATTATTTCAATTACATCCTCGACTAGTTTCGGCCAGCATAGACATCATCAGGAGAAAAAAATTTCTGCTTGTTAATAGATGTTAACTACAGAAATGAATGACTTGAGACAGAATATATATATATATATATATATATCTGTGTGTGTATGTGTGTGTGTGTATCTATGTATGTATTCGTCTCTGCTTTGAATATCACTGCCACATCTGCTTTGGTGTTTATGCTGTATATTTATAGTTTCTTGATAAAATCTAAGTATCTGCAATATTATTTCTCATGACCTGACATCTCAGTTCCAGGCCCTTTCCTATTGCCGTAATGTAGATTCCCTCTGCATTTTCTATATATACTTTGATGGTAATTTTTCTGATAAACTTTCCGCTATGGTACCTAGTCTTTATGAATTTATGCACACTACTAGATTGGTGTCAGGGTCTCATTATTTTGCAGTTGAAATGGCTATAGGTAATCGTAAGTTCTATGTTAAGAGTTCCTTCTATCGCACTTTTCTCTTCCGGATTCTTTCGTCTCAGTCAACTTTCGAAAGTTTAAATGCAATGTCAATCGTTATTTTTTGTCGTCTTATTTCCTGTTCTTTTATTGTCCCTTCCTTTTAGTAGTTTTGTTTTTCTTTTTTCCCATATTCACTTACAGTCAGTAATCTTTTGCATACTAGTGCGTCTATTGCCTTGTTTGGGGCGTAATGATTTTTTTTAAAAAAAAGGAGGACATTGAGGTCATCCCCGTGCGTTATATATATATATATATATATATATATATATATAACAACTTAAAAGAGACTGTTTGACCAACACAAGGAATGTTAAAAGATTCATGTTAAAAGATAAAAAAATAAAAAAACAAATGAAAACTACAGACAAAAGTTCATTTTCTCCATCAAGACATTCATTTCTGTAGTTTAGTGCTAGCAGTAAGCAGAAATATTTCTCCTCCCGATGATGGCCATTTCGGCCGAAACTAGTCGAGGAATCTAAATGGAATAATAATAAAAAAACGAAAGAATATTTATTTACAACCCAGTGTGTCTGAGGATTTTAATTTTTTAATTTTTATTGTTCAAAATATATATATATATATATATATCATACCTCAAATCTATATTTTTATTTGTCACACTCTCTCTCACTCTCTCGTTATATATATATATATATATATATATATATATATATATAGAGAGAGAGAGAGAGAGAGAAAGATAGACAGAGAGACTATGAACCTCTTCGTGGACGAGCGATGTAAAGCACGCTAGATCAGAGAATTCATTCATGTACAAAGTTGAGCCTAGCCTTAGTTTATTTTTTTATGTGATTCATAGTTTTTTTAAAAATGGGCGTCTACTCAGACATATGTTTCTACTAAATATAACATCGAAACGATTAAGAGAATATATACTATATAAATAAAAAAATACACACACACACGTATATATATATATACAGAGAGAGAGAGAGAGAAAGATAGAGATTGAGAGAGAGAGAAATAGAGATAGATAGATCAGTGTGAGTCTGTCCCATCTACGATACTAATGAATTCCTTTACAGGTTAAAATGCATAATTACTTAGCCATTGTAAAATCTTGTTATGTAATTCATATAGTATCTTGCTATAGACAAAAACCCATTCAAGTTCACAAACACAATCAGATATACACAGGTATAATCCCCCTTGACGGAAGCGAGACATCACAAATGTTTCATCACTAATCATTATTAACGAAAAAAAAAAAAACAAAACAAAAAAAAATACGAACTATAATAACAAATATTCGGAAGCCAAATACAAATTGTAGATTTTACTCTCGAATATCCTGCGATTTTATCTTCGGTGTCGATTTTTTCATATTTCCTAGATTGAAATCCTTAATTGATGATATCATTCTTTTCAGACAAGGGAAACTATTCACTATTAAAAGAAACATACTCTATTCTAAATGTTTGAATAAGTATTTGTATTAAAAACTAGAATAATTTTGTTAAAATTCGGCGCTTCTTGACGAAAAGTGCCGGAATAGCGTTTCTCTTTGTCGCTTGAAACTCAATTTACATGGCGACGCTGAATTTTTAGAGAGAATTTTTTATATGCTATAAAACATGATTTGTTAGCTTCATTTGTTTTATGGGCCATAAAATATACTTTGTTATCCTAATTCGTTTTAAATGCCTCATTCTTTTAATATGCCCTAAAATATGAATTTGTTAGACTAATTTGTTTTATTGGCCATAAAATAAGACATGATTTCTTGCCGTAAAATCAACTCATAGATGATACAATAGGCTAATCATCAATGAAGTGCAATGTTTATTTCTACTACATGCTTGATGACTTGCTTTAAATCATGCCCTACTAACGATGACATTTTGGAGATGCTGCCATGGATGAGATTCTTATTCTATGTGTTGTGTACCTTCAGCGCGTGGGTGAAAATGGCTCTCCACAACTTCCTAACGTTTGTTGCTCTAAGTAAGGCTTTGTTTTCTGTTCTGAGAAGCATTTACATAGGCTCTTTATATAGGTTATTACTTTTCATCTTGACTTCAGTGTGTCCTGTGAGTGTCAGATTCTCCAAACCGCCTTTCATCATGTACCCGAGGCATTTCGACTGTTTACTTTTTATTTTTATTTTTTCTTTCCATCATTCTTAAAACTTCGTCATTGTACACATGTTAAATGCATGCTTATTCCTAGCATATGTCTGCAGAAACACATTTCCGGTGTCTCTTCTTTATCTGCGAAGAGATTGTCCAGTATTAACTGCCATTTGGGAGGATCGATTTTACATAAGTGATTGGTACTATTTTCGTTGTTTCTAATGAAATCTGTTCTGAGAAGCTTTTACATAGGCTCTTTATATAGGTTACTACTTTTCATCTTGAATTCAGTGTGTCCTGTGAGTGTCAGATTCTCCAAACCATCTTTCATCATGTACCCGAGGCATTTCGACTGTTTATTTTATATTTTTATTTTTTCTTTTCATTATTCTTAAAACTTCGTCATTGCACACATGTTAAATCCATGTTTATTGCCAGCATATGTCTGCTGAAATACATTTCCGGTGTCTCTTCTTTATCTGCGAAGAGATTGTCCAGCATTAACTGCCATTTGGGAGGATCGATTTTACATAAGTGGTCGGTACTATTTTCGTTGTTTCTAATGAAATTTTCCTGTTTCCTAATACTTTGCTTAGATTTTAGAAGGCACCGTTCGTCATTCGAATGTGCCTTCGGATTTTGGTGTCGCATCTTCCGTCCTCTGTTTAAACATTTCCAAGAGATTTAATCTTTTGTATTTGCTTGATTCGGATGTCCCCATTTAGTTGTTCGCATGTTGGGCTTTTCCTGAAGCTAACAAACATACATTCTGTCTTTTTACAATTGATGATTAGTCCTTTCTTCTCACTTTCCTACAGTACCTTCTGCAGGGGTACTTGTCGTTTCCTTTTAATGCCTGCTATCAACACTGTCATTGGCATATATTATATTGTTAAAATTGTGGCCGACAATAATTAATCCCAGTAGGACTTCTAATTCCCGAATTGAAATTTTTGGAGATATAAGAGGGATAGAAGACGAGGAGAACTTAACGCACACAAGACCGATTGCAGACAAAAGAAGCAGGTGCAAAACAACGAGTGGTCTGCTTATAGGAGAACTTCAGTAAATTGATAGCAAGACAAAAACCACAACAAAGCGACGTATTAAACTAGCAAAGGTTACTTGAAACGGAGGAGAGAGCTCTGATCACCCACGTTTTATAAGGACACGGCAAATAGGCATTTTAACTTGCCAGAAAATTCACCAGACAAAACTCACGGTTCATTATTACTGCGTAGCAGGTTTTAATATCAAAAGATATACCCTACTTGCGAGTGTGATCCAAACATTGACACACACACGCATGCGCGCGTGCACACACATACACATACCTATATTTATATATATATTTAAATATATATATATATATGTGTGTGTGTAGATGAGGATATTTTTACTTATTAAGTCACAGGCCTGCAGACGTAATTTACACTGTTAAAATCAAAGCCTCTACTCAAACGCATTTAAAATAAAGTTCACAGTAAAATTGAACACATGGGCA
>OZ010572.1:72344883-72364883 GCA_963932145.1 Acanthosepion lycidas
CTCGTTCTACTCCGCAGAATATTGAAGTTCTCAAGGCAACACTGAAGAGAGGATAGGTCAAAATACCGATGGAAACAGTGCTGCCATCAATGACTTTTCCCGCAAGACTTTGATGCGTAGTGTAGGCTAATAGGAACAACATTGAATGAGATGTTCTATTGTCATTTAGCAGATTGATATTTACTTTGTGTTACTTTGGATGCTGATATAAAACATTTTATAACAGTATTTATGCAATATCCTGTAGAAGGTTTTTTGTGGAAACTATAAAAAAAGCTTTCTATAAAACATCTACAGCGTTAATCGTGGTAAACAACTACAACTAATTATTAAATCTTTTAAATAATATAATACAAACAGAAAAACAATTGGCTGAGGAAAGATTCCCACTTTATTTAATATTTTTCGTTTCGTTGAGAGAAAGACAGTAGTGTCCGAAAATTCCAATTTTTAACATCTCTCCCACCATGCTTTTATTTGGTTGAAAATAAATGTTGGTGCAAAAATAATGTCGTTTTCTCACATATGTTACTATGTGAGAAAACGACAATATTTTTGCACCTACCTAATATTAAGCTTAATTCAATTTTAATTATCTCGGATTTCTTCCATCTGTCCAATATATATATATATATATATATATATATATATATATATATATATATATATATATATATTAGGTTGGTGCAAAAATAATGACGTAATAATGTCATTTTTTGACGTTAAAAAATAATTCAAAAAACGACATTAATACGTCATTATTTTTGCACCAGCCTAATATATATATACAGGGTGTCCATAAAGTTTGTGTGCACTTTAAAAAATCATATCTTTATTTATATTTGCGATAGAAATAATCTGTCGTTTTTTGACGTCAAAAAATCCGCTGGTGAATATTATATTTTGTTGATGTTATAACGATTAGCATTTCATTTCAAACCTCTGCTTAGGTTATGCCTTTCTAGGTTACAACAATAAATCATCATCCTCGGCGTCTGTGTGGTTGATCGGGAATTCCATTAACAATACCTTTCCTCACTGCTATATTTGCACACGCTCTATCTCTGATATTGAGCACTTTATTCCATAAATATAGCACACCTTAAGACTATATTTATATATATATATATATATATATATATATATATATATATATATATATATATATATATATATGATAATTGTTCGGAGTTACTTTTCGCTGTGGTCACTAGACTTAATGAATTTGGGCGTAGTACAAGACTGGCGACGAGGGATTATCAATTTACTATTGAATTGCCATAAGAACCGTAAGTTCTATGCTAATAGTTTCTTTTCTCGCACTTCCAGCTTGTTGATCACTCTCACGACTCTTTGCGTTCAAGCCAACTTTAATCTTCAAAAACTTAAAAGCAATGTCAATCGTTGCACATATATATAATATATATATATATATATATATATATATATATATATATATATATATATATGAGATAAGGATATATGTTTTATATATGAAGAACAGTATTGAGAAAATTTTAGGACGGATTCCCACATGGCCTCAAACTCAACACGGCGGCCTACATCAATTACCCTAACAAGGAAGGCAACAGGACTCTGCATCCTTCTACACAAGCTAGAGAACCCAGTCATGGCTGGCAAACAATTACTGCCACCATATCACGCCTTACATTTGGCCACCTAACTCCACACACTCCAACACCCTTGATTATGTATGGGGCGTGGTTGAGTGAGAGACTAACAAAACTCCCTGTAACACCAAAGATAAACTGTAGGTAAGGATTATGGCAACATTCACCAACTTAAACAAGGAGTCCTTCCAGAAGAGTTGCAGGAGATTCCGAAGTCGTCAGTAGTCCGTGGTTGAAGCCAATGGCGATTTTATTGAAAGAATTTGCTCTTTAGCATTTCAAGATATTTTTGTGTCATTTTGGTAAATATATGTGTTAAAATCAGATGCCAGTGTTATCTTCATTTTTGCGTAATTTAGACGACAATTTATCCATCGCACACTCTATGTTTGTCTTGTGTTGTTTGGAAAATACTGTCTGATTTTGAATAAACCTTTTTGTGATCCATTGTATTATTATCGTAGTTGCACACATAAAACGCTATTCATTCTTAATGATTAACGTGTCCGCTTTTAATTTTATTACGATCTCTTACACAATTTGACATGAAAGCCTTATATAACCCTCATCTTGAAAACGACAAAACACCTTCCAAATCCGAAATTTTCCTAAACGGGTATTATGCGACCACCATTGGCGTTATCCCTTACAGTTTTCTTTAATCTAACCAGAGCATTACTGTCGATGTTTAATACCAGCAAATGGATGAAATGCTTACTCAGTTAAGTAAGATGCGACTGACACTGGTTAATCGACGAGGCCAAATTCTGCTTCATGATAATGCTCGGCCACATATTACCAGTATGATGTTGCAGTTTTTTTGTGTATATTATGTACTAGTGAGCCAGTCAAAAGGACTTGACTCATTTTATAGTCCACCAAGAGAAGGGTTAACCAATTGGAAGACGTAGAATATTCAATCCGTCGTGTATAAAGGCGGCCATTTTGTTTACTCTCTCCGAATGTCCAGTGCCAGCTTGTCAATCGAAGAGGAACAGAAGGAAGAACTACTGAACTTCGCTCTGCTACTTTACCAGGATATCCACTGCTAACCTGAACTACGCTTCCCTACTGTCTTCGTAATATTCACTGCTAACCTCTGGATTCTATACTCGAAGACGACCGTCATCATGAACAACATATGACACTTCAGAAACACACCGACAGCATATTCCTCTGAATACCCCATTGACTATATTTTTTAAAGTATCTTTTAAATATTTTAAGCCAAAATGCATTCGTTGCAAAGATACTGAAACTGCTTTCAAGAATTTCCTAGCGTTCAGTACTTTGGGGATTTATCATAAAAGAATAAATGACCTTGTAACACGATGGTAGAAATTGATAAATGTCCATGGTTCATATTTTGACTGATTTAATCTTTTTTTTTTTTTTAAATACATTAATTCAGGGATAAATATTGATTCAAAAATCGGGGATTATTTTCCGAACGACCTAATATATAAAAAGACACAAATGGATATACGTAAAATTATCTAATTTAACGTATGTCAATATTTTTTAAACATTTCACCACCAATCAAGGCAATAGAGCCACTAAGACGCAAGCTTGGGAACTGAGTGTTGAAGAATATTAAAAAATATATACTAATAAGGAGAGAAGAAAATGAAAGAACGATAATTAAGAAGATAACGATTGACATTGCATTTAGATTTCTGAAGAAAAATGTTGACTGGGAAACAAGAAACCGGAAAAGAGTTCCACAAGCGATAGGTTCAAGAAAAGAAAGTGTTAACATAGAACTTACGGTTGTATCTAGACATTTTAATTGTGAAAGGGTGACAGCTAACTGCTTTACTGCGTTTGCATTCATAAAATCTACGTAGCACAGTATAAACTTTATCAGAAGAATTACCATGGAATTATTTATAGGAAAGACTCAAATAAAGACTCAAGAAAAGACTAAAGGAAGCTACGTTAAGGTTGGGGGGGAGAACTGAAACCAAGCTGCCAGGTTAGGACTAATAACATAAATGAGAATAAGTTTATGCAGTATTTTGTTCGTAAGTGTACTTAATAAATATCTAAAGTCGATGGTCATGGAAATCGTTTCCTTAGAAGAAGATATTCGGCATTCAGTGACTGAACAGCCAAGGCTGACGTCGATTAAAATTTATATAATCTATCTTTTAAAACAATATTTTTCAGGAGAATCAGTTTTTAAAGTCCAGTAGCTGTTATTGATTTTTTTTCCAATGTTGATTCAAGCTTCCTTCCTAAACTTTTGTGTCGAACATGTTGATTGCTATTTTATCTTCAAGTTACATGCACTATCCATATTATCTGTTGCTGTAACTGAAAGTCCTCAAGTGAGGTGGTTTCTGTTATTTGCTACAGTATATTGTGATACTTTAGCACTACTCCATGGGATTCGAATGAAAAAGATAGTCCTCACTAAGACCTACTGATTTCATTCGCTCGAAGCCATTTAAATCTTTTTCTTAATTCACCTAAGCAAGGCAATAATGCCACTAAGACGCAAAGGACTACTGAGAGTGAAACAGAATGAAAAGACTAGAAGTAACCGGAAAACCAATCTTAAAAATGAAAGAAGAGATAAACCTCTGCTTCTGTTCAAATGACCGCGGAGGAGTGTGAACAGGACGACAGATGAACCTATCTATTCATATTAAGAAAAATAAAGAAATAAAGTGTAAATAAAATTTCAGAGCTTAGGAGATGTAAGAATTATCGAGTTTTAGGGATTAGTCAGACAGTCAGTTATGTGCCATGCATGATACACGCTTAGGCGATTATGTATCTTTTGATACATGACTGACGAGACAGATTTTTTCCCCAGTAGGTTGCAAGTTCTTTCTGCTGTAGACCACCCAAGTCTATAGAACCCGGTTGTCTTGATATGCACCCATAGCTGGTGGTGGGGGCTTTGAAGAAGAGGATTCATACATTTCCCAAAGGTATTATCACGTAAGTGAATGTAATGGATTCGAGTGGAATTCGAACTCGACTCTCCGATTCCTCAATCCGAGCCGTTATCCATTACTCCACCGTGAGATTAGTAGGAACGGAAAATCCAATCCTAAACAGAAAATAAATCTTTAATCCTATTAAAATATGTCAAACCTCTAATCCTTAAAAAAAAAAACACTCAGTTAGCGTTCCTCAGGATCAGGCTAACGGCCAACTCACGTTCTAACATCGGTTCCCGTTCAATCACAGAAGTTAAGCAACGTCGAGCCTGGTCAGTAACTAGATGGATGACCGCTTCGAAATACCAGTTGCTGTAAACTGGGATATGCGTGTGGCAATAACAGCTCGAAATTGGAAATCAGATAGCCGAGTTCCAATACCAGACGTGTTTTTTATATTCACTTACGTGTAAATATCTTTGGGAAAGGTAAGAATCCATATCTTCTCCTGTCAGCTGTGGTTTATAACTTATCTAAATCCGAGGAGCGTTAACACTGCGAGACATTTAGTCTGCTATAGATAAGTGTCGGGAATTTTTATTTAATAATAATAATAAGATCAAAAATAATATAGTGTCAATAAATTAATGTTTCAAATGCCTTATAATTAGACCGATTTTAATGTTTCACGGACATACCACTTTGTGTCCACAAAACTTCGAAGCTGATCGAAAGAGTCATTTGAATAGTGATTGATTATTGACTCTTGTTTTTGTTTCTCTATTGATAATTTTCGTAACAAAAGTTCTCTGCACTTGAGTGTGGCTAAATTCTAGTAATTGTACGTCTTTTTATAGGTGTTTGCTTCACCCAACGTCGCAGTTCGCTACAAAACAAAAGATTTACCGGAAAACTCGATTTATTTTCTTAAATAGACTCGGCATGTCATATACGGTGCCAAACAAGTCCATATGTAATTAGAATATCAGCTGTGTACAACGACTTTCTTAGATCAAAAATCAATAATGTCTTTGAGTGAACGATGTCTATAGCTCCCAGAGAGGATCAGACTTCTGAGAAATTTGTGAACTGGCGCTAAAGAATGACAAACAACTGTTCCAGATAACAGTAACTACTTCAGGTCTTGCAACAACAGCAAAAAAAAAAAAAAAAAAAAAAAACTAATATGGGAGCACATATAAATCGAAAAGAAAATAATGACATCAACCAGATTTTGATATTCCACACTTCTCGAAGAAAATTTGAGGAAGGAAAGCCCCGTCTATACCGAAAATAGAATTAACGATGGATTTGAGAAAGCTATTTTTCTGAAAAAAATGTTTTTAGGGAAAAATTTTATAAATTTGAAACGAAAGTACAACTGACTGCTCGGTCAATGAATACCAAATAATTTTTTTTGTTTTTTCTTTTTTTTTATAAGTAAACTGCTAATACATTTACATTGCGTTAACTACTGATATATATATATATATATATATATATATATATATATATATATATATATATATATATATATCACTCTTTACCTATATTAGAATACGCAATAGAAACCCACCAACTGCCCTGATGATGATTTAAGAAAGTCGAAAGCTTATACCATGTTTTTTGTACTTTTCTTTCAGAAATTACTCCTTGTTTGACAAGGATTATGCGTACTTTGAAATATCAATCATTAAAATGTATTATATATATATATATATATATATACATATATATATATATATATATATATATATATATATATATATATATATATATATATATATAGTGCCCCTTCTGTTTGCCTCGGGGTTCTTGATAAGCTCCAGAGTCGGATATGCAATATAATTGGCCCTGCTATGGCATCTCGTCTACAGTTACTTTCTCACAATCGCGCCGTCGCCTCTCTCTGTCTGTTCTGCAAATACTTTCATGGTAATTGCTCCGAGTAGCTGCATTCGCTTGTTCGCAGACTTCATGAGTTCAAGCGCTCTACGAGGCTGGCATCCCGCTCTCACCCCTTCACTGTCGAAACTCCTAAATGTAGCCCTCTCTTCTACTCTAATAGCTTCATGTCTCGCACCTCTCGCCTGTGGAACTCCCTTCCCCATTCCAGTTCTCCTGAGAGCTATAATCTCCATCTATTCAAGTGTAATGACAATCGACATCTCTAGTTGCCTTGATCTATCCACTACCCTTCTCCTCATACTCTCTTCTATCACTCCTATCTGATCTCGCTCTATATTTTCTTTAACACCTTGCGTCCTAGTGGCATCCCGCCTTGCTTAGTGTGAAATGCTTATATATATATATATATATATATATATATATATATATATATATATATATATATATATATATATATATCCAGGTAAGATGAGAACGGATAGAGTATAATTCCAGTGTTCGTAACATTTAATTTAAAAGAGTGGAGCAAAATATTATTTATTTTAGTATATTAAATGAAAGTCGTTTTTCGATACATATCAATACGCCTACTCAGACGTTTGTAAATTAATATATATGTGTGTGTGGGGGGTCCGCGCAAGCGCCCGTGTGTGTGTATGCGTGTTCGTGTGTGTGCGTGAGCTAAACATATGTGTTAGGTTCTAGACAATAATCGAATAAGTGGAACGAAAGGGAAAACTTTATGAACTTGACACGTTTGTTTACGTCCACCTGTAATTTTCTGTAGGAAATTTTTGAGATATATTTCAGTTATTAAATCTCATTTTGCATTATTTTTATCGGTTGTGTAGATGTCACATGTGTTTATTGACATTCATGTAATTGTGATCATCATCATTATCATTCAGTCGCTTTTGGAAACTTCATTTGGAGGACCATGCCAGAAAAATATGATCTATCTCTTTCTATAGTGGCTAATCTTCTTATGCTGTATGCAGTAAATGACTTAATGTCCTCTGACCATTTTGTACGTTGCCGACTGTGCTTTTTTTCCCGGTGATCTTTTCTGTTAGGAGCAACGGTTAGTGTTATGTCTATCAGTTTTTCATATTTTTGCTTTGTTTTTGTCGGTTGTGTCAAACATCACGTGTATATCTCATTACGTCCGTGTATATGTTTTACTTTTGCAATATTACTTCAGTTTAAGTACGAATTAAATATTGAAAATAATATAAAAAATGTTGGAAGCGAATGTATAATACTAGATCACATCACATACAAATATTTAAATCTTTAAATTTTTCTTTTTTTAGTAGAGTTCTTTTTTTTCTTTTTTTTAAACCAAAGCAAGGCAGTAACGCCACTAAGACACATGGGGTTACTGGGAGTAGAACAATAAGAAAACAGAAACATTACTAAAGAGCGAGAACAAAAGAAGAGTAATCAGAAAAAACTGTAGATAGCGATTGACATTGCATTAATTGTTTGAAGATTAAAGTTCGCTGGAATTGATCGAATCGGAATGGAGTTCCTCTCGCGGAAAGTGCGATAAAAAAAAACTGTTAGCATAGAATTTACGTCTGTATCTAGCCAATTCAACTGTAAATTGATGAGATCTTGACGCTAGTCTACTACAGTGCTTAAATTAAAAATGTCTAGGTACCATAACGAAGAGCTCATCCGGACAGTCGCCATGAAATAAAAACTTTACGGTGATGGGAAAGTGACTGGAGATGAGATGCTAGACTAAGGCCAATAATATTGCTGATGCTTCTTTGAATTTTATAAAGGAGCTCAAGATAAATAGCATACAATATGTGGTAATAATGTTTTAAGCATGGTCGTGAGGTAGAATTATAGATAAGTAAGAGAGATTCTGGAGAGGATTTTATTTATTTATTTGTTTTAATCTTTAAGAAGAATTTTTAAGTCGAAGTTATCGTCAGATTTGTTTCTGTTTGATGCTAAGGAAGCAAATGTGTTATCACAATTGAAGTCAATATTGTGTTCATCAATACAGGTCTTTAGATTTCAAACTTCTCGTTTATATATATATATATATCTTACAGCTTTACAGTAAGTTGATCCTATATATCCCTGTTTTAGAGGTGGAATAGAATATATAAATATCTATATAAAGGGTGTTCCAATAATTTGGACCGATTATAAATGTGGATTAAGTTTAAGAGTATAATGATTTCCATTTTAACATCAAAAAACTAATTAGAGCAATGGAAAGAATCAGTATAAAAATAGGCACAATATGTGTATATTATTCAATAAAACATGTTTGAAGGAAGATATGCTCCCTAAATACACACACACACATATATATTTTAATATTTTAATCGGTGTGTGTGTGCGTGTGTGTGTAGGGTGTTCCACTAACTTCAACCGATTTTAAATGTCAATTAAGTTTAAGCGTCTAATGACTTTTTTACTTTTTCTTTCATATTCAACAGCTTAAATCTTTGGCAATTTCAACCATGAAAAAATTTAACAATCATACAACTTGTGAAAGTTATCGAAGTCTATTACGAAAATGGACGTCCAAACAGAAATGCATTTCGCGCTCTTTGCAATTATTTTGGTCAGCATAATCGACAAAGCGAGAGTGCAACTGTAAACGATGTAAAGTTTCTGTGGTGAGGTCCAATTCCTGCGCGCGATGACGAATAAAGGTGTCTAGATTTTGGGCCACATTTTCGTGCACTGCAACAATGCTGAACGGCGTAAACGAGCACGCAGTCGTCTTTTCACATCTGCCACCGACCCAGTTTGCTTGAATTTACGAACAATTTTTTTTCAATTGCACTCTTGAAACTTTAACATGCTGTTTGATTGTTAATGTTTCCATGGTTGAAATTGTCAATGACATCAGTTATTAAATAGGAAAGAAAAAGAAAAAAAAATATTAAACGCTTAAACTTAATTCACATTTAAAATCGGTCCAGGTTATTAGAACACCCTTTATTAGAACAATGTTAGGTAAATAAGTGAAAAAGTAGGAAAAAATCCGTGTAACGATTTTCGTCTTTTAGAAGTCCTCTTTTTGACTGCATGGTTCACCTTTTACAAGGCCTGGAGGGCACTCGATGTAGAGGGTTTCACTTAGAAGCCATTTGTGTGTATAGGAGTGGGGATAATGATTAATCCTAGCCTTGAACAGGTCAAGATTGTAGTGATCGGGAAAACATCCTATTAGGAGTTGGTTCCACAGTTCCGCGAGAAGCTGTTCGAGTCGAACTGACTTCTCACAGATGCAATACACAGGGAATGTGGATGGTTTGCTACTATGTAAGTGGTATTGCGTGTTCTTGCTGTCAAGTTTTGCCTTGGCGGGACCAGGGAATGTATTTCGTCCGAGTCCTTTCCTTGGGAGTAGCAGTAGAGCAGCGAGAGGCTTGCCATATCCAACCTGTGAGGTTGTAGGATGGAGAATAATTCGTCACTCACGAGGGCTCGGAGGGGCTTTTGAAGTCCATCAAACCTGTAGTGTGAGGTCTGGGCAGCTCCTGCGTAAATATCACAACAGTACTCCATTTTTGGCCTAATCTTGCTCTTGCGAAGGTAGAGGATAGCAGGGGGAGTCAGGTACTTACGAGAGAGGTAAGAGAGCCGACCATTTTACCTTCATCCTTAGAAATGGATCGTATGCATGAGTTCCACTTCGTCGTGCGTGAGTTTACGCAACAGTCTTTCTAGGCCCGGCTTTAACCGAGAGGACCTCTGTTCATTTTGATTCGTTGATCAATTAATATTTATATAGTTTATATAGTTTAATATTTATATAATTATATAGTTTAATATTTATATAGTTATATAGTTTAATATTTAAGTACTCAGTATGATTCACTATAATAAAGTTTGACGTAATAAAAATGCTGGTTGTTCTTTTCTAGGTGGCCGACGACCTTCTTATTGATTATGGAATCAAAAAGCTTACTGATGATACTGAAAAGACAGATGTACTGGAAGGGATAAGAGCGCATGCCCACTTTATTGATAAAGTGATGGGTTTTATTTATTAGCTCTTTTCAGTGATGGGTTTTATTTGGGGTCATATCGCCGATGATGGAATGTAACTAGTTTGGTCTTCGGGACATTGAATGTAACCAGTCAGTTTTTACCCCATTGGATAGTTTGTGCAAGGTCAGAAAAAAGATCAGTCGCCAATCTCTGAATATATTCTTAAGCAGATTATTCATGTAGCTCAAAGAGAGGGTTGGCCCGAAGAGTGAACCCTGGACGATGCCTGCATTGACCTCTAGGGCTCTAGAGGATTAATAACTACCTTCGAAGACCTACCTGTTAAGAAGAATTTTATGATCGAGTTGACCCTTCAAGTGATTCCATAACAGGAGAGCTTGTGTAGTAAACCTTTGTGCCACACATTGTCGAAGGCCTATCAGATATCTAGTGCTATGGTCCTCAAGATGTGTTTGTCGTCAAGAGCATCACTGATTATGTGAGCAATGGTAGTTAGGACGTCGGTAGGGGATTGCACCGACAGAAACCCATATTGCTCGTCGCTGAGGAGGTTGTTCTTTTCTAGGTGGTCCACGACCTTCTTATTGATTATGGAATCAAAAAGCTTACTGATGATACTGAGAAGACTGATGTACTGGAAGGGATAAGAGCGCATGCCCACTTTATTGATAACCGGGAATGCGCTTGACACTTTCCGCAGACGTGGGGAGCAGTGGTTGAATAACTTTGCCATGATTGGGGATAATTCTGGGTTGATATTCTTACAACCACTTGAATTTTGTCTGGATCAGTGACTTTCTAAGAGTGTAAAGACCTTTGATAAGTCTAGAGATTTATCGTGCTTAATTATGTATATATGATACACTATAATAAAGTTTGACGTAATAAAAATGCTGGATTAAAAATAGAATCCATTAATTCTTTAGAAATTGCTTTACTTAAATTTCGGATGCGAAACTGAGCAGATGAATAATGGTAATTGTAATATTAGCTGTTTTCCTGCAAGAATTCAATGATTGAGAAGCCAGTACTACTTTCGCGTGAAATTTATAAATTTTTCAATTAAAACAATTTTTTTAGGCAAACAGGTTTTTCAAGTCCATTCGCTGTTATCGCTCTTTTCAGTGATGGGTTTTCCTTCTTAAATTTTTATTTGAAGTTGTGGAGAATATTGACATATTTTTATGGTGCGTTCTAGAAAAATATCTTAGTGTGCTGTCGTTAAAAGGGGGAAATCGAGCCTGATTGAACTATGGCGCTTTATGTAGACAAGCGGTAAAACACACCGGATATAACAGCGGTTTCTTCTACGAAATAGGTGATGCAGGTTGGATACGGAGAGCACACTTTTGTATTAAAATTTCTCGAATACGAAGGCCCATAGACGAAATACTCCATTGTTTAAATAGGTATCACCCCGACCCACCCAAAAGATACCTAATCTATGATTTTTTAAAAAAGAAAAATATTTCTTCAAGCATTTATTTTAAATTTAATTTCAAGTTAATTGATTAAATTTAATATTTTTAGTAATCAAAATCCTTTGTTGTATTTCAAAAACTAATTTAAAACTAATTTTAAACTAATTTAAATAAACTGGAAGGATTTGTGTTTGTTAAAATAGATGATTAGCGCCTTTTTAGTTGTCTTTCCTCGCAAGGTAATTCGCTTTGTCAAAAAAATATTAAAAAAATTCAAATATATTCTTCTGAAAATTTACATGAGGAATATTGGCTAATTTGAAGTATAATTAATCTGATTTGAAACAAATATTATTTATTGTATGTTTAAAATATCGCAGATATGAAGTTTATAACCCGACAATAGCTGTTTATTTAACACGTTAGTGGGTTTGACAGCTTGATAAAAAATTGATATATATCTAATTCTGTTCTATGTTAGGAGTTAAAAAGTAATTCAATTAGTGTGAGCGCCTTTTATACATAATTCTAATGAGCAACTTTTACATGTAATGATTATATATATATATAAAGATTTATTATTTTATAATTATTATATTATATATTATATTATAATATTATATATATATATATATATATATATATATATATATATATATATATATATATATATATATATATATATATATGAGCATCTTTTATATGTAATATTTAAGTACTCAGTATTCTTAAAAATTTAAGTAAATATTTTCCGTAATCTAATGTTTTATTTGAATTTTAAATATTTTTATGCTGTGAATATGCTATAGTTGACGCTTTTATATTCTGATAATGTTATGTATGGTTGACCGTATATAAAATCTGATCAGGTTTCCATACTAAAAAAATCAAAATTCTTTTAAAACTATTTGTCTTTGATGATTTGAAGTAATCTTTTCATTTGATGATTAGGACATATAGTTTTTACTTAAGAATATCACCAAACAAATCAAAATAATAAAGAATTTTAAAATATTAAAAAATATTTAAATCTTAAGTTATTCTAATTATAATATTGAAAAAAATGATAAAAAAATCTTGTTAAAATTCATTATTCATCGAAATTTCTTTTTCCTTAACATATTTTATTTATAAAAGAAATTAAAAGCTTTAATCTCTTACATTTTTTGCATTTTTATTTTATGATTCAGAGCAGATCATTGGTAATGGAGTTACTCTTTGAAAAATAGAAACTGATGAATTACATTCTCCAAGGATTCCTGCTTTTTAAATATGAAGAAGAACAAAATTTAATTTCTAGAAATATCATTAATTTAGTAAGAAGTTGGGTAACACATGTAAAATTATATTTCCGTATATAGAATAACCAAAACTGAGTTTTGAAATGAAATGCTAATTTTTATAATATTAACAAGATGCATTACTCGCCAGCGGCTTGAAATAGGTAAACCACTGCTAGTGGTCGACTAATTAGACAGCATATTATCCCCACTTATAACAGTGTCCAACATATTTATAAGGATTAGGACATACCCTTTAGTATTCATAAGTACGGTATATAACAATATTTTACCAAAATTTTTAACGTTCCAGAAACTGATTAAAAAAATAATAAAAAAAAAATACATTGGACTTTCTTCTTAATATTGACATAAACATTATGACGATAAAAGTTTGTTTTATTGAGTTTTGGACCTTTTTCATCATTCTATGCTCTTGTTTCAACGAATTATTTGAGGTTCCTATTTTAAAGTAGAACTAAAAATGGCCGTCTCTTTCAAATGTATACATCCCCTATAATAATGTTTGTAGTAATAAAAATGTCGGATTAAAAATAGAATCCATTTATACATACATATATATATATATATATATATATATATATATATATATATATATATATATATATATATATATATATATATATATATAAAGAAATAACACAGCTTAATTAATATCGTAAAATAGTCATTCAAAATATAAATCAATAAAGTAAATGTAATTAATGGCGAATTCACTTCGCTAACAGATTAAGAAGGCATTAAATTACTGACCACTCGCTGAAGGACGCAATCCTTGTTTTTATTAATTGTACAATGGGTTCGTTGGTATATAGTTTGCAAGTACTTTCGATGATTACACACATCATCTTCTTTGACTTGTTTATGCTTATATTTTCGACCTTTTCCTCTACATATAAAGGGTGTTTCATTAAGATGGATTATATATAAGCGTGTTTCATTATGACGGATCAAAGTCATCAGTAAATAAATCAGTATTATTTATGAAAATTTATTTGTTTCTCCATTGGATCATGTCAATTATGTATGAAAAATAATATCGCCCAAATTTCCCCCAAGGCTTCGGCGGCAGTGTTATTGGTTAAAATTTATCTATATCTGTATTGGATCATATTATTTAAATCATGGCAATTATGTGTGAAAAATAATATCACCCAAATGTCCGCCAAGGCTTCGGCGGCACACCTCCACTCAATGGTCAAAAGTTTTGATAACGTCTCTGCATAGTTGCTCCTCGATCTCACCAATATGCCTTATTATCTCATCCTTCAGCTTTTGAATTGTTGTTGACTTCTTGGTATAGAGCTTACTTTTGAGATGATCCCAAAGGAAGCAATCTAAAGGTGTCAAGTCGCACGATCGTGGTGGCCAATTGACTTCACTGTTTCAAGAGATGATGCGACTTGGGAACTTCTCATTGATTTTCTGTTTGAACGACCATTTTTGTAAGAGGCTTCGATAACTTTAACAGGTTGTTTGATTGTTAATCTTTCCATGGTAGAAACTGCCGAAGACTTAATTTGTTGTTAAATCTGAAAGAAAAAGAAAAAAAAAACAACATTAGACGCTTAAATTTAATTCACGTTTAAAATCGGTACAAGTTTTTGGAACATCCTTTATATATGAGCCATCAATAAGAACATTTTTGTGGTCTGAGCACGAAATATGTTACGGGGATTATTTCCCATTTTGTCATTTATTTCCTATTGTTAGTCTGATATATAGAGTTTATATATCATATTTCTCTTACGAATGTTCTTCTATTTTAACCTTTTGTTCAACGTCTCCTGCTAGGATCCTCCTGGTTTACCGCATCATCAGTATCCATGTTGCACATTTATAAAACTACCATTCGTTCGTGCATTGAATACTGCTGCCATATATGGTGTTTCTGCTGGATGTCTCGAGATTCTAGCCAAAATATTAGGTTGGTGCAAAAATAATGGCGTAATAATGTGGTTTTTTGACGTTAAAATACGTCAAAAAACGACATTATTACGCCATTATTTTTGCACCAACCTAATACAAAGAATAGAGAACCTTCTTTGTATTATTTAATCGATCTTGACTTGACATCTCGACTTTAGTCACTTTCTCGCTGACGTGACGTCACTTTTCATAGCAACTATTCTGATGAGATTTTTTTTTAGTGCATTAACTACACGAATTTAAGTGTCCTACTAGATTGGCAACTAGGTCTCACAATTTTACTGTTCAACAAGCTAGATGCAACCACCTATTCTAACAGTTTCTTTTCTCGCACTTTTCAATTGTGGGACAGAGATCCGATTTCTCCCTTCCATGCCACCTACAATTTTCAAATATTTAAATACAACGTCAATCATCATCGTCTGTTTTTCTGAACACTGTTTCCGTATTTTCATTTCGTCGCACAAAAGTTTTCTCATTCTCTTGCTTTTACTGTAACCCCCACCCCCATGCGTTCTCGTGACATTATCGTCTTGCTTAGGATGAAATTATTTAAAAAGACAAGAAAAAAATATTAGTGGCGATTAGCAAACGTAGCATCTGTCGTAGATGGGAAGTTGATGAAGAAAGCGACAAAATAAATCGTTATGGGTATTAAATATATGAAGTTAATATTAAAGAAGTCTCCTGATATTTGTCACAGAACCTGAATTTTGAATCCATATAATTATACATGATATTTGCCTGAAAGTTTCTAGTGAAAAAACTGTGGACTTGCGTTGCAAGAATAAAGCCTTCCGTTTTAGCCTTTAATCCAGATACTCGTAACTATAGATGAGTGTTAAATTGATCAAAATCGGTTTTATTTACACGCTCTGGATATTGACCATGCAGAAGTTTATAGTTCCACTGTTGTTTCATCTGTTTGAAAGTCTTATCCCTGGCTTTCTTTTTCATAATTTTTGCTCCATCTGTTAATTCTTGGGTTCTGTTTTTTTTTTTTTTTTCATTTTTTTTATTTTTATAGAAACTACAAAATGTAAATCTCGTTTGTATTTAAAATCTTTCATGTTTGAATATTTTTTCTTTCTGATTTCGTTTTGTTTGACTAATTGCATCATCGAGTTCTTTGTTGTTTCCATATATGTTAGTAAGCCAATAGTTATCTTGTATGATAATTCTAGGTGAATATGACATCTTCCGGTGTATGCATAGACGGTCTGCATTAGCCTTTAAATGATGCACGTTATGCTAAAGAGAGAAGATTTCTTGTAGAATCCATTCCCTTGACGTCATCTAGAGTCCAGTCCAAGATGTTGAAACTATATATTACAACTGAGATGGCAATGCTATCAATGGCCATAATACTGTTCTGAGAATTAAATTCAGTTCTTAATATCAGTCGCACTTTTCTATAGTACTCCTATCGTGTACTTTTCTATAGTACTCCTATCGTGTACTTTTCTATAGTACTCCTATACGTGCTATCATGGTGAATTCTTTCACTCTTATTTTCACCGGGGTACCTATAAGCTTCTTCTTGATCTAAATATTTGATTGTTACCCAGGGTCTAAGCTAAAAGGGGAGGTTTGTTGTAATGATCCTTGTAAAATTATTGCTTAAGCCAAAAGTTAGGTATTTTATCTATTCCTGGAGATTTCCACTTGTGTGCTTTTTTTCAGGGCACATTCGACATCGTCTTCAGGGATTTACGCCCATGTTTGTTCTGGTTTATTTATCATCCGTTCTACCTCTTGCGTAATCCAAACTGCTTCTTTGTTATGTTTTTTCGGGTAAGCCCATATTTTTCCTAGAACTGTATAACCTCTTCCATTGTTGGGGGCGGGGCTTCTGACTTCAATTTTCTCTTTGCTTATTTCTCTGTAAAATTTCTTACTATCGGTTTTGTTAAGCTTGTAGAATCTCGTCTTTTTTTCATGGAGTTTTTCATATTATTATTATTATTATTATTATTATTATTATTATTATTATTATTAAATTAGATATAATATATTAGGTTGGTGCAAAAATAATGACGTAATAATGTCGTTTTTTGACGTTAAAAATACGTTAAAAACGACATTATTACGTCATTATTTTCGCACCAACCTAATACATCCAATAATTATCGAAGCCCGTCTCCGAGTTTCGTAATTCATCGAGTCTCTCGACACGAATGATTACATTCACGGATTTCGAAATGTATTAAATAGTATCATACTTAATTTGATGTGTTGCTCTAATATAATATTTAGCACTTTATTCTCAGAAGATTTTTTAATTTGATATACATTACACTATATCATTTTAGGTATATTAATTGCTAATTATTTTTATTGTATCACACACACACACACACACACACACACACACACACATATATATATATATATATATATATATATATATATATGATAGGATAAGGAAAAATAGGAATAAATTATTTATATTTATTTATGCAAACATTCCTCCATATCGTATGGTTTTGATTGATACTTAGTCATATTTGACCCAAGTTCTTGATGATGAGAAACTCTAAACATTAAATAGAAAGGTAGACGAGACTCTCTAGTTTTCGTTGCCACACAGCCTAAGAGAAGTAGTAATTTGCATTGTCAGAATTTCTAGGATGAGGGGGTTATCATTATTTACACTATTTACGTGGGAACTATTATCCTCATTTTTGTTGTCAGCACAACGTTTCGGCTGTTGTACGCTGCGACCTTTATCAGGTGTATGTCGATCCAAGTAACCTTCTAGGAAATCAGAACTGAAGACTGTATTTAATCTACGGGTGTTGACAGTTCCGCTACCCATTCACGCAAGATCTTCAGGTATCAAGCACGCTGTGTTCCCTTGACTATGCTTCGTGAAGTCTAAGTTTTTCAAGCTCCCCCCCCCATCCTTATTATGTGTTCAAGAAATATCAGTTGTTTTGTCCCGATTCGGAGTATAAGTGTTCTTTCTGTTGCAGTTTTCTTTAAGCCATTTTCGTTGCTTAATATCTTCTACCATGGAATTTTCAGTATATTTCTGTAGAACCAGATTTCTTTTGTCACTAATTCTTTCTTTATCCGCGAGGAGATTGTCCTACATTCAATGCCATATAAGAGGATGAGCTTATAAAACAGCTTTTCGGTTCACATAATAAACAAGCTCAGAAAAATATGAGGCCGTGTTTCGAACGTGAGAATTGAGTAGATTTACCGGCCTTGAATAAATCTTAACTGAGATGATGAATAATTAAAGATGCAGATCTCCCACCACCAGACAGATAAGCATTAATATTGCCGGATCGAAAGATCTCGATTACACCAGGTACCTTAATCCAGGACCCTTGGAAATTCTTCGTTTATAAAATCTGTCGGTTTTGCTATCAGGTCAATTCGATTTCTTCTTCTTCTTCTTCTTCTTCTTCTTCTTCTTCTTCTTCTTCTTCTTCTTCTTCTTTGTACCATGCCACATCACGATTTGAAGATCAAGGCTCTCCACAATATCTTCTTTGTAGCTATTATTAATTTTTTTCTGCTATCTCTCCTAAAACCTGTTCATCTAAGCTTTTGCACAAGACCGTCAAGTAGGTCATGTGTTGTTTTTTTTCTCTGTTCATCTTCCCTTCAGTTTGCCTTGTGAGTATCAAATTTTCCAAGCCCTCTTTCTTCATTATGTGCCCTAGAAATTTCAAATGTCTCTTTCTGATGCTAATTTTAAGTGTCCTTTTTGTTTCCATTTTCTCTAAAACTTCATCAGTTTTCACATGTTCCGTCCATGATATTCTCATCATCCTTCTGTAGAACCACACTTATATTGTCTTAAGTCACTTCTTCATATGTGAGGAGGGACTGATATTACATATCAGTTCAGTAGTATTTTATTCGTTTCTAACGAAAGGTTCTTGTTTCTTAATACTTTGATTCGACACTGAGCCTAATTTTCTCAAGTTTTAGGGAATTTTTAGACGTGGAATTATCACACTAAAGAAAGCGAATGTCTCCAAATAATTTCTCCAGAAACCAAAATAAATAAACCGATGGAGTAATCTACATGCGTAGAAGTATTTCATTGGCTGCTGTCTGAATGGTCGAAACGCCAAAAGAGGGAAAAACAGTTAAAACAAACATGTCCAAATGATTTGTAGCACGCGATCACTGAGAGGAAAATTTGTACTTTACCAGCACAAATGAGGGTTCCCTGGCAGTCATGATGATTCGTCTTGGGGTATTATTTTCTTCGCTATTGGAGCCAGCATACTCATGCAGAAAAGTGTTGGAAAAGATCATTCCTCGTAGTTGTGAGTTCAGTTCCTGGCTATGGAATTGCTGAAAAGTCTACATAGTCCGGTTTAGAGACAGGTAAGTGCTGTCACCAAATATCCACTAGGCCTGGAAAGCGGAATGCAAATCACTATCCTTGCGTGGGATAAATAAAGAAATTACTGAGTGCAAAGACAGAAACCTGAAGAAGACTGTGAATATAACAAACAAAATGAGTCTTTGTATCCAAAAGCAAGGAATATTATGATTCTCGGAGTTCTTTAATCAAAGTTCGAAACTGAATTCGTAAAGACATGTTTTCGCTAAAAACCTTTCATCATCTGTCCCACGACCCGGTGTGGTCAAAGGGCTGCTACGTAGCTTAGCACCTGACAACTTCCAGTTATATATCTGGATTGAATGGCGGAAAAGTATTCACTTATGTGTAACGTCTCGCAAAGAAGCAGACATGGCGGAACTAATCCCTCTCCAGGTAAAAAAACAAACTTTTAGTCCACCTAATATATTATTATTGTTATTATTATTATTATTATTATTATTAGTAGTAGTAGTAGTAGTAGTAGTAGTAGTAGTAGCATTATCTTAAACGTTATGTTAGTGGATATCCATACTTGTGTAGACGGTCGGTTTTTATTTTCAGAGATTATTTATTT
>OZ010572.1:72367383-72374883 GCA_963932145.1 Acanthosepion lycidas
ATATATATATATAACATTATTCCGTATATTACATATATTATTACATATATTACATATTCCACTTATATTATATTATTACATATTACATTATTACATATATTATTACAAATATTTCATTATATATTATATATATTATCTGTTTTATTTAATACATATGAAAACAGTTTTTATTGTTTCTAAATTTGGAACTCTTGAAGTGATGTACGTTTTAAATATTTCGTAAAATTTTTCGTTTGTTATTCTGTAGTCGCAGTATGAAATATTTGATGAAGTGCTGTGTCATTTAAGACTTGAAAATATTACCTGACTTGACCTGGCATCTGGGAATCAGTCACTTTCTCACCGCTGTCACGTAGCTACTCTGTACCGTTTCTATACATATTTTCATGCTAATTGAATTGATGACTTTTCCTTTTCATTAATTTAAGCGCTGTAGTAGATTAGCAGTAGTGTCTCATCATTTTACAGTTTAAAATGTTAGACGTAATCGTAAGTTCTATGTTAATAGTTTTTTTTTCTCTCGCAATACTCACTTGTTGATCTATTTCTGCCTTTTTGCTTTTCATTCACCTTTGATCTCCAAAAATGAAATAAAATGGCCATCGTTACCTTCTTTCTTCTTAATTCCTGTTCTTTTATTGCTCTCTCTCTCTCTCTCTCTCTCTCTCTTTAATAATGTCTTTCTTTTTTCTCTTATTGTTTCACACTTGGCTCTAAGTTGCTGTAATGCCTTGCTTGAGGTTAAACGATTTAAAAAGAAAGATCTTCGTTTAAAGCCATTTTAATCATTGTTTGTAGTTGGGAATATGAGAATATAATATGTCAGTCAATTTCCCGCAATAACCAGAAGAGAACTCCTGTAAACAGCAGATTTATGGAAATTAATTAAGGTTAACTTGAAGCAATTGATAAGTCTGCGGCTGGGACAGACAATTCACTATGTCTTGCTAGACAACAGATTTGAGTCATCATAAACGTGTCTCTACAGAATAACGCTGAGTATACAGGTTGAGATGGGTAAATTGTCACCATTTTATATTTTTCATTTCGCGCATGCGCATTATTTTTTTTAATTTGTCAAATGCACAGTATAGTAGAATCAAACTGTGGGAAAAAAATACCATAACGCGATTCACTCCACCTGAAATTTAGAAACGGCATTCGCACCAGAAGATCCAATACGAACATTTCAGAATGTTTGGGTGTCAATCTGAGGACAGTGCAGAGAACTTTGAAAGGGTTGGATGAGTCTAATGGTGATTACGAATGTGCTTTGAGTGATCACTAGTGATGGCGATATTATGTCTCCATTTATCTTCAAACATGGACTCAGACTCAACACAGAGGCCTACATCCAAATTCTTTGAGTAGATAATGCTGCCCTGAGCCAAGAGAGTAGTTGCTGGAAGACCTTATATCTGGCAACAGGACTCCACACCCTGCTACATAAACAGAAAAACCAGGCCATGGCTGTCAGACAATTTCTGCAACCACATCACCCCACTACATCTGTCCATCAAACTTCCCAGGCTGCAACCCTCTTGATTATTATGTGAGAGGCGCAGTTGAGCGAGCGACCAACAAAAATCCTTGTAAAACCAAAGATGATTTAAAGGCAAGGATTATGGTTGTATTCTCCAACTTAAATAAGAAGACCGACCAGAAGAGCTGCAGAAGATTCCGAGGTCTTCTGGAAGTCGTAGTTGAAGCCCATGGCGATTTTATTCAATAAATCTACTATGTCTGGTAATGAGACTCTGTACCATACCACACAAGCAGCAGGACCCACTCATGGCTGTTAGATAATTTCTGCGATCATATCACCCCTGGCATCTGGCCACTTAACTCCCCAGACTGAAGCCCCCTTGATTATTATGCGTGGGGAACAGTTGAGTGAGCGACCAAAAAAAAAAAGATGAACTGAAGGCCAGGATTACGGCATCATTCACCAACTGAAAGAAGTTGACCATCCAGAAGAATTGCAGGAGATTTCCAAGTCGTCTGCAGGTTTGAAGCCAATGGCGATTTTATTGAATAAATTTACTCTTTAGTATTTCAAGGTATGCTTGTGTAATTTTGGTAGATATGTCTGTTAAAATGGAATGTCAATATTATTTTCATTTTTGCGTAATTTAGACGACAATTTATCCATCGCACACTGAATGTCAAATATCTCCTTGTAAAGGAAACGGCGGAATGGATATGTCCCCATCGTAAGAAGGGTACTACGGCTGCTATATTGGGTGGACATTAGCCGTCTGTGTTATATCCACTGATCTTTTAATACTGTTTCTTTCTTTCTTTTACTACTGCTTCTTTCTTTTCCTCTTTCTTTCTTCCTTTCTTTCTTTCTTTCTTTTTTCTTGTAATACTTTTTCTTTCTTTCTTTTACTACTGCTCTTTCCTTCACTCATTCTCCCTTTTTTTAATTCTTTTTTTCTTTCTTTTAATACCGTATCTTTTCCCTTTCTTTTTTTCTTTCTTTCTTTCTTTCTTTCTTTCTTTTAATACTGTATCTTTCTTTCTTTTACTACTGCTTCTTTCCTTCACCCTTTGTTTCTTTGTTTCTTTTAATACTGTTTCTTTCTTACTTTTACTACTGCTTCATTACTTAACTCTTTCTTTCTTTCTTTTAATACTGTTTCTTTCTTTCTTTCTTTTACTACTGCTTCTTTCCGTCACACTTTCTTTCTTTCTTTTAATACTCATTCTTTATTTCTTTTACTACTGCTTCTTTCTTTCCCTCTTTCTTTCTTTCTTTCTTTCTTTCTTTCTTTCTTTCTTTCTTTCTTTCTTGTAATACTGTTTCTTTCTTTCTTTTACTGCTGCTTCTTTTCTTTCACTCCGTCTCCCTTTATTTTTCTTTCTTTCTTTCTTTTAATACTGTTTCTTTATTTCTTTTACTACTGCTTCTTTCCTTCACTCTTTCTTTCTTTATTTCTTTCTTTCTATCTTTCTTTATTTCTTTCTTTTTTTAATACTGTATCATGCTTTCTTTTACTACTTTTACTACTTTCCTTCACTCTTCCTTTCTTAACCTCTTTCTTTCTTACTTACTTTCTTTCTTTCTTTTAATACTGTTTCTTTCTTTCTTTTACTACTGCTTATTTCCTACACTCTTTCTTTCTTTCTTTCTTTCTTTTTCTTTCTTTATTTCTTTTAATACTGTTTCTTTATTTCTTTTACTACTGCTTCTTTCGTTCACTCTTTCTTTCTTTCTTTCTTTCTTTCCCTTTTTCTTTTAATACTGTTTCTTTCTTTCTATTACTACTGCTTCTTTTCTTCACTCTGTCTTTCTTTCTTTCTTTTAATACTGTTTCTTTCTTTCTTTTACTACTGCTGCTTTTTTCACTCTTTCTTTCTTTCTTTCTTTCTTTCTTTTAATACTCTTTCTTTCTTTTACAACCGCTTCTTTCCTTAACTCTTTCTTTCTTTCTTTTAATACTGTTTCTTTCTTTCTTTTACTACTGCTTCTTTTTTCACTCCTTCTTTCTTTCTTTCTTTCTCATTGCCATAGAACAGTTTTGTTATTTTCTTTGTTCCTTCTTTATTTTCTTAACGAACAATATTTCTTCATTTTTTCATTTATTCGCCCTTTTCCTGCAACAAATCTTTTCCCTTTCTTTCTTTCTTTCTTTCTTTCTTTCTTTCTTTTAATACTGTATCTTTCTTTCTTTTACTACTGCTTCTTTTCTTCACTCTTTCTTTCCTTCTTTTAATACTGTTTCTTTCTTTCTTTTACTACTGCTTCTTTCCTTCACTCTTTCTTTCTTTCTTTCTTTTAATACTGTTTCTTTCTTTTACTACTGCTTCTTTCCTTCACTCTTTCTTTCTTTCTTATTGCCATAGAACAGTTTTGTTATTTTCTTTGTTACTTCTTTATTTTCTTAACGAACAATATTTCTTCATTTCGTTTTTTTATTCACCCTTTTCCTGCAATAAATTTTTTCCCCTTCTTTCTTTCTTTCTTTCTTTCTTTCTTTCTATCTTTCTTTTTTCTTTCTTTCTTTCTTTCTTTCTTTCTTTGTCAGTTTCTTTTCTCTGTCTTTTTGAATAATCTCTTATTTTTTCTTTTTCTATTCCTCTGCTCTGACCTTTTAAATTTTCTCCAATATAAAATAGTCTTTTCTTTCTTTCTTTCTTTCTTTCCTTCTTTCTTTCTTTCTTTCTTTCTTTCTTTCTTTCATCGCAGCAAAAAAGGCTCATTTTCCGACTGTGCATTTCACAAGCCGTGCCTGCTGCGCCAACACCAAGAAAGCCCAGCGCCACGCATGCGTGATGTGGATTTTAATAAACCTACCTCACCGAAAATCCTTGTCCGCTCACAATATGGCCGCTATTAATCCCCTATAAATCATATTGCACAGTCACCACAACTCCCCAGCATTTAACCAATGACCACCCCGGTCCATCTTCCCGACACTCGTGCCGGCAGTCTTTCGGCTTTGACCAATTTTCATTCCAGAACGCTACATCCAATATCCGAATACTTTCGCCAGCAGTGTCGATAGCGTTTTGACCGTTTTCGTAATCGTCGGTCTGTATTCATGGCGAAGATTTTCGCTATATTCAGAAAGATGCATTTATATTTGTTTGTATAGCTCTCTGTTTGTATTTACGTGTTCCTTTCTTGCTGAGTATGAACGACGATATGGATGTATTCGGGTATGTATATGTATATGGAAACATCTTATCAAGTCTTTATATGAAATAGGGATTTAATAACTTTAGCTAAGTCCAACACAAGGCCATATTAGTGAAATGCGTGTGAGAAAACACACGCAATTAACTACTAGACTGGCAAAAAAGAACTTATATATATATATATATATATATATATATATATACTAGAAGCATGGCCCGGCGTTGCCCGTGCTTCATTCAAAAATCGTACGACTCATACAGCAATCGCTATCACTTGACTTAAAATATTTTTGCTCTTCCTTGCCTTTAAAGGGGTGACCTTTGCCATGCTGATGTTGCTACGTGCCTTAATTTTTGCACTGCAAATTTTTTCTAAGCTCTATACTAAACATTACATCTCTTACGAAAAAAGAACTAAACAAAATGAATACAAAACGATCAGCTTTAAAAAAGGACTCGTAACTGGAAAAGCTTAATGAAAAAGAATGTTAACAACAAATACTTTTTCACACCCAACCCAGTTCTGCGGAATCAGAATCAACGTTGAGTTTAAGCAAGCGAATGAGCTAATTGGAGTAAAGTGCCATGCAGATTTAAATTTTTCCCACTTGTGACGAATGCAGCTATCGATTTTTTTGCATGCTAGCATGCTAGTTAATATTAGTGTCAGTCAGCCGTTGGCTCTCACGCTGGGCAATAGAATCTTCCTGCTTATTCGTGGCAGCCAGCTATAGGCTCTCACTCTGGCCAGTACAAAATGGCCGCAAACTACATGAAAACTGGTGTAGAAGCAGGAAAAAATCGATTATTTCCACTATCGATGGGAGTTGAGAAATGCAAAGTCGGTCTTGGCCTTCCTGCTACCTTGGAGCATGTGCATGTAATTTTGGTGCAAATCCGTCGAAAATTGGGGTCGTGCATTCGTTACATTCACACACACACATCCTGCCTTATATATATATATATATATATATATATATATATATATATATATATATATATATATATTCAAAAATTAACCGACTTTACTTTTAACCCAGAAACTAATGCCGCATGGACAAAATGTTTTAGGTGGGGTTGACGCCACTCCTACCGTGTTTGTATGAAAATTTTGGCGCCGGTAGGTTGCGTCAGTTCGCGGCTGTTACGACTAGAGTACAGGCGTGCAGTGCGCGTTCGTAGCATTTTCTTTTTTACGCTAGATGTCCGAATGCATCGAGCAGAGTTATTGTATCTGATTTTGCCAAAAGATTGATAAGATTTAAGATCAAACCATCCAGAAGATTCACCGGATCATTGGCAATCATCCAATCAGATCTAGAATTGAGACAACCAATTCATATATGGCCGAATTTTTAGCCACGTAGTCGTAAGGCTAAAAAGCAACCACAAAGAAAAATCCAAAATTCTAGTCGAAATTAGTTAGATATAAAAGAAAAATAAATAAATAAAAATAGATAAAATTCAATGTTTTCAACTTGCGAGCGAATATGTTCTATGATCAGCCATGCCCTCCTCTTCTCTTCACAAATTCTTTCCCACTTTATCTACTCTTCCATCCGTGAACTTTGAAGCGACCCGACGCGAGAATGACCTTGTTCCAAAATTTCGCAGCTATCAGGCGGTTGACAATAAGTGAATTCCAGGCACCATCAGGATCTCTTGCTGCGATTCACGTGATCAGACCCTACTAAGCGTGGATTGAAATTTTGGCCATCACACAAACAATGCGTGATTTGCGCCTCATGCTCCTGCGTACCCGGTCAAGGACGAAGAGAACCCACGTGACTGCCTTTGGGGACAGCAAAAATCTAAGAAAAGGATTTTCAGTTTCCGTCTGGCCAGTGGCAGATGAACGTCGCTGGGCAAAATCGTCCCGATTCCAAATAGACTGTCCACTGAGATGAAGAAGACATCAAAGTCGGTCGACTAGAGATGAAAGGACTGCTATAAAACTGAATCGACCCAACGAAACGCCGGAACGAGATGCTGTGGAGCCCGAACAATACCGAATGAAAAGGAACCCAGGAAAATTGCCGGTCGACCAAAATATTGTTTTAGCATAAGAACTCTCGCTTCGGCGAATCAGAACTTTGTGCGGAAATATCAGCTCGACTGACAGATAAGTTGATTCCTTTCGCTTGAACATTTTTTTTTGTATATATATGTATTCGCTCGCACCTCCTGCTTATTCATGGTCCCCTTCTCCTTTGTTAAATAAATTTTATATTTTTCCTTTTTTACCCATTTATGTATTTATAAATAAATGTTTATTTTGAAATCCATCGTCTTGTGTCTGTTCTTCGTTGACTCTCTTGTGTCGCTTCCATTTCTGAATGAAGACCGAGAAAGGATGCCACGTTTTCCTTTTTTTAAAACCCGTGGCTCATTTATATGCTACAAGTTCGTAACAATATATATATATATATATATATATATATATATATATATATATATATGTGTGTGTGTGTGTGTGTGTGTGTGTGTGTGTGTGTGCATATGAATTTATAATTAAGGTAATAGGGTACTGAAGGTAAGCGAAAAGAAAGGATTAAACCTGAACTGCAATAAAACAAAGTACATAGTTGTTAGCAAAAGATGATCCCAGAATGAAAATTACAAATCTGAGATACCAAAACCAAAGAAACGCTGAAATTTAAATATCTGGGAAGCGTTTTAATGGAGGACAGAATGTGTGAAATCCGAAGGCGTATTGGGATAACCAAGGAAGCATTCCAAAACCTAAGAAGAGTACTAAGTATTAGAAAGATTTCGCTAGAAACAAAAGAAAAGAGTTCTAAACTCCTATGTGATATCATTCCCCTCTCTCTGGCAGTGAATGCTGACAATCTCCTT
>OZ010572.1:72379883-72417383 GCA_963932145.1 Acanthosepion lycidas
ATAGTTTTTTTTTTAGATGTTAAGAATATGTCTTTGTTTATAGTTTCAGATTTTGACCGAGTTAAATATATTTTTTGACTGGCGCTATTCAGCCGCCACTCAAGTCGGCATATTGTTTTATAGGTTTCCTTTCATATTTTTTTTTATTTCCTAATTTTCCATTTTTCTTTTCTGGAAAACTAGAATTCATTGTTTGCGTTGTTAATTTTATTCTGGCGGGCTTATTTTGTGCTACAGTCGTTAGTTGATAGATTTCGAAAGATTTTGTTTTATTTACTTTGTTTTTGAGGTAATTTCCTACAACACAAGAGATCAATCAGAAGTAGAGAAAAGACGAAGTCAAGAAGTAAATTGTACTTTAAGAAAAATATCGATTTTTTTTGCTATAGGATTTAAGCACACACAGATACACTTATACATATACACACCTATATATATATATATATATATATATATATATATATATATATATATATATATATATATATATTCCTTGACGATCCGCTTAGGTGAAACTTGGGTAGGTTTGTCTGGCTCACTAGGTTTATCTAGATTCTACGATTGTATTGAGCTCTTTTAGTTAGTTAGTTGCTTACTCGTGTCGGGGGTTTTCTTTGGGCTTTAAACCTGTATCTGTGCGATTTTTTCGACAAACTTTCATGTTTGTAGCTCTTTCTTTTTTTAAAAAATTTTTCCTTCGAGATTGATTTGATTATTGGCAATTCCAAAATTCGAAGGTTTTTCGAACCTGGTATAGTTACATATATATATATATATATATATATATATATATATATATATATATATATATATATATATTCAAATAGAGTGTAAAGGATAAGAAACCAGAAGTGTTGAAACAAAATGGCTATTTTTGTAGTGATTTTATAACATATTTATGTTATAATTTTCGAATAAATAATTATATATATATATATATATATATATATATATATATATATATATATATATATATATATATATAGGAAAGAACACGTTAGGTAAATAATCCGGAGTTCTTTAGTATTTTTGTTTTTATTTTAAAAAAAACAGTGCTCTATACAGAAATAGAACTTAAATTATATACTAAATTAAAAAGGTTAAACTTCCTTGACTTAACTCTAGACTTAATGAACAACATATACCCTAACAGAATGTGACACTATTTAGCGTTTGGCTAACTAATTAAGCGTGAAAATTAAAAGCGAGAAATACTTAAGGCGAGAAGAAGCTATCACGAAAGACATACTGAGCGATGTTATTTTTTTTAACAAAAGAAAAGTGGTAAAGATTTTATTTTCATTTGCGAAAAAAAAAAAGTATAGGAAATTCGTAAGATCTCGGATCTGTCGGAGTTAATTTATGCCATGACGCGGCGAATAAAAGATAGCAATCTGCCCATGGCAATAATGAAAATTTCAAATTGGTCAAATGACTTACAAAGCAGGATGCTAAAAGATAATCAGATTTAGGTCGAGCATCGACCGAGAAATAGATCAGCTGAGACCACCCGAAAGCAAAAGGGAAGAGGAAGAGGAAAAGGAAAAGAATAAACCATTAACTATCTTCGGAGATATCATTTGGTTTTGGAAAGGGACCACCTGTTTTATGTCCAGACCGGGCCATGATAAAAGTTTGTTACCTGGACAGATTGTGGCGAGAGAAGTACGAAGGCGTTGAGGACACAACGAGATTCTGATAATCACTTGACGAAAATCTCGTTGATGAATTCCAGATGACATTCAGTTAAAATAGAGACTTAATGACCACACTACGAATCGTGAGGGTCCCAGTCGGGGAAAAGAAAGAAAAGAAAAAGGAAGATTTTTATTTCATTGAGCGATAATTGTAAACTGAGGCCAGACTAGCCACACCTACACTGCCGAGCGTTCATTGGCTGAATGGTGGCGTGAGCGATGGGCGAAGGTAAATATATGAGAAAGAAGCGATACCTGTTGACGCCTCTGAGGGGATTGGTGTGAGATACCAATATGAGAAAGGAAGAATTTGGGAGGACAATTCCCTTAAAACCCCTCTAAAACAGAAAGTAATTGACTTCCAAAAATGGCAAGTGATAAATTTTCCTGTCCGAAAACAAAGAAAATCCTTATTGCGGATTTGGAATTATCGAGGAACCCAAACCACGACAGGCCTCCACCCGGTTTTTGTCGGCGTCCATATAAACGGAGTCACAGGGCAGAGACAGTGGCAGTTGGGAAGACGCAGAGTGACAGAGCAGACAGAGTTGAGCTGTGAGCTCGGTGACCAGCATCGCAGCTGACTGAAAGATATCCACGCATTCCGACTTAGACTTCTAACCAAAAACATTTTTTTTGAAGAACGACTTAGACTCACACCACCAAAACAAGTTTTACGAATATCGCCTGAAAATACCAAAAAACAGTTTCTTGAAGAACAACTAAAGATATTAAGACTCGCCTAACAAACACAAAGTGTCATGTATCCATAGAAGCGGTTTGGGAGAAAGACACAGTCCTGTATTCAGCAACCAGATATAAAGATATTTGTTATTCTTTTTTTTAACACATTTGAACTTTTCAAGTTCTTACTTTATTTTCTTTTACATATATTTGTGCAGTGTCACCTTTGCTCGAATTCGGCTTGCATTACGGCCCGGCGACTGATTGATTTCGTCTACCTAAGATCAAGTCACAACGTGGGTAGGTTAGACTAGAAATCAAAGCAGTTAGTTCGGTAACCAGACGTTGGAGGCGAGCTGGGAACGACAGAGCTGATACCGAATCTAACCAGATTTCCACCCGAATCAGCCAAGGGTTAGAAGGTCACATTTGGCGCCGCAACCAATACCAAGTCACATTGTCCGTCACAGGATAGTACGCGCGGGAGATGCACAGGGTGGCGTCACAAGAAAACCTAACACCAATCCATTGTATGTACACCCTAAGTCAAACCACCCTCCATCTATAATTAATCATATACCCACATCAATAGAGAAAAGTATCAGCATGAACTCCGCTAATAAGGAAATATTCCAACAACACAGTAATTTTTATAACACAGCTCTAAAAAATAGTGGATACAAAAACGCTAACCTAAATTATAGAAACAATAGTACTTACCAGAAGAAAAACAGGAAAAGAAAAATCATTTGGTATACCTCTCCGTTCAACCAAATTGTTAGTATTAAGCTAGGACATAAGTTCCTAGTTTTAATTGAAAAACACTTTCCTACTAATAGCAGACTTAGGAAGATCTTTAATAAAAAAAAAAAATACCTTAAAATTAAGTTCCAGTTACAGGGAAAATCTAGAAAGAATCATAAAAAAACATAATAATAAAATCCTGGAAAAACACGCATGTCAAAACAGTATTAATAAAATCTTAGACAAGAATTAGACAAAAATAATGAAAAATTATGTGACTGTAGAAATCCTGAAGACTGTCCGTTGGAAAATAAATGCCGCAGAAAATCTGTGGTATACTAATGCACTATCTCATCCATTGAGTTTCCTAACACTGATAGGATATACATTGGTTCAACGAAGAATGAATTTAAATTAGATGGAGACAACACAAAAGCTCCTTCAATAATATTAGAAATAGAAATCAGATATCTCTATCCAAATACTTTTCGCCTTTAAAAAAAAATGAATAAAACACCAAAGGTAAAATGGAAAATAATAAATAGAGCAAGAACTTGTAAAACCTGGGATGACCCATGCCCTTTATGCCTACATGAAAAACTACACATTATTAAGTTTTTAAATCATGAAAATTTATTAAATCATAGACATGAGTTAACGGTTTTCTGCCGACATCAACAAATTTTCGCATTAAATAATTAGCATAAAAATTAAATTTCATTATCTAATAAAAGGTTTAAAAGCTTAGCCCAATCACAAAATAGAAAAAAAGCCTTTATGAAGTCGTCAAAAAAAACAAAAAAAAACAGATTGTAGCTCAGTGCGACGTTTTTAATTACGAAACAACCCTTTAGAAAAAGTAAATAAATAAATAAAAGGATAAATAAATGAATAAAGAAATAAAATAAAACAAGGTTCTCTTAACGACATATTATGGTGCCAAAAGTAATCTTTGACTGTGACTGACTAGACGGTGTACTCACATGAATGCCAGGTCACGCTTGGACATAAGGTAAGCCGTACATTCAGTTATCATCATGAGGAAGAAAACAGACAACCACTTGCTGGCCCGTGTGAGTATAGTTTTGCTCTAGCAGACACCCATTTACATTTTTTTTTCTTCGTTTTTAAATTTATCTATTTTTTCTCTCCCCCAACTCAAAGACATTTTGTCCCAATGATTCTCCCTTATTTGATAGTTTAGTCAGAAATCCCGGTTCGAAAGAAAAATCAGGAAGAATGGAAAATTGAATGTTTTTGGCTACATGCGATAATAAATCCGGATAACCTTAACTTCAATTTCTTTTTAGAACAGACAATGGGACTTATACAAAGTTAAAACTTAATGTGATAGGGTATAGCGAAGTGAGATATAGGACTCCTTACCTGTTATCTCCCCACACCCCAATCCTTCCCTCTGTTTGTGTCGTCCTTTTTTGCGTTATCTGTAATAGGAGTAGATAGTCTCTTCTACCGCCCGGACAACACTCCTCCCCTTCTATTGGACATGAGTAGAGGCTTACACCTTGTTTCTTGTCTAGGAAGGGGTTCCCGGTACTCTTTCTCTCCCCGGCCTCTGTATTAGTGTAGCTCTGTTTCTCCCGTGATGTGTACAGTCAGTGGCATCACCTCTTCATTCTGAGGGTACACGGTTGACAGTTCTCTGGTCGCTGTTTTTGACTGGCAGTTAGGAGCCCTAACTCTTGCGTAGCGTCTTGAGCGGCCGCTCTGATCAACAGTTGTATAATACCGGGGTGTTTGTAGTGCCATGTCGCGCATGGAAAGGTGTATCCGCAGTCACCTCCGGTGGGCAGCCCTGAGGCCACATAATGATGCAGATTTTGTCAACTCCTCTCTGCCCGCGTCACGGTCGAAACTGTCTATTTCTTTTACTTCGGGCCTTCTCATCTTACAAACAAAATTCAACATGAGTTAAAAAAACCGAAAGATCAACCCTAAACCAGCCTCTCAAAAACCACGTAAACCCCTCAACATTTCGTTCTCCAACATCCGGGGCATTAGGACAAACTTCTGCAGTCTGGAATCTTTCCTCACTGCAAACGGCCCGGATATACTGGCTCTCTGTGAGACAAACCTTGTCTCATCTATCACCTCTTCTGATCTCTCGATCTCCGGCTATCTTCCTCTCCTCAGAAAAGACTCTCTAACCCACATGCACGGTCTTGGTGTCTACATCAAGGAACATCTCCCTCTGGCCAGAGAGTCCTCTCTCGAATCGCCAGACCAGTCATACATGTATCTCCGACTCTCTCTCCTCAATGCGGTAAGCTATCTCTTCTTCGTTTACCGCTCTCCATCCTCTCAAGACTGTGAGATACTCCATAGCATTTCTGACAGCATAGACAAGGCTCTCTCCCTCCACCCGTTTGGTCACATTTTTGTGTTTGGTGACTTTAACGCCCATCACACCTTATGGCTTAAGAATGCTACTACTGACCACGCAGGCATTCAAACGCTCAATTTTTCAATCTCCCATTCCTTCACACAGATAGTTAACTTCCCCACTCGTTTTGCCTTCAACCGGGAAGGTAAAGCCTCTCTTCTCGACCTGTGCTTTACCTCCATCCCCGAATCCTGCAGCGCCTCGCAACTCTGCCCTCTTGGTAACTCTGATCATGCAGTAGTATCAGTTAACATCTCCTTCAACTCCACCCCCTATAAAGAACCTCCTACAACTAGAACTTCGTTCTACTATCAACGAGCTGACTGGGACGCGTTCCGTGATTTCCTACGCGATGTCTCCTGGGATGGAGTCTTTAAGCTCCCCGTCCAAGAATGTGCTTCTGAAGTCTCTTCCTGGGTTAAAACTGGAATGGACGCTTTCATCCCATCAAGGAAATATAGGGTCAAGCCTGGCTCCTCCCCCTGGTTCTCGGCTGCATGCTCAGCCGCCATCGCCCATAGGAACCACTACTTCCACCTATTCCGTAGCGACATGTCTGACTGAAATAGACGTCTCTTTGCCTCCGCCCGTAACGAATGTAAGCGTGTCCTCAACGATGCTAAGTCACTATTTGCGGTTCGGATGAAGGAACGTATTGCATCTCGCAAATTTGGTTCCAAAGATTATTGGCGTCTCTGCAAGAGCGTATTGAACAATTGCAAACCCTCTATACCTCCTTTATTCAACCAGTTCGAAGTCCTGACCTCCTCTACCGACAAGGCTAAATGCTTTGCTCGGAAATTTTCATTCAAGTCGACGCTCGACTCTTCCGGTGTACCCATACCCGACTTCCCTGTTAGAACTGAGGCCATATTCAGTGGGTTAAACATAACCCCTTCTTTGGTACTGGGCGTTATCTCCAATTTAGACCCTAACAAGGCTAGTGGTGGAGACGGGATACCAGCCATTGTCTTGAACCACCTCACTTCCCATAATCTGCTCTCAGACAAGCAATGTGGTTTCCGCTTTGCCCAATCTACAGCCGATGTGATAACGGCCATCACTGAAACAGTCTACCGAGCTCTTCAAAATAACGGGGAAGCCCGAGCCGTCGCACTAGACATCTCCAAAGCATTTGATAGGATTTGGCATGCCGGCCTTCTTCGCAAGCTCCAGGGTTATGGCATCACGGGTCGATTATATAACCTAATACGATCATTCCTGTCAAACCGTAAATTGAAGGTCGTTCTCAATGGATTCTCCTCTAGTTTCTATACCACGAACGGAGGTGTTCTTCAAGGCTCCATCCGAGGCCCCACTCTATTCCTTATCTACATAAATGACCTTCCTGACGCAATAACTTCCCAAGTTGGCATCTACGCGGATGACACCACAATTTATTCCTGCCTCAAAAACAAATCTAGTCTCGCTGACAAAACTCGCCTGGCCGTTCGTCTCGAAAAGGACCTCCAATCGATTGTGAACTGGGGCATGAATTGGTTGGTCAACTTCAACGCTTCTAAGATAAAACTGCTCTCTATTAATCACCACAGAGATCCTTCCCTTCCCTCCATTAGAATGTCTGACGCTTAACTTCTCGAGAGCAACTCTCTGCGGCTTCTCAGTCTCACGTTGACTGCTGACCTGAGATGGAATAAATACATTGAATCAATTGCCTCGTCCACTGAAAGGAAAGTTGGCTCCTTGAGCCGCGCCAGGAAGTTTTTCTCCCCGGAGTCGATCCTCCAGATCTGCAAATCAACAATTCGCCCTTGCATGGAGTATTGCTGACATATATGGTCTGGTGACCCTTCTGTTTGCCTCGGGGTTCTTGATAGGCTCCAGAGGCGGATATTCAATGTAGTTAGCCCTGTCCTGGCGTCTCGTCTTCAGTCACTTTCTCACAGACGCGCCGTCGCCTCCCTCTGTCTGTTCTACAAATACTTTCATGGAAATTGCTCCGAGGAGCTGCATTCGCTGGTTCCCAGACGTCACGAGTTCCAGCGCCTTACGAGGCTGGCATCCCGCTCTCACCCCTTCACTGTCAAAACTCCTAAATGTAGCCGTCTCTTCTACTCTAATAGCTTCATATCTCGCACATCTCGCCTGTGGAACTCCCTTCCTTTTTCTTGTTTCCCTGTGAGCTATAATCTCCAGCTATTCAAGTGTAATGTCAATCGACATCTCCAGTTGCCTTGATCTATCTACTACCCTCATCCTTTCTTCTATCACTCCTATCTGATCTTCCTCTAAATTTTCTGTAACCCCTTGCGTCCTAGTGGCTTCCTGCCTTGCTTGGGGTGAAATGCTTAAAATATATATATATAATGTAATGGTGCTCTATATTTAATTAAACAATATTAATTTCATTTTCCGAAATTACATTTGCCGGAATGATTTAGAAAGAGTGACGATTTCGATAAGAGTTGTAAGAATTAACAATTTGTATCCACATATCAGTCAACTTCGGAAAGAGGTCAAGCCAAGGCGGGGTCGGGGTGTCCATTTCAAAGCGAATGATGGCATTCATATACGCACATCTTCTGGTCCGTCACAGCGACAGATAGCTGTTGGCATCATCGTACGTTGTTAAGTGTCTAAAGAATATTTTTTCTAAAGGGTTGTTTCGTACATACAGGCGTTGCACTGAACTACAATTTGTGTTTTTGACGACTTGATAAAGGTTTTTTTTTTATCTTATGATTGGGTTAACCTTTTAAATCTTTTATTAGACTATGAAATTTAATTTTTTTATGCTAATTCTTTAATGCGAAAATGTGTTGGTGTCGGCAAACACACACACACACACACACACACACACACACACACACACACACATATATATATATATATATATATATATATATATACAACAGCCTGTTCGGAAAGTAATTATGTTTTACCGGGATGGATATAAAACCACTTAATTTCTTCAAATATCATTTATTACTAATATAATCACTAATTATTTTTGATTTGCCAAATACAAGGCTGAAGTTCCACTGATATTGGAGGGTTGCTTAATGAGTGGTGATATGAATTAAAGAAGAGAAGCGAAAATCATGAGGTTATGGAGGATAGACAGTGATTGACCCTTGACCTGAAAAGGTTAAAATCCTAGCATCCAGGGTTGCCTCAAGGCGGAAGTCTGCTCCACAGATTAGTAACTTTGGGAAAAAAAGTGCAACTGCTTTTTTGGCAATTCGTATACGAAAGGAATGTGTTTGGTTCGACTCCGTGGACGTAGAGTGGCGGTTTTTAGATCTAAATGTCCATACTAAGGAACACTTTGTCCGAACATTTGTTATAGAAATAGCGATTTTTTTATTCCATGTTTAAGAAATCCGGCCTTCAAGGAGCATTAATTACAGAATACTTTAATAGATTCTTCTATTTGATTATTAGTTATTGTCGTTAATCTCTCGCTAGTGATTAATTTCGAAATTATACATTAAAGTTTCTGTTTTCCTGATACTTTTCCTTTTATTATGCTTTCCCCACTTCTTTTTAGTAAACCCATTGTGTCACAGTGGCATTCACGCCTGGCTTGGGATGAAATGGTTATATATAAAAAACAAAAAACAAAAAGAGTATAAATATATACCAAAGTTCAGGGTATATATACGATAGAGTACACTCAGCTGTTTCAATTATCCGCTTGGGTTTCTTGGAAGACATTCCCTGCGGATACAGAGGGCAATCTCATATAGGACATTTTTTTTGACATATGCACAAGAAAATGTGTAGACGCGCAAACACACAGAGAGGTTTTCGTAGCTGAGATAATAGTATATTTCCAACCACAGGCTTTGGTGCCATTAAATGGGACCAATGTTTCGAAGGTCTGATTCGAACCATCAGAGATATTTCCTTCAGAAATAAATGATCTGAGGTTACCACAATATATATTGGGCTCACTCTAAGTAAGTATTTTAATCGGTATGACCTGAGAAATAAAAAAGCCTTGAAACCGGGACGGTTGGCTTAGATGAAACCCAAGCAACTAAGTGCAGAATCAGGACTCGAAATATGTCAGTGCGTGCCCCAACTTAATCAAGAAAATGAACCCAGCTTAAATTAAGATATACTCAAACGAGACACCTTGATAACAAGAAGTTGCATGAACATATATCCTCCGAGGAGAGTGAGACAATTCATCATGACCTCACAGGAAGAAGATCGAATGTTCGAAGAAACTACATACCCTCGATTAAGTTTTGCTTAGTCCAGTAGTGAGTAAATAATTATTTTAGATAAGTTACTCTCATATTCTTATCAGTAACATTTTTAACAACATTTTTAATATAACTTTGTGTAAACTGTTGAAACTTGTTAAATTCTATATTTTTCAAGCGATACCATATTGATTTTCTATAATTTTATTGGTTTTCTAATGTTTTCAAATACCATATTAAATTTTCAAACAACCGTGTTTAAAGTTCAAAAAGTAACCAAATCAGCTAGTTTTTGCGCGTAAATGTCAATGTTTTCAACAGTTTATAAAACCGAAAATTTTTAATATAACCCTATAAACCCCTTGATGACCCTATAAACCCCTTGATGCCTCAATTGCTTTTCAAGTGTATTTTGTAGCAGTATTCCAAATTTCAACGAAAATTTCAGTAAATACTGAGATTATATCTAGTAACTGAAATAGTCACTTGCAATTCACTGAAAATCAACACTGGGACCTCCAGGAATTAGGGGACCATAAAATCGATTAAATAAAAAACTTAAAAAAAATTACTATTAGTCTTAAACCTGTCATCTGGCTTGGAATTTTGGACCCCTAAGTTGAACCAATGGGACCCCCAATTTTTCAAATTTCTTCGATTTCGACGGAATTTTCTATGTATGTTACAATCTTAAAATGAATCAAAAACGATTATCAGATTTTGAAAACTACATAAGGGGCCCCAAAGATGACCTATGAACATCTTGCTGCCCCATTAGTCTTTCAATTGTAGTGGTTAGCAGCATTCCGATGAAAATTTGCACATAATTTGTTTTTAGATCAATCAAATCAAAATCAATACTGACACCCCATGTGTCATAAATACATTATTAGTTTTTCACATGGTTTTCCCGTTTTGGTACTGAAATAGTTTAGTTCGCATTAGCTTGACGGCAAAAATTATATTCTTCCTTAACAAACAAGAATAAGTGCAAACGAAAGTGTGCACCGATGAGAGAAGTGCACGTAGGTATAAGTCGCGTATGCGAGATCGGTCCGGATGTGTAATCTGTACAATTGATTTTGCTCCACCTGCAATGATCGGTCGAGTTATGTAGTGCGTACTATCGATTTTGCTTAACGTATAGTGTTCATTAGTGCTATGTGATGAAATAAATGCAAAAAAATCTCATTCGCATCAAAGTTGTCATCCAGTAAAAAGGTAGGCTGCCTTTATGCATGTATATTTTGAATTTTTGATACTTTAAATTTAAATTTGTGAAAATTATATTATTAAAAATGTTTAAGTGTAAATGCTAATTTTTAATTATGTATTTATCATCTTCTAATCAGCGTTAAATAATGCTTACTAACTCATATATTTGGAAACTTTATCCCTAAAATTTTGACAGTTACTATTAGTCTTAAATCTGAAAAATTCACTTATAATAATGTAAAGACTCTCTTTCGATTCATTTATAATTATGCTAAACTTAGCATGTACGCTTTAACGTTTATAGTCAGTAGGTTTCTAGCTGCACGTTAATTTTTATTTTTATCACTGGAACATTTTTTGGTAGTCTATTTTTAAATAAATCCTAACTTTACGAGCTTGCTTATAATTGTTTACCACGTTCCTATGGTCTCCTTTATAAACTTGCATTTAATTTATTGTGGCGATATTTCCATTAATGTGTATAATATTCTTGCTTTTTAATTGATTACTTCATTGTTATTCAAAAAGCTTAGCCAAACTCCTCCAACTACAGCCTGACAGTAATGCCAAGAAAGCGAAATCCTTCACTTGGACGTGCTACTATTACAGCCAAACTCATGAAAGCACGGAGAAGAAATGCTTCACAACAAGAAACTCAAATTAGACTGACACAAAATGCTATTCGTACAGCTAATGCAAGGTCAGCAGAAACTAATGAGCAACGGTTAACTAGACGAGTAAGGAACGCTGCCCCAACTTATGCTACTCGAGCCGTCGAAAGTGAGGGGCAAAGAACAATTCTATACAGTTTTTGTGAACGTTGGTTTTCAGCCTTGGCACGGCTGCTAGGAGAAGTCTTTATTGAATTTCTTCTCCTTCCAACGCATGTTGTTCATTCGATGTAGTTTGATCAAAAGCTGTCAACAAAGCATTTCACCTCAACAATTTTTGAAGATTGATTGCGATTAATGTACTCTTCATTTGCTGACAAAGTTTTATGTATCTTCTTTACTTCTGTAAAAAAAAAACAACAACTTTCTCCTGTTATAAATGTTTTCAGACTCCATGTCATTATAATTTTTCGTCATATAGATAAGAGGCACTAAAGAAAAATCTTTACAGATTGGACAAGGTTCGTGATCTTCGGATAACGCTGCTAGTATATATATATATGTATATATATATATATATATATATATATATATATATATATATATATATATATATGTGTGTGTGCGTGTGTGTGTAGTACTACATACGTACAAACTCCAAGACCAGTGTAAGATTTTGGTATTAATTAAAAGCCGTCACATGGAAAATGTCGCATGCTTATGAAGCAAATCAAATATACATAGCCGCGTGTGGATAAGCACACTGAAGTAAACACGATAATGCAGAAGTCGGCCGCCTTCAGATAATTCTGTTTACACTTACAGATAGGCATTCAAAAGAATTCACACTAAAACCCAACTCCCCTCCCACGCAGAAATAATATTGATGATAATTATAATAAAAGAAAAGCAACGCCTGTCTTGTTTCTATATTTAAACGGATCAATGTATTTCAGCATTGTTTTATTAATGGCCCTGGCAATGATAAAATGTGGTAATTTATAGAAAAGACGATCAAATTGGTAACTACAAGATGGAAGGCGGAAAAAAAAAACTATTTTTGTGTTTTGTCTGAATTCTTTTCTTTGGCTGCTTAAACTACTCAAATGTGGGTCAGCAATCAAGTTCTGATATTCTGTTTGAAAACAATTTTAAATATTCGGATGTTTAAATTTAAGTTGGTAACTTGGCAAACCAATTGTTAAAACAAAATTGCGCCCTTTGCTTGTACAGTGCTTTTCAGCAGAAATAAATTGGGAAAACTTTAGGTAACAAAAATGCGTTTATTCTAGATATTCACCATCTTTCATATAACTTGCTTCTTCAAAACTTGAATGAACATTGCTCTCCAAAACTTCCTGTTCCTTGTCACTGAAAAAATAAACCCTTTGATTTTGTTTTAACCAATGCCCCCTTGCCACTTCTCTGCCATCCATTCGCAGAATATCATTTGGTAATTTGCTTGCTTTTTCTCTTTAACCTTGTTTCCTTCCATAAAACTTGAGAGTATTTTATTTTCCAAGCCGCCTTTTCCATAATGTGTTTCAGATATTTCTTCTTTCTCTTTCTACTTCCAAGGATGAATATCTGTGTCAGGTAATGCAACGACAAAAGGATAAAATTCGATGTAACGTGATTCGACTGCTAGAATGATTTCATCGGACTAAAGTAATGTTCATACAAATTGATTGCTTTCTGTCTGTCTGCCTGTCTAGCTATCTGTCTGTCTGTCTGTCTGTCTCTGTTTCTCGCTCTCTCTTCCTCTTTCTCGCTCTCTCTCTCTCTCTCCCTATATATATATATGTATATATATATATATATATATATATATATATATATATATATATATGTATATCGTATAACTACCTATATTTACCCTTTCGGTTATATATATATATATATATATATATATATATATATATATATATATATATATATATATATATATATATATTTGTAAATTAAAAAAACTACAACTACTGAAGACCGGAAATTTTACCAAGAAACACCGATGAGGGTATGAAATTAATCTCTTCATATATATATATATATATATATATATATATATATATATATATATATATATATATATATATTTCTGTAGTTTAGTGCTAGCAGCAAGAAGAAATATTTCTCCTCCCGATGATGGCCATTTCGGCCGAAACTAGTCGAGGAATCTAAATGGAATAATAATAAAAAAAACGAAATAATATTAATCTACAACCCAGTGTGTCTGGGGATTTTAATTTTTCAATTTTTTTATTGTTCAAAATATATATATATATATATATATATATATATATATATATATATATATATATATATATATATATATATATATATATATATTGTATGTGTATTTAGGCAGCATTTTCGCTTCTAGCGTCTTATATGCACGTGTTTATCGTTGCTAGGAAATCATCCATGTAAACAATCACAGTCTATCATCACTGTCTTGTCCGTATATTGCTTAATATGTTGCACAGTAATTGACATCTTTGATAATGGCTTATGCAAGCCGAAAGCTTAGATTGTATTAAAAAATATGTATCGTGCTTTTCTTTCTTCGTTTAATGATAATGCTGTTAAGCTTATCAGACGATATGAAAAGAATTTACATAACATAAATATACAACACTTGTCTATATTATTTAATGAAACATGTATTCATATATATATATATATATATATATATATATATATATATATATATATATATATATATATATATATATATATGTATATATTTATATATACATATATATATATATATATATATATATATATATATATATATATATATATATATATGTATATTAATAAAAAGAAAGAACAGTAAGATATATAATCCAGTGTTCTTATAGATATTTTTATTTTTACAAAAAAGTGCTCAATGTAAATTTACAGAGCATTAATATTATAATATTATATATATATATATATATATATATATATATATATATATATATATATATATATATATATATATACCGTGTTTAATAGCGATATTGTTTAAAATAAAATTCTCCATTTGTTAGATTAAGATTTGAAACGTTATATGTTAGAAATGATTCAAAATGTCTCTTCGCCAGCTATCAACTTTTAACATTCTGTCGTTGTGTAACAAGGTGCGTCACACGTTTCATGTACGATTTTCAAGTCTTTTTTCATTGCTCTTTGTACTGTCAAAAGTGGAACTACATTCTCAATTGCCAGAAGTCTTATCGATTAAATTAGCTTTATCTCTATGTTGAAATGATGATCCCTCTTCCTGTTGCGACCTCCGAAGCCAGTTTTCCTCTCTACTGTTCCCCCTTTTTTAAACTTAATCACCGTTCTCTTGATGGTTCTTGAATGGACTTTGAAGCCAGAGTATAAATGTTACTACCATTACTGAAGTCCTGAATTAGGTTTTTCCTCTCAACATTGCTCAGTTGAGAAGACAGTGTGGCTGACACAAAACAATTTTTACCTGTTCTATTTCTAGCTGAATAACTGAAATGTTTTTTTTTTGTGATTCTTACGACAAATGGTGTCAAGATGGCTAAGCCTCTCATCTGAAAACCTGGAAAAAAGAAACTCAGTTATTTTATTTTTTATATATTTATATGACTACTTTTGTCATCGCTTATGTATATGTGAGATAATAGCATTTGTTTCTCAGAGGTTATATCAACTATGCTAGTACAATTTCTTTTAGACAATATAAATACTATAATTTTCTGTATATAGATATGTTAAGACATATAATCTATTCAGTACTAAGCATGGAAGATCAGCAGACTAGCATTTATGAAATCTCTGCATATTTACGATCTTTCTCGTCAACTGTCATAATCCTTTAGAACGTAGACGATCATAACTTCACGCGGATTTCTTTTCTTAATATCTGCAAACTTTGTTTCTCTGATTTCATTTGGGATAGATAGTGGGGTTATCCGCTCTAGGTAGTTAACATCAGAGTTGACCTTCAAGATTGATTTCCCTGCCTAAGCTATAATATCCAAACTGCCCTGCTATTTAACTCTTAATTGGAGAGAGAAGCTGATTAATGTTTTCCTCAGGCCATTAGTGAAAAATGAACACTGCCTCCGTTAGAATTTGAATTCGGCTTGCCGGTTTCCTATTCTACGCTCATGCCAAAATAAGTTTCCACCGTTTGATTAAGTTATATTGTTGAAACAAAGCAGTACTTCCTCGTCTATCTGGACATGATTTGAAAAAAAAATATGGTCGGATAATTTAAAGTGCCGGATAATTTAATATCTAGATCAGTGTTTCTCAACCGGGGTTCCCCGGAACCCTAACGTTCCGCAAACGGTACCGAAGGGTTCCGCGAAAGCAGGTTTTATCTGATTTACCTAATGTCTTTTCAACATTGCCAGTAAAGGATAAAAAATATAAAAATTGATGCAGCAATTATCTGTTTTGTTCTGTTTACATTTGTATTATAGATATATGATATTGGTTACTTATGTTTATTTTTTACGTTTGAGTTTAGAATTTTTGTGTGAATGAAAGCTCCCTGATGAAGTATTATGAACGAACAGTATAAATCTTATTTAGCGTTAAGTATTAATTTTTATTTAACGAGTTATTTAAAAATATATACTATGATATTTACCACGAGATCTAAGATGGAAATAAAATGAGAAAGATATGGTATATAATTTTGTTTTTGTGCAGGGGTTCCTTGAGACATGTAATTTATTTTAAGGGTTACGCAAGGGTGAAAAGGTTTAGAAACGCTGATCTAGATTATCGAAAAAGAAAGACAGAAAACGTCACTTTCTGAAAGAAATTTAACATTCATATAATCAAATAACATTTTCAAACGCTTCGTTCAAAATTTTTCTCCAGCTTATTTTTCATGGAAACTGCGTTAATTGTTGTCTGTTTCCGGCTGGCGTTGTCTTTTCTATCGCTAACTCCTGAATCTGTACGAAATTAGATGTATTTGTCAGGGTAGCTTTTTAGGTCAAGAGAGTGGTTGCTGGAACACTCTCTGTCTAGCATCAGGACTCTGCACCATGCTACACAAACAGAAGAACACCGTCATGGTTTTCAGACAATTTCTGCGACCACATCTCCCCTTACATTGGGCCACCTAACTGTTGTTCATGATGACGGTCGTCTTCAAGTATAGAATCCAGAGGTTAGCAGTGAATATTTCGAAGACCGTAGGAAAGAGTTGTTCAGGTTAGCAGTGGATATTTTGGTAAAAGTAGCAGAGTGTAGTTCGTCCTTCTGTTTCTCTTCGCCTGACAAGCTGGAACTGGACATTCGGGTAGAGTAGACAAAATGGTCGCCTTTAGACACGACGGATTGAATGTTCTACGTCTTCTGATTGGTTAACCTTCTATTGGTGGACTATAAAGTGAGTCAAGTCATTTGGGCTAACTCACTAGTAAATATTAGGTTGGTGCAAAAAGAATGGCGTAATGATGTCGTTTTTTGACGTATTTTTTAACGTCAAAAAACGACATTATTACGCCATTATTTTTGCACCAACCTAATATATGTACTTAAAAAACTGCAACATTAACTCCCTAGACTGCAAACACTTTGATTAGTATGTGTGGGGCGCGTTGAGCGAGAGACCAACACAACTCCTTGTAACACCAAAAATAAACTGAAGGCAAGGATTATGGCAGCATTCTGGAGATTCTTTCAACTGGAGGTTAGATGATTAAATGTCACTATTGAATAAACTGTCGTCTAAATTACTGCAAAAATGCAAATAACACTGACATTTTAACAGATATATTTACCAATGGTAAATATATCTGTTAAAATGTCAGTGTTATTTGCATTTTTGCGTAATTTAGACGACAGTTTATTCATTGGACTTTAAATATAACTACAGTTGAAAGAATATCCAGACCTCTTGGCCAATATATACTTACACCATTTTGTAGACAAATCAAGTGGTGTAAAAATTATGTCATATATTCCATTGATGAAAAGAGACTCTGTGAAACAGAGGAAAGTACACGGAAACAGATGAAAGTACATCAAAACAGATGAAAGTACATCGAAACAGATGAAAGTACATCGAAACAGACGAAAATTAAAATAGATGAAAGTACATCGAAACAGACGAAAATACATCGAAACAGACAAAAGTACATCGAAACAGATGAAAGTACATCGATACAGACGAAAGTACATTGGTCTATCCAATATGTTGTCTGCTTTCAAACGTTCTATCGAAAATAGTCGATCATATTTCGTAAACTTCAAAATGGCAAGTGTTCATTTTTGATTATTTTTTATTTTACAAAATATCAAAATCTAAAAGACTGATTTACATATTTTAGTAAAGAATATTTTAGTAAAGCATATTTCGCTTTAATCTGTTAGAAAAATATGTGTTCTATTTCTTTGGCATATTGTGTCTATCATTTTTTTTTTTAAATGAGGCTTAAGATATTTTAATAAATTGTTAAATACCAACATATTTTTTAATATTACCTTTTTCTATTATCTAGCTCTCTTTGTCATATTTTTTCTCCTTCTTCGCTCCTTTTCCCACAACATTTTCTCTTCTTTTACTTTTCTTATTTTATTAAATTTTGTCCTCTTACTGTCACCTTTGCTTCCATCTTTTTTCAATAACTCCTTTCTCTTTTTCCGTTTGATTTTCGTCATTTTCCTCTTTTTAGTCCTTTTGCATTTTATTCTATTTTCTTTCTCTTTTTTTTATTTTCTTCTTTCTCTTCTTCCTCTCTTTTTCGTCATTTTACTAGTTTTGTCCCTCTCGCCTTTTCTTTCGTATTTTTTCTTTTCATTTTTCTTCTATCGCTTTTTTTATTTGTCTTCTCTCGCCTTTTCATTTCCTTTCTTTCTTTCTTTCTTTCTTTCTTTTATTTCTTTCTTTCTTATTTTTTCTTTTCATTTTTCTTCTATCGCTTTTTTTATTTGTCTTCTCTCGCCTTTTCATTTTCTTTCTTTCTTTCTCTTATTTCTTTCTTTCTTATTTTTTCTTTTCATTTCTTCTTCTATCGCTTTTTTATTTGTCTTCTCTCGCCTTTTCATTTTCCTTCTTTCTTTATTTCTTTCTTTCTTTCTTATTTTTTCTTTTCATTTTTTTCTATCGCTTTTTTTTATTTGTCTTCTCTCGCCTTTTCATTTTTGTCTTTCTTTCTTTCTTATTTATTCTTTTCATTTTTCTTCTATCGCTTTTTTTATTTGTTTTCTCTCGCCTTTTCATTTTCTTTCTTTCTTTCTCTTATTTCTTTCTTTCTTTCTCTTATTTCTTTCTTTCTTATTTTTTCTTTTCATTTTTCTTCTATCGCTTTTTTTATTTGTCTTCTCTCGCCTTTTCATTTTCCTTCTTTCTTTCTTATTTTTTCTTTTCATTTTTCTTCTATCAATTTTGCATTTTTTTTCTTTCTTTCTTTCTTATTTTGTATCTTGTCTTTTACCTGTGTTTTCTCTCTTTGTTTCTTCCGATGTTTCCGTTCAATTTTCGCTATTTTATTTTCACATTTCTATTTTCTATTTTCCCAAATATAAATGTGCATCAGAAATTTATTAGATTATAACATTCCAAATACTGTGATCACACCAAAGAAATTGAAAGTTATGTATCAATTCAAGAGTCTGTCCGTATCTAAGACGCAATCTCTCCATATGATATTAACAAAAGCTTCTTCCTCAAACTGTTTCTCTTCAGGAAAACAAGAAGAAAATTGTATGCATTTACCTAAGAACGCGCAATATTGTTCATTTTTTTTTTTTACCCAGGCTGGAGCCTTGCGTTCAATTTCTCGTTTTTTCCTTGCAATATTTGAAAGACAAACTAAAACGAGGATTCCCTCCATCAATAGTACTCTGTTATCCGAACACTTACTTACTATAGGAACGCAATAATATATTATTTCTTCGACAGCCAGTCTGTTCAGGCTTTCTCTAACCCCACTCTCTTGACACGTCAATTCTCTCACTTGTTCGTAGACACGATCGATTTTTAAGGGTCGACAAGAATAGCAGTGAGTCCGTAAGTGCTGTCTATTTCCAGGAGACTGTTCATAAATTAAATGTACTTCTAGCATATACATATACATATACATATATATATATATATATATATATATATATATATATATATACATAGATTCATATATCTATATCTCTCTATATATATATCTATCTATATATATATATATATATATATGTGTGTGTGTGTGTGTGTGTGCGCGTGTGCGTGTGTGTCTGTGTCTGTGTGCGTGTGTGACACGAGACGGAAAGGTAAACGGAAGCAAAGAAGAGGTAAAAAGTAACGAAGAGAAGAGAGAAAAGTAGGAAAAGACGTAAAGGGAAGAGAAAAATGGTTGATGTGGTGGAAGGTTTTGGGAAAAGAAAAACTCAGAAAGACAAATAAAGAAGAAGAGCATGTATGAAAAAGAAGAAAGAAGAAGAAGAATGAAGAGGAGAAGAAGAAGGATGAGAAGAAAGATGAGGTGAAGAAGAAGGATGAGGAGAAGAAGAAGAAGAAGAAGAAGAAGAGGAAGAAGAGGATGAGAAGAAGAAGAAGAATGATGAGGAGAAGAAGAAGAAGAAGAAGAGAATGAGAAGAAGAAGAAGATGAAGAAGAAGAAGAAAGAAGAAGAAGAAGAAGAGGATGAGAAGTAGAAAAAAAGAAGAGGATGAGATGAAGAAGAAGAAGAAGAAGAAGGATGAGGAGAAGAGGAAGAAGAAGAAGAGGATGAGAAGAAGAAGAAGAAGGATGAGAAGAAGAAGAAGAAGAAGAAGAGGATGAGAAGAAGAAGAAGAGGAAGAAGAAGAAGTAGAAGAAGAAGAAGAAAAGGAAGAAGAAGAAGAAGAGGATGAGAAGAAGAATAAGAAGAAGAAGAAGAAGAAGAAGAAGAAGAAGAAGAAGAAGAAGAAGAAGAAGAAGAAAGGCATATAAAAAGGAAGAATAACCAAACAAAATTCGGGAAAAGAAGAACTAGAAGAAATAATAGGAAAACAAGAAAGGAAAAAGGGGAATAAAAAGAAAAAAAAGACACAATGAAATGGGGGAAAGAGAAAAAGAAGAGAAAGGGTTGGCAATATAATGAGAAAAAGTAAGATAAATAAAAAGCAGATGAGTATCATGTTAAACTGTAAAAGAAAAAAAAAAGAAAATGGAAGAAAAAGAAGAAGGAGAATAGAAAAATACGAAAAGGAATAAATAACAGAGAAAAAGAATGAAGAAAAGAAAAACATATAAAGGGGAAAAGAAAAAGAAAAGAAAACGAAAAGCCAAAGAAAAAAGAACCACAAAGAAAAGGTAAGAAGGAAGTTAAAAAAAAGAGGACTAAGGAAGGAAAACGAGAAAAATTTGAAGGAAAATATGCGAAAGAAGAATAAGAAAGAAATGTTTGAAAAATGGAAGAACGAGTAAACTAAAGATGGAAAATGAAAATTAGGAAAAAAAAAAAAAAAAAAAAAGAAAAAAAAAGTTTAATGAGAAAGAAAACGTTCCAAATAAAAACATAAAAGCCGCCCGGAGATGAAATAGAAAATAGAGAAAAGGAAAAAATACCTACTTTTGAATGAAGAAGAAGAAGACAGCGAAATAGAAGCGAAAAGCAGCAACATCGGAGACAAAATAAATGATGACTGAATAATATTCGAGGCATAACATTAAAAAAAAAAGAAAGAAGAAGAAAATAAAAGAGAAAGAACACAAGCATTAGAGGAAGAAACCGAAACGACAAGAAGTCGTAAAATCAGAACAAAGACAACTGCAAACCGGCAGAGTCAAAAGGCTTCTCCACTTTTCGAATCTATAGATAGAATAATGTCAGGTATATTACAGCATGAAAAGCGTTGGACAAAATCGGTTTCTCGTCATGTAACATTGTTTGCTTCTTTGTTTATGCTCTATTGTTCGACTTTTGAATACAAACATACACACTCATACACTTAAGCATGCGCATATCGAGGCACGCTGGTGATGTGGATAGCGGCTTGGATTGAGGAATCGGGGAGCCGAGTTCGAATTCCATTCACTTACGTACTAAATCCTCTTCTACCTCCAGCTATGTGTAAATAACAGGACAGACTGGGTTCTATAGCCTTCGGTGGCAACTGGTCTAGGAGAAGGACAACTATCAATTCAAAACCTGTGGAGGGACGTTTGGGGACCTTGTGGTACGTAGTGCACCAGGTCTCTGTATTCGGCCCTTGGATGGTTCTGCACAAAGCCTTCACCACTATAATCAAATCGTATGTGCTTGTGTCTGGGCTGTCGGTTCCACTATATATATATTGTCTAAATGCCTTGCATGTTCAAGCGCTTTCGGCTATACTTTTAGCCATTATCAAGGACTTTTTTTATTTTTAACTGACTGTATTGATTATGTGTATATCTAGATTTATAGGAATATTTTATTTTCCAAACATGGTCAGCACATTGTGGCGTTATTCCTAGATGATGTTATTGAGTGTTAGCTTTTTAATCTTCTATTATTTATAATCTTTTTTTTACATGAGGATGAAGTTATTATATTTGTGTTATCAACGATAATGTGCTGACCGTGTTTGGAAAATAAAACTTTCCTATAAATCTAGTTACACACATAAAACAATCATTGTATTTAGTTAAAAGCAAAAATGAAATCTTCCTTGGCATACAAAACATTTGGACAAATTTTACACATTTTATGTCCAGAAAAGGAGGCACAGTGGAGTAATGGATAGCGGATTGCGAAATCGGAGAACCGAGTTCGAATTCAAGTAGGATCCGTTACATTCATTTAAGTATTAATAAATTTAGGAAAGGTATGAATCCCCTTTATCTCTCCCCAGCTATGGACAAATAGCAGGACAAGATGGATTGCCTTGGGTGGCAATGGTAACATTGAATTCAAACACTGACACAGAGAGGGTTGGGCTCCGTCAGGCTCTCTTGCCCAAGAAACTTCACTGCAACTGCAGTATATATGGAGGAAGAAGAAAATTTGAAGAACACAAGACAAATTAAAGTAAAAAAAAAACTTATCCACCTTGTTCCTCGTTCCTTGTGCTAATAGATTAACATCTTTTCCATTCCCCGGATAACAACTTTCGTAGGAAATCCTTCGCAGATGAGACCGACTAGCGGCAGGCAGGCACTCACAGAACTTCTTTGCTTCCGATACACCTGATTCTAACCGCCAGAGCATTCGCAGCTAGAGGCACGTTCTAAAAATATCCTTGATGCTGATGGGGATTACTTTGATGTTTAACGGCATGTCAAATTTGCTGTGCACATTTTTCTTTTTCAAATCCAAAGCCCTTTTTGGGTTATCCAGTGAATGCTGAACAGTTTACTCACATATGAAGAGAAGATTTGAGGTACGTGATATACGGTTCTACAGAAAGATACTGAGAATACCGTGGACAGAGCATGTGAGTAATGAGCAAGATTTAAGGAAAAAACAAAAACAAGACGTATAATTAGAATCAGGAAGAGAACGTAGAAATCCCTCGGACACTTAATGAGAGAAGAAGCCTGGCAAAATTTAACACACGCCATATCAAAGACAAGGAGGACAGAAGGAAGCACCTGCTTAATAAGCTTATGTTAAGGGATAACAGAAAAAGAGAATCGGGGAGAGTAAAATGATTATGAACTCCAAAGAATAGAAAGTTGTGGAGAGACATGATGCCATACTAGGTGAAGTTGTATATTTCCACGTGTAAGGCGACCTATAGATAAGACCGGACCCAAAATCTGGGTAAATATTCCTGTAGTTTAAAACAAGCGACTGGTGTTTATATGATGAAACTGTATATGACGATGTTTATGAGGTGCTCTTTGCATCAGATGGTGATGATCATATTAATGTTTAAGTGTGTAGGCAGATGCCGTATTTATTTTTATTCTGTGAGGGGTAATAAAGATTTTATGGCATCTTAAATGTTTTGTTGCGTAACATTGCAAAAAACAAACAAAGCGTAAAATGTAAGCTATTCAAGAATAAAGATTTAATGTTATACTAAAGTATTTATTTCACGCCACATAGATAATGAATTTTAATTAGAAATGTATGTTATCTTAAATGTCGTTATTTGACACTACTCTGTGAAATAATGATTGATATAATCACATTCATATCTCGACAAATGAAGAACGAAACATGTTTACGTTACTTGTGAGTGTTCGTCAGAGGAATATGAATATTATACTTTAAAGTGAAATCCTGAAGCAAAAGTCGCTTTCTTTTCTTTTTTTATAAAAGCAATCCCCCCCAGCAAGGCGGGAGTGCCAGTAATACGCAAAGGGCTGCAGGGAGTGAAAGTAAGGGTAAAGAGTGGGTAATGGGGTAACTGAGGAAAAGATGAAAAGAAGAACGGGTATCAAGCCACCAGAAGACGCCGATTGACATTACTTTTAAAGTTTTGAAGAGTATAGTTATTAAGGAAGCAAGTAAGAGGAAGGGAGTTCCACTGTCGGGAAGTGCGAGAGAAGAAACTGTTGGAGTAGAACTGGCGGTTACATCTAACTGTTTCGACAGTAAAAGGGTGGGATCGAGATGCTAACCTAGTAGCACGTTTAAATTCATACTGTCGAGGCACCAGTGAAAATAGCTCGTCAAAGCAGTTGCCATGAAAATATTTACAGAAAAAAAAATCAGAGGGAAGCGTCGGTGAGAAATTGACTGTAGTACAGCATTATAATAGGAATTGTTTCAATTAGAAACTCTCTGTAGTTACCAAACCGAGGCAGTTGATAGTCTACCGCGATCCATGGCACAGCAATACTAGCCTACTTAACAATGCCGATACACCACAGGATTTAAGGTAAGCTTTTGTAACCGTTGTATTAGACGATCTCCTATTTTGGGCGGTAATTTTTAAGACTTAGAAGTCACCTTATACGCGGAAATATACGATAGTTTGTATCGTTTGGTGTCGTTTGAAAATGAGTAGACTGAGGTAGCGAGATATTTGTGTAGTCCGTAGAAACATGAGAAATCGAGTGCTGTGCAATAGTAACATCTTAAACAAGAGTAAAAGAGACAAAGAGAAAACAGATCTCATGAGAGGAAGAAGGAGAGTTCCGCGAGGCCAAAAAGAGAAAAGACAGAGAAGTATGTTGCGATAAACACTAGGGTTTAGTGAAAAAGAAAATTAAAAGAGGGAAATGATTAATGTTTCCTGAAGAAAAAGCATAGATTGATAAAGGAAAGGCGGAAAACTATTTAAAATTAACCAGCAACTAAAATTGATGAGTATTTATGGACATACATATCTGATTATATATATATATATATATATATATATATATATATATATATATATATATATATATATATATATATATATGAAGAAATATAGTTTTATGGTGTGTTATATTTATGGGATAAAGTGCTCAATATCAGAGATAGAGCGTATGTAAATATAAATATAAAATAATTTAAATCAACACTCAGAGGCGACAGGCGACCTGACGATTGTATCTAGTATGAAACAGTCTGTCGCCTCTAATTGTTGATTTCAATGTTCACTTTTATATTTATATCTATCTATCTATCTATCTATCTATATATATATATATATATATATATATATATATATATATATATATATATATATATATATATATATTATGATGGAGTCTCCCGTCGTTTTCGACGTATGAGTGTCTTTCAGTTCAGTTTTATTTTTTTTGTTTCGTATGAGAAAACACTCCTGTACGGGATTTGCAAACAAGATCACACGAGAAACATGCTGTAGTGATGACTCTCATATGGGCTGATGTCTTAGCCGAGATTCGGTGTTGGTTCTTAATTCTCTCAGATAGGTGATGCTATTCTTTTCAAAGTTATACCTTCAGTAGCAAGTGTTTCTCCAGTTTGCTCGGTTTTCAACGGCGTGTTCGAACTCCTCTATAGGGATTGTTTGCAACATTTAAATCGTATGTAGTTTTACGCAAAAATATTCGGTCCCTAGATAATTTTTATTATTTTCCTGAGTCTTTCCTATTTGGTTTTGATATTTATTTACTCAGCATTAGTAAAATAATATAAGTGAATTGTTAATAAATAAAATAGAATACGTAATCCCCAGAATTTCATGGTTTTCCTATCTGCATTTTCTGATATTTCATAATATTTAATGAAAGCATAAGGTTTTTTTTCGAGTTCTACAATTTTAAAAGTTTTGTATTTCATTGAAGCATCACTTAAACACATGAAAATAGTATCACTTTATCTACTTTCTTTTTATCTTTCTTTTTTCTCTTACAGAAATAAAACGGCGTCTTTTGTCCATCTATCCATGTGATAAAAAAACGGAATAGTTCATTATTTCTTATGTATTGGCCAGGCGTTTTTTTCCTTTCTTCATTTCTTTCACTCATTCATTGAAACCAAACAGCGTTTCTGAAATGTTTTTTTTTCCTGTATTTCCAAGCGATCACAACGCAATAGTCCATTATTTATGAGGGCGTTTCTTTCTGTATTTCTATGTTTCTTTCACTGAAAACACACAGCGTGTCTGATAGGTATTTTCCATCTCACGATCAAAAGGGATAGTCTATTATTTATGAAGGAGCCACCGTAGATAGCGGCTCGGGTTGAGGAATCGGATTGCAGAGTTCGAATTCCAGCCGAATTTGAAGGATAGAACATGTGAGCAATGTGTAAGTTTTAAGAAGAATAGGAACTACTAGGAAAATTATAACTAAATATAGAGTACTAAAATTTCTGGACATACAGTAAAGGAAGGAGGCCTGGGGAAGGCGGGAGAAGCGGATGGAAACAGTGAGCAATCTACTCATCCTGTTTGTATAAATGAATCGTAGATATATTCTGAAACGTTTGTACTATTTGCATATTTTTGACTAAATGATAAAATCTTTTTTTCCACAAATCACGAGTTATTTCTGCATATAATTCTGAATTGCATATAGATCTTAGAGTAGGTTGGTATATTACATATGTTTGTAGATATTTACCATTTAGTGTGCATTCATAGATTTATCGGTGGGGATTGTTGTTGCTTGTGGTGATCTGGTGATTTTTCTGTTGTATATTCTTATGATTTGTAGCATATTTTTCTGCAGTTATAACTAAATTTCGGAACATTTCGGTTGAATATTTATACAGCTTGACAAATATTTTGCCCATTATTATTTTGTTATTTTTTTTCTTAAACGGTAAGTTCGAATATATGACTTTCTTTTTCTGTTGTATTTGTCTTCCATAATGTTTGTTGTAAATGCAATTATTTCCGATAAGTACAGCTTTTTCATATTCATTATTGCCTTCGTTTAATTTTGTTTTTGTTTCGACGAGATTTTTGTGACGGATGATGGATTGTTGGTTTCGATAATGAGAGAGGGATGGTTGAGGGAAATCTGGGCGAAATGGATTGTCATTACACAAACACGCAAACATATTAGGTGGGTGCAAAAATAATGACGTAATAATGTCGTTTTTGACGTGTTTTTTAACGTTAAAAACGACATTATTACGTCATTATTTTTGAACCAACCTAATACATGTACGCACACAGACACAGACACACACACACACACACACACACACACACACACATATATATATATATATATATATATATATATATATATAGTTAATACGCGGCAATATTTCATTAATATACGTTTGGACGCAAAAAAATGATATTTAATTTTTTTTTACGGAAAAGTTACTGGCCGCGTACCGATAATTTATAGATCCCTAGATAGAGTCTGTAGCATTCTGGCGACGAGGAATCTACAATACAGATAAACGATATGCTAAATCAATATTCGCCAATATGAAAGGCCTACTGTCTTCATTTTCTGAAATTGTCTCATAAATTTAGAAACTAATTAAATTTATAATAAAATTATCGGCTTTGCTTTTTTTTAATTATTAGATGATAGCCTTTCACTATTATGACTGCATTCACTCCATCTTATTATGGTTGTAAAACAAATACGGCGTACAAAATGATAGAGAAGTGGGTGGCAGTTGAAGTACATTTTTTTTACCTCGTTTCATCAATGAACCTATATATATATATATATATATATATATATATATATATATATATATATATATATATATATATATATATATATATATGTATATATATGTGTGTGTGTGTTTATAAATGTAAAAGACAGTAGAAAAACTGTAATAGTTGTCAAAGTGTTTCGTCCAATGCGAACTTTTTTAAGCAAAAACGAAATGAATTTATTAAACAAAGTAGCTAATAATAACAAAACAAAATGTCCTTAGCAACTGGAAGAAATTAGAGAACGCTATTTTCATACTGTTAACTGAAAATTACGTAAAGTAGTCACGTCTGGAGATATATTGTTTTTATTGCTGTTCTAATAGATTCAACTATATACTTTTGGACGAAACGTGTTGGCAACTAAATCAGTTTTCCTATTGTCTTTTACATTTATAAATATTCTCTTTTTTTACAGGTTATATTTTTCATATATATATATATATATATATATATATATATATATATATATGTGTGTGTGTGTGTGTGTGTGTGTGTATCTGTGTGTGTTTTTCGCAGACTACTGTTTCGCTGTATCACAGTTCCTCAGTTCCTAGACGCCCGAAAGCCTCAAGCCAGGATCGAAATCCGACCGATTTGGTGTCAGTCAGAGTTTATATGTTTGATATGAACTAAAAGTATCAGGACTGTTGCTATGAAAAGGAAATTACTACACATATTAATTCGGCATTTAATCTCCTTCGAAGTATCCCTCTTGCTGAAGCCACGCACTTTATACAGAATTTTTTCTATGGATAGAAGCATTCTTGGAAAACCTTTTTTTGCGATAGCCTACCGCTCCCTATTCATATTGTCTTGAAATCTTCTTCTTTTCTAGTAGGATTTGACTTTTGAAGAAGAAAAAGTTGCTAGGGCGTAGTCTGGGGATATATTGTCTATCTGACCTGGCGAAAGTTGTGTTTCGCCAAAAACTGCTACACAAGCCATGATCACTGATGGAACCTTTGTGCTGTTGCTTGGCGAGACGACCACACTCTACATACTTTCCTTCCAAGCACTGCTATAAACAATAGCATTGAGTTACAACGTTCAGCTCAGTTTGTGTCAAGTGGCTTCACATATTTATGTTTATACATTCTGTTTTATAGATACAAATATTTAAGTAAATGCTCTGTTTATAATAAACAGTATTAACAACATTTACCGGCCTAGATGCCCGAGACATTTTCATAGAAAATATGCGTCCTCCGACAGGAATCGAACCTGTATTCTATACGGAACCGTCATATAGCCTGACGTATATATATATATATATATATATATATATATATATATATATATATATATATATATATATATATATATATATATATCCAAGTATATGATTTGGGTATACAGAATGAATTCCAATAACCAAAAAATACTATTCTTAAAAGGGTGTTTAATACAGAGTAGACCAAATATAATTATTTGGTCGAAAATTATAACATAAATATGATATAAAGTCACTACAAAAATAGCCCTTTTGTTTCAACACTTCTGGTATCTTATCAAATGATGGTGTTGAATGTTGAATTCAACAACATCACTTTATAAGACACTAGAAATGTTAAAACAAAATGGCTATTCTTGTAGTGATTTTATAACATCTTTAAGTTATAAGTTTCAAATAAATAATTATATATATGTTTGTGTGTGTGAATGTGTGTGTGTTTGTGTGTAAGACTCTGTGTATGTGTGTGTGTGCAATTATTTATATATAGTAATGTTCCTTACTCATATATATATATATATATATATATATATATATATATATATATATATATATATATTCATTGCCAACTCAGTTCATATGTGGGCAGCGTTGTAAAGCATGGAAGATGGGTTGTTCGCTCCAGAATGTCAGAGATAAGCAAAAATGGCGGATGGATTTGATGGACTGACATAATGCAAAAATTAACTGGCACATTACATCATCTGGATGATGGGAAATGGAGAAAAAACATTAAGATTGCCGAGAGAAATAAGAAGGAATTACAGGCAAAGTGCCGTTAAAAGGAGCACGTATATTTGTCACAAAATGTAGAATGAAAGGGAGGAGCGTTTTGAAGTGGATACGAAAACGATAAAAAAAACAACGCATAAGCATACATACATGCAGGTATCTATCTATCTATCTATATATATATATATATATATATATATATATATATATATATATATATAGTTATGTATTTCTGTGGATTTATTCATTGTTCATAATGATGTTGTGTGAATAAGGAAAAGCGAGAGAACTGAAGGAAAATGAGAAACGTACTGAATAGAAAGAAGACGGATCCATAAGAGAGGAAGGGGGAGAAGTAAAAGGAGAATGAACTAAATACATTCCTTTGACGAAACATGGAGAGGAAAATATGAAAACTTCAAACGACTTTTTTAAGAAATGTCTCATAAAGTACAAAATACAACCGATGATATCCACCTCTGATGTGGGGCCAAAGTCGGGACCACGGAAGGAAAACACGGAACACGGATTAGAGGTAAGAAATATATATTACACAAAAAGTTTCAAAGATAGTGTAACTGTAAGCGGAGTTTACTATGTGCTAGTGTCCAATATTGGTAGTCGTACGCGCCTGATACTACGGTATTAGAATACTCTCTCTCCTCTTCTTCTTCTCTCTAGGGTGTTATGTCGCATACTTTATATAGTCCATGTTGTAGTTATGTTATAGTCTCACAATAACCTCAAAATTGAAAATAATAATAATAATAATAATAATAACAACTAGGCATCTACCCGTCTTACGGACATTTCTGTCAATGATAATCTTAAAATAATTCAGCGGATGATGTTAATTTATTTATGGTAACTGGATTTTTAGTGATTGTCTTATTCGGTTTCCGTCATTCGATAATGTACGTCTGTAAAATGGCACTTTTATTGCAGCCGCCCTCTCTTCTCGGCCTTTTGGTTGAGATCAATTTGTAATGTCTGCTCTCGTGCGGATAAACTACATTTCATCTCTCAGTTGTGTGTTTGTTTTCGGAGAGAGCGCAAATCATTTGTGTCCCTGTCTGCGGACAGAACATAACTGAAAATATGTTTGAGAGTTGTCCGTTCTAGGGAAACAATTTCCCGCGTAGGTACCTCCCTCAAAGCATTAAAGTGGGGATCATTAGTAATACAATTGCCAGTATAATCGATGATATCGGGGGCTGGCTATTTTGGGATCTAACCGAGGGGTGCACACGCTCAGGATACCCACATTAAACTGACCTTTTGTCGCATCTTTTCAGCGTTTGGCTTTAAGTAAATACAATCGCTCCATGGAGTTTTTGATTAAGATCAAAGTGTTATATCTGTTATCAACTTAATCTAATTTTTATCTCTACTTCTTTCTTTCTTCCTTTCTTTCTTTCTTTCTTTCTTTCTTTCTTTCTTTCTCAGTGAAACCAACTACTGTATTTCATCTCTTTCCTCGCGAACAAAGCGGAATATTTATGAGGTATTGACATGACTGTCGAGTCAGCTAACATAGGGACTGACAAGCACATGTATGATAGAATAATAATAATAATAATAATAATAATAATAATAATAATAATAATAATAATAATGACCTTGATTCTGAACGAAATATAGCTCTCATGCAGTCTAATCCTAACTGATTGGAGGCGTTAACGTATATATTTTGACTTGATGAATTCAGACAGGCGACAGTAAATATCCGGTTGAGTACCACAAATCACCTGCCTGACTTTAACCAGCAGGTTATCTCTCTTAAAGGATGACAAACTGTGCATCTCTGTTTATGTGCAGCACAATTAGAGGAGCATCATGACCAGGTATCATGAGGGCTGTTTTATATATTTCTGAAATAAGTTTGAAAGATGAGGCAGTCAAGGCGACATGGGAGTCACATCTAGATAATTGGGAAGACCTGTGGATTGGATATCATCTGAGCGGGATCGGTTATACGACTGGATTATATTTCAAATGGGGTTTCATCTACAATGCTATGCGCTGCTTTTAGCAAAACCTCTTACCATATCACTTATATTTGGCTGTGATGCATGTGCCTGATATACGCTTACCAGACTGGGTGTCATGTTAGGTATATTCGGCTTCGTATATTTGTATCCCAGTGTCACTTTGTTAGTGTACTGTATTCCCATTTAAAATTACAACAACAACACTAATAATAATAATAATAATAATAATAATAATAATAATAATAATTATGATTATTATTATTATTATTACAACATCAAGCCGATATGTAGACATAGAATTAGTCATTGACAAATATGCAATGCTTAGAACCAAAAAAGATAAAGAAAAGAAACGGAAGAAACTGTTTTATTCTACCAAGAGTTCGTCGGGACGTTCACTGAGAATGATGTGCTAGGCAGTAATGTGGAACGAATATCCCAAGAGAAATATTAAAACCAAAACCAACAGCCAAAATATAAAGCAAACTTTTCGAATTCCAGTTATGAGAAACTCTGGATACTTCTTAAACTGGGCAAGAACGGAACCTAGACCTCAAAATAAAAAAAAAGGTGACGACAATGAATAAGTATCTTCCTCACAATCGGGATATGATATCGGCAGGTTATATGCTAGAAGAAAACATAAGAATTTTCTTTGTCGGCTTTGAAAGAGGACACCGACTCCACAATCAAAGAAGTTAAAATATACACAGTAGAAATGCGTAACATATATAAAATCTGGACGATATTTAACAGAAGTAGGAATATAAAAACCAGTCACCTGAAACAGAAGAATTAAAAGAATTAAAGGAAAATCAATTATTAGGTTGGTGCAAAAATAATGTCGTTTTCTCACATAGTAACATATGTGATAAAACGACATTATTTTTGCACCAACCTAATATAAACATACTTCAGAATATAAATCGAAGGCAAGAACAATGGATATGGCTTCCTCAAGGAAACCTCAAGAGAGATACGGAGTTGCTCTTAATAATGGTTCAAAACAATTCCATAGGCACTCACGTTCTAAAGACGGGACAGATTCGATGCAAGAGTAGAATCAATGTAGACAGTAAAAATAAAGAAAAGATAATCATACGCAAAATAAATGAATATTACTACACAGAAAATTTACACAAATAGGCCCGACTGGGTGTGGAAGGTGATCCGCTGACATATTTAAACGCGATTGCATTTTGACCAAACCCACCAAGAAACGAATCTGTCCTAGAGAATGAAATCTATAAAATATTGTGGGATTTTGAAATACAAACGGATCACCTCGTCACATTCAGAAGAAGCGATCTTTCTATATTTTACTGTTCTGGCAGGATAATGATTAAATATGAAAGAAAAACAGAAGATAAAATGTGTATAAAAGTGCTGAAGAAGCTTTGCAACATGAAGGTCATAATCGTGCCGTGCTAAAAAATATCCTAGATAGGTTAGGTCAGAGTGGTGATCCACTTGACATTGAACAAACGACAGGTCTACCTGATGAGCTTACTCTCTATCAATGGAGGACACGTGGCCATCTGTTCAGACGAGTCCAATAGGAACAAATGTTTTATATATGAATGAACAAACAATTAAGCCTCAACAGAAAACAAACAATCACCTAGGATTACGTAGCAAAAGCCAAACATTTAAGCGGAAAGGGCAATAAATATAATTTATGGTTTTGGTCATTTTTAAACATATAGATAACCGTAATTTGTTAAACAAAAGAAGTGAATTAATGATCACAGGCATACCTAGAAATAAATACTTGTTCAATCACGTTGGACCATATTAATACTGTTTTTTCTCAATCAGACCAATATATTCTATTGTTAATGTTAGCATTATTATTACATTATTAATATTGTTAATATTATGATTATTATATTATTAATGTTGTCATATTATGAATATTACTATTACCTATTGTTATTACATTTACCTATTGTTATTAATAATTTTATTACTATTATTATTATTATTTTATCACTAATTATCTATTGTTTATATTATCGATATTTCCATTAAACTTTTTTAGCCCAGACAAAAGAGAGTTATCCCCAGTGATGTATAACGTATTTTTAATTTTAAGGGTAAATTTGTACCTAAATTTAAAATTAAATTTAGATTATAACACAGATATTTAATAATAGTAACAATTTATCCAATTAACACCGCAAAACCCAGACAATTTAACCAGATAACGGGCATTTCTTTTCTGCCTGATGATTGCATATAGTATGACAGTCCGAGACGTGTTGTTGGTGCGCGGTATTATGTGCATTTATTAATATATATTTGATAGCTCTGTTATTTTGCACTGAGTACTGGTTTATTTAGACCAAAGGATATAAGGATCTCACCAGGCGGTGAATATTTATTCACCACCTGATGAGATTCTTATGTTTAGGCATCGAAACAAATATGCATCTTTGTACTGTAAGAACTTATAACATATATATATATATATATATATATATATATATATATATATATATATATATATATATAAGTTCTTTTTGCCAGTCTAGTAGTTAATTGCGTGTGTTTTCTCACACGCATTTCACTTATATGGCCTTGTGTTGGACTTAGCTAAAGTTATTAAATCCCTATTTCATATAAAGACTTGATAAGATGTTTCCATATACATATACATACCCGAATACATCCATATCGTCGTTCATACTCAGCAAGAAAGGAACACGTAAATACAAACAGAGAGCTATACAAACAAATATAAATGCATCTTTTTGAATATAAGTTTTATAGTTATAAGGAACTTGGTAAACCGAATTGGTAAATCCAAAGAGGATGAAATCCTGAGAGCTCAATGTGAGGACAGAGCTAATATGTAATGAAAAACAAACCACTTTAAGGTACGATAATTTATTTCACCTAAATCCTTTTTTAAGGATTCAGGATCATCAGGTAAAACTTCCAACAACGAATTGAGAGGAAATTACCTGATGATCCTGAATCCTTAAAAAAGGATTTAGGTGAAATAAATTATCGTAATGGTACCTTAAAGTGGTTTGTTTTTCATTATATATGTATATATATATATATATATATATAGATAGATATAGATATATACAGACATAAAAGTGAACATAGAAGTCAACACTTAGAGGCGACAGTTTGTTTCATGCTAGATCCAATCGTCAGGCCTTCACTGTTTTGTGCAGATCGCAATTTTATCTCAAAGTGCTTGAGAGAATTTTCATTGCCTAAGAAGCCTTCCCTGTGTAAAAAGAAGGCATGGCTGATAGGACTTAATGAAATCTGCATATGGATATTCTATGTTAGTTCATTACCCATGCATTTTAGTGTTTTCCTTTATTTTTAGTCGGTATGTACATTTATTATGTTCGATCTATTTTTGATAATGAGGAGCGAAACGGGTTAAATCGCACTTTTTTCTCTGTATTAAACGTTATATATTATATATGAGTTTTAACCCCATATATATATATATATATATATATATATATATATATATATATATATATATATATATATATATATAAAGGTGAACATAGAAGTCAACACTTAGGCGGCCTGATGATTGCATCTAGCATGAAACAGACTGTCGCCTCTAAGTGTTGATTTCTATGTTCACTTTTATATTTACACACGCTCTATCTCTGATATTGAGCACTTTATTCCATAAATATAGCACACCTTAAGACTATATTTCTTCATATGCATGTATCTTTTGAAAGAGTATGATTTAGTTTATTTTACATAATAAATACTTTTTACGTATCTTCTCTACATGCAATACCATTGATAATGCATTTTTGAGACATTCTTCTTTATGTGACAAGAAAACTGTGTGTTGTCGGTGGAAAGTTGACTCGGTCTACATATCAATATCTCCACCACTGTACCACTATCAGCTGCTTCCATGTGCAGGCTCCTTTCAGAACATGGGAGTTCTTGGCTCTCCAGAGTTACTTATCCATTGCCAAAACCAAGACTCCTGCTCCTTCTTTCCCGTTCCGCCATCCATTACCACTGCCTTCTCCTGAGTATCTTTCATTTTGTGATGATTGAAATATATATATATATATATATATATATATATATGTATATTAGGTTGGTGCAAAAATAATTTCGTTTTCTAACATATGTTACTATGTGAGAAAACGAAATTATTTTTGCACCAACCTAATATAAAGAACAATGAGATTTATAATTCAGACTTCTTAGCATTATTTTCATTTAAAAAGAAAATTGTGTTGAATAGAACAGCAAAATGGAAATTCATAAAAAGCAAGGACTTTTTAGTCTATAAATGACCAATGTCCCTTGTTTATTCATGAAAAGTTAAATATTAAGTTTCTAAAAAATAAAAAAAAATATTAAATCAAAAGGTTAAGTCTAATGATAATGATGATCGATCATTTTCTTCACGTATACATAAAGAAGCATAATTGTTTATATCTGCTCATTTAGATATCTAACTAGCGAGAACGCTGTATATATATATATATATATATATATATACATATATATATATATATATATATATATATAACGAAAATGAGATTTATAATTCAGACTTCTTAGCATTATTATCATTTTCTTTTAAATTGTGTTGAATAGAATAGTAAAATGGAAATTCCTAAAAAGCAAGGACTTGTAGGTCTATAAATGACCAATGTCCTTTGTTTATTCATGAAAAGTTAAATATTATTAAGTTTCTAAAAAATAAAAAATTATTAAATCAAAGAAAGGAAAAAGATTTTTTGTACATATTGCCAATTTCTTTTCCATAATTAACAGCTAATTTTACAAAATGAAACTAACATATTTATATTTTATCACTAATTACTCGCTGTGGTAGACTGTTCCAGTTGTGATAAATATGGCCACAAAGATGAGGACAATAGTCCGAATAATGTAAATAGTGTACATAGTAGCTCATCTAGGTATTATATTTGATCATATATAAAATAGTTTAGGAATAGATAATTAGATTCTAATATGTTAATTTTAACATTACCATATATGTACTCAGTAAATAAGTTAAATAAATCTTAAGTCGGTACAAATAAAATATAAATATTAAAAATGTGACTAATTAATATTTGAATCCCCCTTTTGAAAAATCGTAATTGAAATTAATAAAAATAAAATAAAAAATAAAAAAAAAATTTTTGATGGAGTTTTAAATTTGAATACATGTAGAATAATTTGTTTTAATTCATCACTAATTATGTCCTTTGTGCATTAAATAGTTAAACATTATTAAGTTTCTGAAAAATAAAAATTTATTAAATTGTCAATTGACATCTCCAGTTGTCTTGATCTATCCACTATCCTTCTCCTCATCCTTTCCTCTATCATTCCTATCTGATCTTGCTCCAAATCTTCTGTAACCCCTTGCGTTCTAGTGGCTTCACGCCTTGCTTGGGGTGAAAAGCTTAAAAAAAATCAAAGAAATGAAATAGAATTTTTGTAGACATTGGCAATTTTTTAAGTAATAGCTAATTTAAAAAATGAAATATATATATATATAAGGCAGGATGTGTGTGCGTGTGTGTGTGTGGGATGAATGCACGGCCGCAATTTTCGACGGATTTGCACAAAAATTTACATACACATGCTCCAAGTTAGCGGGAGGGCCAAGACCGACTTTGTATTTCCAACTCCCATTTTCATGTTTCTACGGCAGTTTATATGTAGTTTGCGGCCATTTTGTAATGGCCAGAGTGAGAGCCAATAGCTGGCTGCCACAAATATGCAGGAAGATTCTACTGGCCAGCGTCAGAGCCAACAGCTGACAGACACGAATGTTAACTAGCATGCTAGCATGCTAGCATGCAAAAAATCGATAGCTGCATTCGTCACAAGTAGGAAAAATTTAAATCTGCAAGCCACTTTACTCTAATTGGCTCATTCGCTTGCTTAAACTCAACGTTGATTATGATTCCGCAGAACTGGGTTGGGTGTGAAAAAGTATTTGCAGTTAACATTCTTTTTTTATTCGATTTTTTCCAGTT
>OZ010572.1:72419883-72422383 GCA_963932145.1 Acanthosepion lycidas
TTTATATATATTATATATATTACGCCTCCTTTTTTTTCTATTTTTTTAAATAATTGCTCTAGCCGTTACCATAGTAATTTTAATTTTAACAATGAATATGCTTATAAAACGCGTAAATTTCAGGAATTAGTTATTCCAAAAAACATTTCGCTTGAAGATGGAACAGAACTTGGTACTTTAATTCAATTTAATTCAAATAATTATATTGAAGATTTCGGCTCTTGTTTTGAAACATGAGAACTCTTATGTAGCGTTGGAATCATATTTTTAAATGAATAATTATATTTAGACTCTACTTTTGTATCGAGCACTGTTTTTTAAAAAAATAACACAAATATTAAAGGACTTTGGATTATTTACCTAACGAGTTCTTTCCTATTTTCTATATATTTTTACACACACACAGGCAGACGCACAAACACACACACATTTATATATATATATACATATATATATATATATATATATATATATATATATATATATATATATATATATATATATATATGTAGAAATGTAGACATAGAAGATTTAAACTTATATATGAACGTAGGTTTTACCTTATTATTTAACACATAAACCCGCCTAATGTTGAATATATAATGCTAATTAACTTCTAAAATCTCCCTCTATTATCCATATTAATCCTCACTTATAATAGTCCGTTAATTAATGCATCCTCCTTTTTTATTTTATTTTATTTTATTTGTTTTTAAATATTTTCGGGAATACCTTGGTTATCCTAATATCTTAACCTAACCTTAATGTTGTTAATGGATAATTTCTTCTAACTTTAAATCGTTTTATTTTTAAATCCCACATATTTTAATAATATGAAACCCTTAAATCTATTTTTCTTTATAATAATTGTCGAAATACAATTCATATTAATACATATTTTTTTTGTTAATATAATTTGATATTCCTTAGGGGGAACCTATTCCTTGATATATAATTAAAGGTTTTGGTTATAAATAAACTCCTCTCCGGCCTTTTTAGTTTCAATTCAACATCGCACTCTTCACATAACACCAACTTAGGATCATAAGGTTTATATCGGAGTTGATTCCAGCGGCCATCTTCCTCTTTTAGAGAGACACCTCCCGCAATGCCTTTACCATCAACTCGGGCTTTTTTATCTGGCTGAAGCTCCATTTTCGGTAGGCTCGGAATCTTTTCTTCAGCTGCTATCTAATTTAAATTCTAAATCCCTGAATTTAGTCCGGGGTTGAAGAAGACTCGCTCTTGGTTACGCTGGTTAAAATAGGCTATACATATATATATATATATATGACGTAATTTTGGATTTTTTGCTGTGTAATATAGATGCTCTGTTATAACAAATACTTTGAGCTCTCTTTGTGGATCAGTTTTTTTAATATTTGATATTTCTAGGATCCACCTGGATTATATACCAACGAATCTATTACCTGTAATATATATATATATATATATATATATATATATATATATATATATACATATATATATATATATATATATATATGTATATATATTATGTATAATTAGTCATCAATTTTTCTTTTAAACTTTTTTCGTTAAATATAAGAAATAAGGAAAATTTAATTAATTTTTTATTTATTTTTACTAAATAAAGAAATAATTAAATTTTCCTCGTATCTCATATTTAACAATATATATGTTTGTGCGTGTTTGTATATATATATATATATATATATATATATATATATATATAGAGAGAGAGAGAGAGAGAGAGAGATAGATAGATAGATAGATAGATAGATAGATAGATAAGGAATAGACTGAGAAAGAAAGAAAAAAGAAAGGAAATGAACAGACTGTAGCTGGCATCACAAGACGGTGTAATGGTTAGTAAGCTTGTCTCGCTAAAACATTTTCGACTGAATAGTCCATTCGATCTTCACTTTCGGTCTTGTGCCACATCTAAGCTACTCTTGGAAAATTAATATAACAGACGGTAGCGGGAGAAAATGTAACAGAATTCAGTAACAGTGTCCATAGAAACGTTAAAAAAATACAAAGACGATCAGTTTTAACTTTAAACTGTGACATCAGCTTCATTTCAATACTTAACATGTCTTATCTGAGTCAGCATTTTTTGTCATTTCTATCTTTATTTCTATTTCCTCGTAATTGTTTTTTGAATTATCCCACATCAATATTGTTCTAGTGGAACGGATATATGTGTTCATAATGTTGTATGTAAACTTACCGTAGATTACTCAATTTATGTTTGTATATATTTGTTTAAACAACATTAAATGCTTTCATAATGCAAACAGTTTTAAACAACCAATGTTTGTTGAATGTAGTAATAAATGGTGTTTCATTAAGATGGATTATATATAAGGGTGTTTCATTAAGATGGATTATATATAAGAGTGTTTCATTAAGACCGATCAAAATCAGTGGTAAATAAATCAGTTATTTGTGAAAATTTATTTATTTCTCTATTGGATCATGGTATTTAAGTCATGGCAATTCTGTGTGAAAAATA
>OZ010572.1:72427383-72467383 GCA_963932145.1 Acanthosepion lycidas
CCATATTAGTTTGAAACACAAAAATCAATGGACGCTTTTTGGTTGCACTCTGACTTTCGATTCGCTTGTTTCGCTATTTTTCCACCATTTCTCTTTTTTTTTTCTTTTTTCTTTTTTTTTTTTTGCTTCCTAATACAACTCAAACTTCAATGCTTGCGTCGATTCGTAATACATTTTCATTCATCCCTCTATTCATTCATTCTGTTTTATTTATTCGCTAATATTCCCTTTTTTTCAAATTCATTCACTGATTTTCTTTCTTTCGTTTTTATTTTTCCCATCATAGATTTCATTTTGTGGCTTATTTTCGTTCTTCGTTTCGATCTCTCTCTCTCTCTCTCTCTCTCTCACTTTAGCTTTTAGACTTTATCTGACATTTGTCTCCATTAAAATAAGTCTCACTCTTTTTGACTTTTCCTTTTTTTCTTTTAACCCTCTTAGAATTTTTTTTTATGACTGTTTCACTCTTCCTTTCTTTCTTTTACCATCTTGGAAATCTTTTTTATTATTTCTTTCTTTTTCATATCTTAGAGTTCTTTTTGCCATTCATTTAATTTTTTTTTTCTTTCTTGGGTTCAATCTATTTTGCGGTGACTATTTCTTTCTCTATCATTTTAGAATTCTTTGTCTGACATTTCTCTTTATTGAAATCAATCTCTCTCTTTTCGGACTTTTCTTTCTTTCCTTTTGTCATCTTAGAATGTCTTCTTGATGTTTCCTTTTTTTTTCTTTGTTTTACTGCCTTAGAATTTTTTCTTTATTCATTCATTTTGCCCATTTCTTTTTTTTTCTTTCTTTCCTTTTACTGGCTTACAATTTTTTCCTTATTTTTTTTGCTCTTTCTTTTATTTTCTTTCTTTCATTTTACCGCCTTTGAATTCTTTTTTCTTTATTTATTCTTTTTGTTCAATGTTTTATTCCTTCTTTTGTTTTACTGCCTTAAAATTCTTTCTTCTTTATTATTTTTGCACTGTATTTTTTCTTTCTTTCCTTTTACCGAATTAGTATTCTTTTTTCCTTTATTTATTTATTTTTGCTCTTTCTTTTTTCTTCTTTCTTTCGTTTTACCGCCTTAGAATACCTTTTTTTTATTTATTCTTTTTTCTCTTTCTTTTTTTCTTTCTTTCGTTTTCCCGCTTTAGAATTTTTTTTTCTTTATTTATTCTTTCTTCTTTTTCTTTCTTTTCTTCTTTCTTTCGTTTTCCCGCTTTAGAATTTTTTTTCTTTATTTCTTCTTTCTTCTTTTTCTTTCTTTTCTTCTTTCTTTCGTTTTCCCGCTTTAGAATTTTTTTTCTTTATTTCTTCTTTCTTCTTTTTCTTTCTTTTCTTCTTTCTTCTTTTTCTTTCTTTTCTTCTTTCTTTCGTTTTCCCGCTTTAGAATTTTTTTTCTTTATTTCTTCTTTCTTCTTTTTCTTTATTTCTTCTTTCTTCTTTTTCTTTCTTTTCTTCTTTCTTTCGTTTTCCCGCTTTAGAATTTTTTTTCTTTATTTCTTCTTTCTTCTTTTTCTTTATTTCTTCTTTCTTCTTTTTCTTTATTTATTCTTTCTTCTTTTTCTTTCTTTTCTTCTTTCTTTCGTTTTCCCGCTTTAGAATTTTTTTTCTTTATTTCTTCTTTCTTCTTTTTCTTTATTTCTTCTTTCTTCTTTTTCTTTATTTCTTCTTTCTTCTTTTTCTTTATTTATTCTTTCTTCTTTTTCTTTCTTTTCTTCTTTCTTTCGTTTTCCCGCCTTAGAATACCTTTTTCTTTATGTCATTTTAGAATTCTTTTTGGCTTTTACTAGTTTTCGCGATCCTCTGTTTATCTTTTTGTCATCTTAGATTTTTTTGGTCTTTCTTTTTACTTTTTGTCATCATAGAATTCAGTTTTTGATTTTTTTTCTTCTTGTTTTCGATTTTTATCTTTTGCGTCGATTCTGTTTTTGCTTTGCCATTTTAGAATTTTTTATCTATATTTTCTTTATTGAAATCAATCCTCTTTTTTCTCCTACACACTTTTCTTATTTCTTTTCCTTTTAATTATAAAAGAAAACCTTTCCATTATACTTCATTATTATATTAAACTAGTTCGACTGCGAAATCTGGGGTCTGATGTAATAAGTACTGACACTAAAGTTTTGTTAGTTTTTGCTAATTTTTGAGCATTTAGGTTTAAAGAAAAACTGTATTGAAATACCTGAGTTCTGCAGCTTTTTGCTTAAAAACTGACTTAAAAATTTTACTATTCCAAGAATAAATTCAAATGAAGTTGATATATTTTCGTATTAGATACAATGAATGGAAAATATATTAAAACAAAAATTTTTATTAGTGATCACCACAAGCAAAATATGTCATTTTTAATGTACTCAATAAGTGAAAAATTGCAAATGAGGACAAAAATGGCTAATCAATGAATAAAATCTAACACCATTTGTGAGCTGGCATTATTTACATTACTCGGTCTGTTATCCTCATCTTCACTGCCATATTCACAAGGTTTCGGCCGCTGTACGCTCCGGACTTCTTCAGATGATTGGAATGTACTCAAGGACATATGGACCAGTGGATGAAGACGTTGGTTAGATCCAGGGATTAGACCCAAAGAGTTGTGTGTTCAATATCAGGCCACAGCAACGGTGAACCAAAACATAGAGAGTTAAGTTAAAAGAAAAATAACTGAAACATCTTGAGGAGGGCATGCTACTAGAACAATCTACCCCGCTGGACGAAATGAAGGGTTCGATTCGAAAATCCATTCACCAGAATGAGCGTACAACGACCGAAACGTTGTGAATATGTCAATGAAGATGTGGATAGCACTCCGAGTATTGTAAATAATTCTAGTAATCATAATACCTCATCAGATATATACAGGTACCATTTGTTAAGCCATTATTAATAAATAGAAAAAATAGATAAAAGTGTATATAACGCGATAATACTGCTGGGCACAAATTATATATTGTAGCATACCTACGGACGATAATGGGTATGTCCCCATTTACATAAATACAGCAGTAAAAAACTGTATATTGGCCTTCAGTTGGAGATTCGTCTGTGCTGTGCTGGTCAAACTCTCTGCTTCCGGGCAGAGGGGATCCCCAGACGAGGTTGTGTCGAGGGCAGAGTCTCGTCTCGGGAAACAGCTACCCGATCCCGTTTTATACGGGGACTACGGGGAATTTTTGGCCGAGACTACGGGCTCGGAAACCCCACATTAAATTCGGCCTTGTGCCACATCTGACCGCGTGGGGCGGTTGGTAGATATCCTGCATTTGGAGATTCGTCTCCAGCTGTGCTGGTCAAAATCTCTCCAGAGAAGATCCCAAGACGAGTTGATGTCAAAGGACACAGTCTCGTCTCATCTCGGGAAACAGTTACCCGACACCATTTTATACGGGGAATTTTTGGCTGAGCATACGGGCTCGGATACCTCAAATTAAATTCGGCCTTATGCTACATCTGACTGCATGGAGCTGTTGGTCGATATCCTGCAGTTGGAGATTCATTGTAGAATTTACTTGACTCAATTCTAACAGTTGACTGCTTAATCTAACCGCCGCTGGCTAATCGTATATGCGTTGTTCTTGTACTAAGTATTAACGTTCATTCCCTAGGTTACAACATTATAACATATAATGTTTCAAATTTGCATTGTTTTTGAAAATTAGACCAAAACTACTGCACTGTGTAATATATGACATGATAATATAGCAACATTATTATTCAGTATAATTTCCCTTTGAAGTAAGTGTATGTCTTATTTGATAGAACGATGATTTGGTAATAATGTGCTTGTACATTGCTTCTTGTCCATAGACTATTTGTGAAGATACAGAAATTATTTTTTTCACACCTTGCGAAACCTGCAGTTAAATTTGGTAACTCCAATGTTGTTCCATTCATATGACCTCTTGGAGTTCTTTATTTGAAAAACCTTCTGCGAGCACAGGTTCACAAACTTCCTCTTATGAGAAATAGAATCAAATTTGACCAGTGTGTCGCTTCAGAATTTAATGTAATTTTTCTTTTAATCTCTTATCTGTTTGCTTTCTACTTCTGAATCAAATATATATATATATATATATATATATATATATATATATATATATATATAAAGAAAGAACAGTAAGATATATAATCCGGTGTTCTTATATATATTTTTATTTTTACAAAATAGTGCTCAGTGTAAATGTACAGAGCATTAATATTATAAATTAATTGATTTAAAATGTGTTTTTTTTTGCTATACAGTTCTAACCATGTTTCAAAAATGTTTCTAACCATGTTTCATTTTTGAAAAATGGTTAGAACTGTGTAGCAAAAAAACATTTTAAATCAATTAATTTATAATATATATATATATATATATATATATATATATATATATATATATATATATATATATATATATTTCTGCTGTAAATTTTTAGTGCAACTTTCTGTATTTCAGTCGAATGTTGATTATTCTCTGGAGCATGTTGAATATGTGTAGTTGTTGATTTTGGAATTTATTAATTATTAATTGAAATATATGAAGATGGTTTCAAATTAAAATAGTGTTAAACAAACTAACTGCATATATTTTAATTATAAATTGTATAAGGCTACATAATTTATCATAGAGTTCTGGTGTATAGATATTTCTGGCTCATAGACACATTAACCTGATGATTAACGTTGGCCATATTGCTTGATTTGGAGACCGGATTCTCTAGGCAGAAAATCTATAGTTCCCCTTCCCTCGAGAAGTTCCTGCTGCATATCCGAAGATCAGTCTTTGGTCAACTATTAATCTTCTATTGCCCCTGCAGTAACATATGTTACCTAGAAGACTATTGATATTATACCTGGGCTAAATCATTTCCACAAATTTTCTCTATAGAAACAGTAAAAACTGTAAACATTTTGCTATTTCGTCGATGTACTTAAAAACAGATCCAAGTGGAAATTCATTTTGATGAAGTGAATAGCCATTTGTGTACAGCGTTCTTTTTTTAAATTTTTCTCCAGAACTGTAACAAGCCCTGCCTCAAAACTAGTGTTTCTACTGGTATTGTCTAAAAGAATTGCCTTAATGGGTTGTTCGCTGTTGAATTCTTCTAAAACAGCACCAACATCCTCTGCTAGAACAACACCATTTGCTAGCGTTAACTATGAGATAATATATCTACTTTCTGTGTCCATCTTTGGTGAAAGTTAAGTGATGCTCTAGTCATTTGTTTTTTTTTTAAAGTTTTTTGTTGTTTTCTTTTGTAATCTCTTTGTATTGCAAAGTGTCTTTATCAACTCTGCAATCGACACCAAAGTTGATGGTATTCTTGTGGTTCTGAACAAGTTTCTAGTGTGTGGTTGCTAATACTCTAGCCATTTCCTTGTCTATTTCTGGCTTATCAATGATAATGCCCTTTGAATACTAATAAAAAGCCATTAGAAAGCCATGCTCCAACGTTGGAACATACATCAACCTTAGTTCCATGGCATATCTTGAGTCTGTATATTCCCTTACATTATCTCCCTGGCTAAAACTGTCATCGATTGTCTCTTCCCTGGAAGACATGAGTAGAAAATATCCAATGTAGAAGCAACATGTGTAGAATCCTGTCGTTGCTATATTCAATCTTCCTGTCTAATCTCTCTGCTTCAATTGAATGTTTTTGATATTTTTGACAGCATCTTCGTCAATAGTTCCAAGTTGGAAACTGTTTTATGGTCCTGTTTTCTCTATAGTCTTTTAAAATATTCTATTTTTCCAATGTGAACCTATTTCAAAATGTGTATAAGTTTAAAAACAGACCTAGCATACATCATATATATGAAGGAAAATGTCACAATGTTATCTACCAGAGAAGAGAAAATTATCAGAAGAAAACAAGCATAGAATTAACATTAACATCTAGTAAGGGCGACAAGTACAAATATTACCCTATTTTAGTAAAGTTCCAAAGGTAAATTTGAAACAAGAAAAATATGAAGAAAGAAACAGAATTATTTACTTAAATAGAATTATAGTTTCTTCCACGGAAATAAACAAATACAACATTTTAATTAAACAAAAGTCACTTCGAAAATACAAAATATTAAAAAAAATGTTTACTTTCTATTTCAAATAATTAAGTCCGTTGTATTTTATACAACGGACTTAATTATTCGAAATAGAAAATAAACATTTTTTTAAGTTGCATAAAAGTCTGTTGTATAAAATACAAAAGAACTAATGAATTTTAGAGTGAAAAACGAATAGTGGTCGAGATTTCAATATCGAATGTTAAAAAAAAAAATGGAAATGTTTATAATGGTGAAAACTTAAATGATACCCATCAAAAGAAAATTCCAGTACAAGATTCAGGAACGAACCATTTACTTTACTATTGTTGATTAAAATGAAGAAATTTCTCTTTTTTGATGAGATTTTATGGTTTGTTTTCATGAGACAAAAAAAAGCAATGGATTTTCCCCGCTGGTCACAACCTAAATATATTGCATCTAATCTCAATTTTTATATTATAAACTGAATACTTTTATATTATTCATAATTCTATTTTCTTTTTCTTTGATTTATTGAGAACGAGGTAAAATTTTCAATTGAAAAGCATTTTATTATATAATATTTACACATTTGCGATAAAGGTACTGATGTTTTGACAGTTAAATCTTTCACTGATCACCGGAATTAAATTCCAAGTCTCCAATTTTGAACCTAAATTTAAATTTTAAACTTCTTTTCCCACCAAAAAATGGTGACGATTTTGAAAAGAAATATTTTGTGTCATTATTTATCATGTCAAAACCCAACTTGCAAATTGAATGAAAATACCGCGGCTCCAAGATCGAACTCGGCGCTTGGTTGATTTTTTTTTTTTTTTACAGTTTATCAACCCTTTGAATGTTATTCAAAGCCTGGAAATATTTTTAGATTGTAAGAATTTTGGGGAAATAATAATAATTTACTGACACAAGTCCTACTATTTAACCCATAACTGGGGATACAGTATATTGATACATTTTCTAAAGTTTTCTGTGCGTAAGTGAATATCACGAATCCGTTGGAATTGGAACTCGGCTCTTCGATTTCTAATTCAGAGACGTTAACCGTTACACTACCTGCCCATCCAAGCTTACAGCACCTGGTGTTTCCAAGCAGTCACCCATATAGGTAAACGTGTGCTTGTGTATATCTTAACTGGCACAAGCTCATCGAAGTCACTCATGTACAGCAGAGGTATACATGAAGGGAAGATGAAAATTGAAGAATAAAATGGCATAAAATGAGATGGGTTACAGAAGAAAAAACGACAGCGAAGAAGAGAAAATAATGAAAAAGAATGAGAATATGCCCATCATCACGGCTCTCTACAACTTCCGTTCCTTGATTAAACTAATTAACTTTCCACTGATTAGCATCCCTTCTCCTTGTTCTGCCATCAATTCCCATAAAATCGTTACATCTGTTACTCGCCGCTGTCACTGCTCCAGTCTTCAATAAATCATGCAAGTATTAAATTCTCTAGATATTCTTTCCTCATATGTCGAAGAGATTTCAGCTGTCTCTTCCTGTTTGTAAGCACCATTTTTTTTTAGTTCCTAATTCGCTTCGAACTTCCTTATTCCTTATATGGAATTCTGAGCATCTAACGCTAAAAAGAAACGCTTTTTCCTTTTTAATATAGCAAAGTTTAAACAGTGCATACGCACAAAGAACGTCTAATTATTCAGATTTATGTCGACATCATAATAGCGAGTGCCATTATAAACCAAAGGTATTTATTGTTTTAAAAAGTATTTTCCTTATTACGTACACTGATATTTAAAAAAGCTCACCTACATTAATAGGAGTCTACCGTAGTCGGGAGCATCGGGTCATTGAGAACGTTCATTTTCATAGCTGCATACTACGTGCTTCGCCAGGGTTACATACAATTCTGAATTCAGAATTTTTCATTCTCCTATACCGGTTGCCAGCCATGGCTATAGAACCTACTGTGTCTTGCCATAGCTGGAAATTATAGCTGGAATGGATTTCCATATTATATCATAGATCTAAAATCGAATCCATTGGGGACCACCCTTAAATTCTGTATAAATTATAAACGCTGATGGAAAAGAGATGGATTCATACCTTTCCCAAGAGTATTAGCATGTAAGTTAATGTAATGAACTCGACTGGAATTTGAACTTGACTATCCAATTCCTTAATCCAAGCTGCATTCCCTTAATCCACAGAAAGCAAACACTAATTAAGAATGGATTTCCAAATTATATAATTGACAGAAACTCTAATCCATTAAGGTCCACCATTAAATCCTGTATAGATTATAAGAAAAAAATCCTTTATTAAGAAAATTAAGACTAAAATACGGTATTAATTATAAAAATAAAAGTAAAAATACGGTATTGATTAGAACAATTAAAATAAACACATAGTATAGAATAAGAGGACAGTGGGTATTAATGTGTCAACATAAGCCAATATTTGTCACTTCTGTTGTTTCAAATCGATTCATCTGTGAGCAGATAGTCGGGCATTCACTGTCATATAGGAGATTAGATATTACATAAATTAAATATTACATAGCATTATTTTAATTTATTTTAAGGTTATTTTCCTTTGTCTTAATACTTTGATTAATTTCTGGAAGGTATCTTTCGCGCTTTCAATACGTCTTCAGATTACTATCTCAGATATTTTGTCGTATGTCACTGCACTACAAATATAGTTACTTTTCATTTGATTTTGATGCCCCAATTCGTAGCTCAGAAATCGGGCTGTCTGATTTGCTGACAGCGCTACATTCTCTCTTCTTACAATTAATAGTTAGTAAAAGTAAGCAAGAAGAATACAATAATTCGTTCTTTCAATAGTTTTTTTTTCCTGAGTCTGCCATCAAAACAGTGTCGTCGGCGTACGAAGAGGATTAATACGAAAGCAAAATATGAAATTGTTATAGCTTGATAAAAAGAGGAAGCTGATAGAGGCGAATTAGAAGACGACTCTTAAAATGATGAGAAAATAGAGAAAGAATGTGGAGGCATGAAGAAGAAGAAGAAGAAGAACAACAACAACAACAACGACAACGATAACGACGACGACGAAGGAGAATAATGAAGAAGAAAAAAAAAAGAATACTGTTTTTCTTTTATCTTTCTCATCAAGTGAATTACATTTGACGAGTAGCGGTCCTAATCAAGTGTTATACTCACACCTTTTTGAACCATGAATTATTTGAGATTGTTCTGCTTCTGCTCGCCGATGGCAAAGCTCCGACACCGTGATCCGCTTTTTCGTTTTTCTTCGCCTCACTTTCTTATATTTTTTTTTATTTCATTTTTTTATTTTTTTGTTCACAGTTTCATTTTTCGCTTCATTATCTCCCGGCTTGTCTTTTGGAGTTCACCTATTCCCAATATTTTATTACAGTTTCCACCCAAACCATTCCGCCATTTATATATCTCACTCTCCTTTGTACACATAATTTTTACCTCTTTTCACAATGTATTTTCTTTTATTTGTCCCCGCTCTTTATTTAACAGTTCATATTTCTTTTTTTTTTCGCTAATCTTCTCTCATACTCTCGCTATAATTCAAAATAACAATAGACAGTCGTAGTTACAATCTTGTTAAATAAATAGAAAAAATATTAGTAGTCTATGATAACTATTTTTCAGGAAAGATTGGAAGGATCTGACGAGGCACACATTATTATTATTATTATTATTATTATTATTATTACCACCACCACTAATACTACTACTTCAAAAACAACAATAATCATAGTAATAATAATAATAATAATAATAATAATAATAATAATAATAATAATAATAATAATAATAATAATAATATCACTATTGTATATTGATGTAGTAGTAATAATAATAATGATATTGGTGTTTGATATTAACGTACTCGATCGAAATTCTGTGCTTGAACCATGGTGTCAACAAGACTCCGAAAAAACTCAAGAACTTATTGGAGAATCCTCGCAGTTTACAATCTTGGTCTCAATTCTAATTTTCCCTAAGCGCTCTTCCAAGATTCTAGGTGCCGTTCCAAGCGCATCCATTACTGTAGGCATTTCTTTAATGCTCATGTTCCATCGTTTTATCAACTCCCTAGCGAGATCCTTGTATTTTTCAATCTTTTTAGTTTCTTTGAAGTCCACTTTTGTATCATATGGTACAGAAAAATCAAGAATTTGACACCTGCCACTGTCTTTCTCTATCAAAATAAGGCCAAGTTTTCGCGATCTGTCTGAACCGAGAAATCTTGTGACAGACATTTTCTACCTCTGCCTCTGGCTGATATTCATACCATTTCTCTTTCATATTCAGGCTAAATTCGCGGCATATTTCGTAATGGATTTTCTTACCAATCCAAACATGTCGTCGCTTATACTATTTCTTTCTCAACTTAGGACATTCACCGCATCTGTGTCTAATTGTCTTATCAGCTTGCCCAAACATCCTGCATTTGCATGTTTCTTTCGATGTATCTAATTTGGCCATGACTGTATACGTTCTACTGGCATATTCCTGTGCTACAAGTCAATAATAATAATAATAATAATAATAATAATAAGGTAGCAGTTGTAGTAGTAGTGGTTGTAGTATTCAGAAGTAATTGAGATCTCTCTTCCATCCCTGTTGAGATTGGAAGAGTCGACTGTAGATATAAGCAATTGATTTTTTCCACATGTATTGATAAAGTGGAATAAAGCTTATCTTAACGTTCATTTGGGTTTTCTGTTTTCACTACATACTACTACTACACCCTCATCCTCCTACTACTACATACTACTACATACTACTACTACTATATACTACTACTACTACTACATACTACTAATACTACTGCTAGTTTTACGGTTTTCTTATTTTAACATTATTATGAATCTTAATACTTAAGTTAATAATTGAGTAAGCTCATGACAACTTCTACAATATCAGTAGAAATGTCGCATTCCCTGTCGCATCGTTAAATATTTGAGCTTAACAACTTTAACAAAATATTGCAATAACAAACATAAATATGAATGCAGGTCGTTATTTTAAGAAGTAAGGGGGTACAAATAAAAGATTTGAAATTGGACATTTTTTCCATTTCACTGAAACAGGTTTTAAATTCTTTCTTTATTTATTTCACCAAACATTGACATTTCCCCTTTTCCACGTGATCAAAACGGAATCATCCATTATTTATGAGGTATTGGCAGGAGGCTTTAAACATTCATTCATTGATTCTTTCTTTGTTTTTTTCTTTCTTATTATCTTTCTTTTTTTTTTCTTTTCTTTCTTTCTTTCTTTCTTTCTTTCTTTCTTTCTTTCTCAATGAAACCAAGTAGCGTATGTCTTGTTTTTCCACGTAATCAAAATAGAATAGTCTATTATTGAGGTATTGGCAGAAGATGTTAAACACTTCTATATTCCCTTCTATCGTTCTTTTTTCTTTTTTTTTTTTTTCATTTTCTCACTGAAGCCAAGTAGTTTGTCTCCCCTTCTTTCAACGTGATCAAAACACGGTAGTACATTATTCATGAATTATTGCCAAGACGTAACAGGGTCGAACTAATGAAGGGAGGGAGAATCACAATTATCATAGGATTATTATTATTATTATTATTATTATTATTATTGATTTATTTCGTTTTCAACCGGAGATCTTTCATTATGAGTGTTCTCCCTGAAGTTGTACATCCTCAGGTTAGCACTTGATCCACGTCTTTCTCTTTATCCTTTCCTCAAACAGCCTTACTTACGCTTACTTTCACTCTCTGTAACCCCTTGCTAGCTCTTGACACTCCCGCCTTGCTTGAGGTGAAATGCTTAAAAAGACTATTTAGAAATTCTTAATAAATCCAAAGATGGATCTGCAATGTTATTGGCCCTGACGTGACATCTTGACCTCAGTTACTTTCCCACCGCCGTAAGGTAGTTTCCCTGTGCATTTTCCATAAATATTTTAATGGTAATTGTTCTGATTAGCTTTCCTAAATGGTATGTAGATATTATGCATTTAAGGGCAGTACTAGATTGCCAGTAAGGTCATATCATTTTATAGTTGAAATGTCTAGATGTAATCGACAGTTATATGTGAACATTTTCTCCTCTCAGACTTCTCGCTTATGTAATTCTCTTCTGGCTTCATGTATTCCAATCAAATTTGAATTTCAAAATTTAAATGTAATCGTTACATTCTGTCTTATTATTTCATTATTCCCCTCGTTAATGTTTTTCTTGTATTCTCTAATACTGAAAAACCACTTGCTTCTTAGTGGTTTTATTGCCATGCTATGAGTGGAATCTATCTATCTATCTATCTATCTATCTATCTATCTATCTATCTATCTATCTATCTATATATATATATATATATATATATATATATATATATATATTAAAGCAGAAAAATCAAAAATTACCTCAACAGGGGATAGTTTATTTCAAGTCGTTCTATACGTGACTAACATCAGCCCCTATATATATATATATATATATATATATATATATATATATATATATATATATAAACATTAACATAAAAACGGGTGGTCTATTTAAAAATAAACAAACGGTTATTGATTAAAAATAAATTTTGATATAAAAAAAGCGGCAGTAAATATAAATCCTTTATTTTAAAAAAGTTTGTACATACACACACACGTGCACATATACGCTTATAACACAAATAACCATATATATATATATATATATATATATATATATATATATATATATATATATATATATTTGTGTATTTACACAGCAAATTTTGTTTTAGGCATGTGTGATTGAATAAATTACAAACATTATGTGTACTTATTTTTATCATAATCCCTTCATATTCACGAATATTCTTCTATATATTACAATTGAATAAGGCAAGAAATACAATGTAACTTGGGAAATTAAATTGATTCTGACTATTACAGTGGATTTTGTGCCTTATTCAATTGTTTTTATACGGAAGAATATTCGTGAATATGAAGGGATTATGATAAAAATAAGTACACATAATGTTTGTAATTTATTCAATTGAGGAGGCAGTGCTACTCTTGTTTAAGAGCATGGCTGATGGAAGATTCTATGTCGAGCAACAGGCCACACATAAAGGAGAACCCGGCCATGTCTGTCAGCAAATTTCTCTGACATCTGGCCACCTAACTCCCTAAATTGCACCTCCCTTGATTACTAAGTGAGAGGCGCATCTGAGTGAAAGGCAATTAAAACTCCTTGTAACACTAAAGAGGAACTGAATGCAAAGATTATGGCAGCATTCACCAACTTAAACAAGGAGACCGTCCAGAAGAGTTGCAGGAGATGTCGAAGTCGTTTAGAGGCCATGGTTGAAGCCAATGCCTCTTGAAAATTACAACACGGATTCTGTCTTCTTGTCTATATCTGAACTTGGACACTTGCCACTAAGGCGCTTTCGAAATTCCAAGTCTGCCATATACAGGCAGCGATGGATACATTGTCGTCTAAAATACACAAAAAGAAAAATAATAGACATCTCATTTTAACAGATATATTTACCAGATTACAGGACTGGTAGGAAGATGAATGGAGGCATAATGTCACCATCGCAAGTGATCAATTCAATCATCGTCGTAATCAGCATGCCTTTTCCAAAATTGCTTCATGGTTCTCTTTTACTCACAGACGGTGCCCAACTGACCCTACTATAGCCTGCACATGCGGGAAATTAAAAAATATAAAATGGTGACCCATCGCTTCCTACATATATATATATATATATATATATATATATATATATATATAATTAACACAAATAATTCTGCACGCAAATATGTACGCGAACTTGAGAATAGATAATTCGACCACGAGAAAAAGATCAAGAATTTGATTTACGAATAAAATTCATGTTTATGTTTAGCGTTCCAAAACGTAAGAATAAAATTTTGTGATATGATTCAAAATCAATATGCAAGCCGAATGTTTTTAGATAGAAAACATTCATATCGTGAAACAACACAATGAAAGACCCACGACTGTACACATACTCGCATTCCATTATATATGTACATATCCACATATATATATATATATATATATATATATATATATATATTTATATATGTGTGTTTGCGCGCACGCGCGCGCGTGTGTGTGTGTGTGTGTGTGCGTGTGTGTGTGTGTGCGTGTGTGTGTGTGCTGCGCGCATTCGTGCATATGTGCGTCCGTGTATTAACTGAAATGCGTACTTAAGTACAGTGAAGGACTGACAAAGACGAAAATAAAATACTTCCAAATAAATCTTTTCAATCCTTTCTTCTTCGTTTTTTTTTTTTGTTTTTTTTTTAAAAAGTTTCGGGTTCCGGTTCACATAGAGGTCCGCATTTTGCACTTGATGCCATGACTTGCTATCTAAATCAGGGCCATTAAAAATTCCGTTACTACACACCACTCGCTTCTAACTTCTGAACATAAAAAAATAAAATAAAATAAATCGCATCCTCTTTACTATTCTTCATCTTCCCCCCCCCCCGAACCAAGTCGTACCCATCATGAGAACCCAACCTTTTTCTTCCCGCCCCCGCGTCACACGCTCTCCTTACCCTGGCCAGTATCTCATGCTACCGACTTCCTTCTTCCGGTTCTCTTGTTTGTGAATAAACTGTTTTGTGGTTTTTATTTAATTTGACCAGCCTGCAGGAGACCACCATCCCAGATTGGGTGCAATGTTTTTTTTTACGCAGACACCATGCCGTTATTTTTTTTAATGCCATATTCTTTAAGGACGTTGGCTAGTCGATCATGGACCTCCACAGTTTCATTTTTCTTCATTGTCTCTGCATTGCCATGACTTCTTGCTAAAGGAATTGAAATTGTTTTTATGATTTTGAACTCAAAGTAATATTGTTACTAGGCTGGATGCCATTTAACGCATGGATGGTAGAACCGGGTTTAGAGAAAATAACGAAATTTAAAAAAATTATTAAGAGATACAAAAGACAGGAAATTGTGGAGAGCCATGATCGGCTACGTCCTGAGGCGACGCGTCACATAAAGAAGATCCTGTTATTTAACCCCTGGCTGGTTGCCAAGGAAACTATCGGGTTCATGCCTTTTTCCAGGGTATGATTTTAAGGAAACTCGACACAGACATTATGATATAACTGGTTAAATTTTCTTATTTTTATACATATTTACCAGGTTCATTTTGTGATCGGTGCAATGTGATAATTACAACTTGTCTAAAAGGACAACATCGCCGTGTGATTTTCAAAAGCAATAAGAAACTCCATAAGGTTATGATAACGAAAAGAGCACTACAAATGCAAAGTCGTGTACAATTATGTTTTATAGATTACGGAAAAGCATTTGAAAAGTTATGGCACAAGGACCTATTTGAACTGTTAGAAAAACTCGATCTACTTGGAAAGGATGTTAGAATAATCCAGAACATATACTGAGAGAAAACCACCTGTATACGGATAGAAAATGAATTCGATAATACACTCAAAAATATAAAGGTGCGTAAGACAAGGATATGTCTTCTCTCCAGATTCGTTAGACCTCTACAGCGAAATTATCCTTTCTTTAATCATTTCACCGCAAGCAAATTAATTGATTTTACACTATCTTCCTAAATATCATTTCCGTGTACTGTACTATACATATTCTTCTTTTCAACAGTTCATAAAAATAAGACACACTCTGCTGCGTCTACGGCGTCAACTCATCCCCATGCACATCGTAATAATTTGGTAAAGAGGAAGTTCTCCCCAGAACTGTTGCAATGTAGAAACAAAGATGTCCCTCCGATCATTATAATCTTAAACTCCTTGAATCTAGGATCATCCATTATCTATCCTATATATCTTAATACTATACACCACTTACTCCTGCTTTACGACATTTACAATAATCTTAGGCCTTGTATTGTGAGAATAATAGTACAGATAAAAGTTGATCGTATGAAAAAAATGCAGTATTGCAGTCGTATTTAGGCCAAAACTGCTCAATCCCCATTTTCCAAAGTTGAAAGATTTCAAGGTTGTTTTCGCGGCCTTACAGTCCTGTTCCCAGACCGAAGTTGCCCAATCGTGGCCTTGCTGTCCCTTTCTAGGCCGAAGCTGCCCAATCCTCATTTTCCAAAGTTGAAAGAGTTTAAGGTTGTTTTCGCGGCCTTACAGTCCCGTTCCCAGACCGAAGTTTCCCAATCGTGGTCTTGCCGTCCCTTTCTAGGTCCAAGCTGCCCAACCCTCATTTTCCAAAGTTGAAAGAGTTCAAGGTTGTTTTCGCGGCCTTACAGTCCCGTTCCCAGACCGAAGTTGCCCAATCGTGGCCTTGCTGTCCTTCTAGGCCGAAGCTGCCCAACCCTCATTTTCCAAAGTTGAAAGTGTTCAAGGTTGTTTTTGCGGCCTTACAGTCCCGTTCCCAGACCGAAGTTGCCCAATCGTGGCCTTGCTGTCATTTTCTAGGCCGAAGCTGCCTAATCCTCATTTTCCAAAGTTGAAAGAGTTCAAGGTTGTTTTCGCGGCCTTACAGTCCCGTTCCCAGACCGAAGTTGCCCAATCGTGGCCTTGCTGTTTTTCTAGGCCGAAGCTGCCCAACCCTCATTTTCCAAAGTTGAAAGTGTTCAAGGTTGTTTTTGCGGCCTTACAGTCCCGTTCCCAGACCGAAGTTGCCCAATCGTGGCCTTGCTGTCATTTTGTAGGCCGAAGCTGCCTAATCCTCATTTTCCAAAGTTGAAAGAGTTGAAGGTTGTTTTCGCGGCCTTACAGTCCCGTTCTCAGACCGAAGTTGCCCAATCGTGGCCTTGCTGTCTCTTTCTAGGCCGAAGCTGTCCAATCTTCATTTTCCAACGTTGTGAGAGTTCAAGTCAGCAGTGTCTTTTCCATACACGATACACTGGAAGCCTGACGCCATACTATCGCAATTTCCATCGAAAATATCCATATAAGCTTCATTCTTTAGTGCTATCAGTTTAGACATTTCCAGCTAAGACCCACCTTGTTATAACAAAAGGAAAGCACCATACTCATTCATTTCGTATTCTATTGATAAGAAAAAAATTCTACTTCCATACCCGAAGAAAACCCTTTTTTTGTAACATACTCCTTCTTGGATTATTTTCCATATACTATAGTCTTCAAGTCTAGGGTCAATCGTCATATGTCCTCCATACGCTCATAATCTTCACTTTATACTTTCTCCTTTTAAGCTCATATCACACACTTCTATTCAGTAACTCTGTACTTTGAGTGGCTCTTAAGCCTTTCATCACTAAAAATATATAAAATGAAACAGTCTTCGGGAAAATGAGAAACACTCAAAAACTAAAAAATATGAAAGTTCATTGTCAATTCGGAAAGAAAATGTACAAAATGTACAAAAATGTACAAACGTGTACAAATATGAGCAAAATGTACAAAATGTACAGAAGAGTAGTAAAAGATACAGAAAATACAAAAATGTACAAATAATTAAAAAAAGATAAAATAAGTCAATTAAAGTACACAAAGTACAAAAATGTACCAAAATATACTAAAAGTTCAAAAATGTACCAAAATGAATGAAAAGTACAAAAATGTACCAAAATGTCGAAAAAGTACAAAATTGTCCCAAAATGTACAAAAACTACAAAAATTTACCAAAATGAACGAAAAGTACAAAAATGTACCAAAATGTAGAAAAAGTACAAAATTGTACCAAAATATCAAAAAATACAAAAAAGTGAAAGAAAATGTACAAAGTGCAAAAAACCAAAAAAAAATAAACTTAAAAAACAAAACAAAACAAAAACAAAAAACGGACGATAAATAATGTTATCTGTAGGGGAAAAAATGAAAGAAATGATTTTATTCAAATATTTGCGAACCTAATCAAAAAATTCTCTTTTTTTTAAAAAAATGACATTAGATCTCGTAGTTATCTGTTTTAATTTTTGATATTGTTCAAGCTGAGACAACTTATGAATTTATAAATTCGTCCCAACAAAAACATCTTGTTCGATATTATAGATTTAATCAACATTTGAAATTTGCGAATAAACTAAGTAAATTATTGATTAAATCAAAATAAGATCCATGTTTATAAACTGTTGAATAAACGAGAAGAAAATAAATAATAATCACGAGTTGCTTATTATATTAGTAGTAGCTGAGATACGTGTAGTGTAATGGATATCGATGTAGAAATTGAACTCAGAGAAACGAATTCAAATTTCGGGTTGGTATGCGATTATAGTAATTGGTATGGGGAAAGGAATGAAAGATTTTTGCATGAAAAGTATTTCAAAGTTGAAACGGCTGAGTGTAACCGTAAGTTCTATGCTATTCTAACTCATGAAACTTTTTCCGCCATCTTGCTTTTCAGTCAAGTTTGATCTTCAAAAATTTAAATGCAATGTCAGTTGTTATCTTACGTATTCATTTCTTGCTCTTTCATCTTGATAAATTTTTCTCATAATCTCTCACACTTAGTAACCCCTTGCATCTCAGTGGCTTTACTGCCTTGCTCGGGCTGAAACGATTAAAACAAATGAATCCGTCTTTTCTTCCACCAGGCGTGGATTAGACAGAAGGTTGAACTGGGACTTCTAGCCTTTAGTGGAAAATAGTCTAAAGAATGAAAACTCAAAATTCCAAGTTGTGGATGAGGTAACGAAAAACCACTCCCAGGAATCTATGGTAATTCGTAAATAATAATGTAAAGAAATATATGTTTAGGCATGAACCTGAACATTCTAAAGGGACATGCCATTAAAAACAAAGAAAGAAAACAGTAGTATAAGTAGTAAATATGTCAACGGGGATGGAAGTTATTTTGTTGGCAATAATGAGAATAGATCTAATAAAAATGGCGACGAAAGTAAATAATGAAAAGAAAAAAGAAGGAATGTAATAAGGATAAAATAGAAATATTTAAAAAAAAAAATGAAGAAAATACAGCAAAATCGTTTACGCTGTCTTGTAGTAGGATGACAAATGTTCCACTCTGCTGCCATTTTCCCCACCCATCGTCGCAAAATTCTCACTACTCTATCTCTACTTCAATAACAAATGTTCAGGCGAACTCAATTCTTTAGTGCCACCAGTTCAGACCTTTAAATCTATGACCCGCCTTGTTACGTCTACTCGAACGAATCACCCTCATTCGCTCCATATTTCAATGTTACAGAAGATGATCTACTCAGAGTTTTTTTCGCAAGAACGCCTATTTTGTGTAACAGACACTCGCATAGACGCTTCCATGAAGACTACAATCTTAACCACTTCAAGTCGAGAGTCTGTCGCTATCTAACTTGCTTATTTTCATAATCTGTACTTCCTTCGATTTTTTCTTACATTCATATTCTCACTCAGAAACCCTCCTTGAGGATCTCTTGATCCTTGTATTGATAGGAATTTTAGCACAAAAATATAAATACTAGAAAAAAACAGAAACAGATTATTTGAGAAAGAATTTCGATGAAGATCTACATAAAAAGCAATACCAAGAACAAATCAAACAAAAAATATACTAAGACCTCGAATCTTTAAACGATGTTGCGGAGAAATCAGTGTAAGTAAAAGAAGACTAAAACTCAAACCATCGTGAAGACAACGGAAAAAGGCAACTGGAAACCAATCCACTATCATTCCAAATAATGCATAGCAAAGCGTAGATAATATGTGGGGAACGTTAGGGAGAAACCAGTCTAACAAAAGGAAAAATGCCAACTAAACAATGGTAATTGGAAATGAATCCGCCATCTTTCAAAATAAATCCATAGCAACTAAAAGATAATAAAGAAAAGGACTCTGTGGATAACGTTCAAGAGTAACAAGTGTAAGAAAAGGAAAATTGACTACCAAACCATGGAAAAAGCAACTGGAAACCAATCCACTATCTTTCCTAAACAAAACGCATAGCAATTAAAAGATAATAATGAAAAGGACTCGAGAGCAACCAGTCTAAAAAAGAAAACTGAATAAGAAAACATGGAGAAAGAAACGGGACACTAATCCAGTAACCTTCCCCCCAAAATATATAGCAACACACAGATAATAAATAAAAGGAATCTGTGGAGAGTGTTGAGGAGCAACCAGTCTAAGAAAAGGAAAACTGAATTCCAAACGAAGGTGAAAGCACAAGAAAAAGACAACTGGAAACCAATTTACTATATTTCCAAAAACTTAAAAACTAAAAATAAATGCTTAACAGCACATAGGTAATAAAGGGAAGTAATCTTAGCGAAACTTAATATTAAAATTTCGAGAAAACACCGAGAAACCAATCCTCTGTATATCCCCCAAAATGCATAGCAACGCACAGATGATAAAAAAGAAACCTGTGGAGAGCCATGATCGCCTACGTCCTGAAGCGTCATAACACGTTTTTAATTTGAAAAAAAAAAAAATGCATAACAACGAATACAAGTCATTCATTGAACTAACGTCCCACACGCTTTATAAAGTTGTCTCCCTTGTTTTTTCATATGTGTCCCACTTCCAGTTAACGGTTCTGAATATGTTACAGAGCTGCTCATGGCATATTTATCTTCTCGTCTCCGGTAGACAAAGTCATCAACCATACTCTACGTATCGACAATGATACATTTTGGGTGAGTGCCATGGTATCAAAAAGGCGCGAGGAATGAATACATCTTGTAGAGCTGAATCTGAGGTATTGTCAGTGCCTCAAAGCCGGGCACAGTTACAGGGACATTGAAAAATCTCAGTTACTTTCGTATTGCTTAGAGATAAAAAAAAAAGGTGGGGGTAGAAATTAGTCGGACGTGGTGAAAATAGGATCAGAAAGGCAGAGATAATGTCATGAGTGATAAAGAAAAAGTTTTCTCTTCAATTCAGCAGATCGAGTGTTTAATTAGACTAACCACATCCCCTTCGCTTTAGATTTCTTTGCTGTGATATTTCAAACAGGTCTGTACTAATAAAACTATGAGCCTTTTGCTTGAATTCAGAAATATATCACAAATTAACTATCATTAATTATTAATCATCCAACTATTATATCTTTGGTCTTAATTTCCTTTCCTTTTTATCACAACTCTCAAGGTTGTCATTCTACGGCCAGTTGCAAATCAGAAGAAATCGGAAATCTATTCTACAATAAAGGACATGCGTCTGTGTGTATTTATATATATATATATATATATATATATATATATGTGTGTGTGTGTGTGTGTGTGTGTCTGGATGTTTCTTCTTTCTTCGTTTTCTTCTTTCTTCTTTCTTCATCTTCTTTTTTCTTTCTTCTTTTTTTCTTCTACTTCGTTCTTCTGTTTTCTTCTACTACTTTATTCGTCTTCTTTTTTCTTCTACTTTCTTCATCTTTTTTCTTCTTTCTTGGTCTTCTTTTTTCATCTTCTACTACTTTCTTCGCCTTCTTTTTCTTCTACTACTTTCTTCGCCTTCTACTTTCTTCTTCTACTTTCTTCGCCTTCTACTTTCTTCTACTTTCTTCGACTTCTTTTTTCTTCTTCTAATTTCTTCGCACTCTTTTTTCTTCTTCTTTTACTACTTTCTTTGCCTTCTTTTTCTTCTACTACTTTCTTCGCCTTCTACTTCCTTCTTCTACTTTCTTCGCCTTCTTTTTTCTTCTTCTACTTTCTTCATCTTTTTTCTTCTCTCTTGGTCTTCTTTTTTCTTCTTCTACTACTTTCTTCGCCTTCTTTTTTCTTCTACTTTCTTCGCCCTCTTTTTTCTACTTCTTTTACGACTTTCTTCGTCTTCTTTTTGTTCTTCTACTTTCTTCGCCTTCTTTTTTCTTCTTCTTCTACTACTTTCTTCGCCTTTTTTCTTCTACTTTATTCGTCTTCTTTTTCTTCTACTTTTTTCATCTTTTTTCTTCTTTCTTGGTCTTCTTTTTTTTCTTCTACTACTTTCTTCGCCTTCTTTTTTCTTATTCTACTTTCTTCACCCTCTTTTTTTTCTTCTTTTACTACTTTCTTCCCTTCTTTTTCTTCTACTAATTTCTTCGCCTTCTACTTTCTTCTTCTTCTACTACTTTCTTCGCCTTCTTTTTTCTTCTACTTTATTCGCCCTCTTTTTTCTTCTTCTTTTACTACTTTCTTCGCCTTCTTTTTCTCCTACTACTTTCTTCGCCTTCTACTTTCTTCTTCTTCTTTTTTCTTCTTCTTCTACTACTTTCTTCGCCTCCTTTTTTCTTCTTCTACTTTATTCTTCTTCTTTTTTCTTCTTCTACTTTATTCTTCTTCTTTTTTCTTCTTCTACTTTCTTCATCTTTTTTCTTCTTTCTTCGCCTTCTTTTTTCTTCTACTTTATTCGCCCTCTTTTTTCTTCTTCTTTTACTACTTTCTTCGCCTTCTTTTTCTTCTACTATAATGATATATATATATATATATATATATATGTGTGTATTACTATCAAATGGTGTTCTAACATGAGCAGCCCTATCTAATTTGCATAACATTTTTAATAGCATATTTTAACAACTATTTCATTTGTTTTACAATTTTTTATTCAAATTTTAAAAATTGCCATAAGCAATGTTTTAGCCGATAAAACTTTTTCACGTGCTTGTATAGAAAGAATTTACATCTGCCTTTGTCAAAATTAAATCTTAAATGACCATAGGAATATTAGCATTTACATTTAAAGAAAATGTGAATTAAATGTAATCATGGCTTTTAAAAATTACGTTTTTTTTTTTGTTACACTTTATTAATAAGCATATATAAATAATTAAAAAAATATTAATCTTATTCGGACTTAGCAAAATGACAGAATTAATTTAGAAAATAGACATCTAAATATGTAGAAGGATCATCGGACCATATATGGCAGCAATATTCTAAGCATGGCCGACTGGTAGACTTGTGGAAATGTAAGATAGATTCTTGCAAGAAAAATTGTATAGCACGAAATAGTGAACCAATATTAAGAAGAAGAAAAAAAGAAGAAAAAGAAAAAGAAGTTTGGTATGTTGACGCACTGTACATCTCTGTTCAAGAGGGGGAGATGTGGGGAGCATTATAGCCGGATGACGAGTTTTCTGTTTCGTTTTAAAGATGGAAATATGGGGCAGTCAAGGTGACTTGGGAGATATATGTCTAAGAATTAATTATTACTTAATCAGGGACCACGAGAGCGGAATGGATTACTCAGCCTGAAGGTTTGTCTACCTGGTTACCACCTGCAATGTTATACTCAGCTTTTATCAAAACTTCTCACCTCATCGCGCATATTTGACTATGATTCATGTGCCTGATATACCCTTATCAGACCGGATTTCATTATTGGTATATTGGATTTTGTATATTTGTAAGGTAGCTTCATTTTGTTGGCGTGTTGCCCTTTCATTCAATAATAATAATAATAATAATAATAATGTTCTATAGGAATAAAGTGTCGTTGCCGACACTGTAGTTTGAACGCAGATAACCAGTGAGCAAACATGGACGATATCATTATAGATCACGTCATCGTAAAGGAAATGTATAAGTGGGAATTAGCGTGACGTCTAAGTGATCACTATTCTCTATACTATCCACTATACTATTTCTCTATAATGATCATTATACAAATTACTATTCGGTGATTACTATTTGAACAAGTATTATTAGTGCGAGTATTATTTGAAGGCGTTGCTACTACTACTACTACTACTACTACTACTATCAGTACATTCATTTATAAAGTCTCGTATACAACGTGCTTTTCGGAAGTGATAACGAGCATTCGTTGACATCACAAAATTGACAACGAGAGAGCGTCTAACATCACAAAAAATAATAACAAAACAACAAGAACAACAAGAACAACAACAACGACAATAATAATAATAATAATAATAATAATAATAATAATATTGGAAACAATAAAACAAAAATCACGTCCTTCTCTTGGCCCAGGTCTTTAGTTATGATTATTTAAAAAAATAATTACCTACTTTGTTTTATAATCACTTAGTGGATCATAATTAATTGTCTGAGCCAAGCAAAGGATGTAATAATAATAATAATAATAATAATAATAATAATAAAATCTCTGTGAATTTAGCTTAAGAGAAATACAAAAAAAAAGCCCCAACATTAAGAATTTTGTCCATGTAACGTTAGTGATGTTATGGAAGTTGGAAAAACAAATCATGAACTGTAACCATAGCAACACACTATTACCTGCATTGGTAGGTAGTGTGACTATATCAGAAATTGAAATATAATAATAATAATAATAATAATAATAATAATAATAATAATTTAGCAACAGCGACATGATAAAGTAGGCCAATATAAGTACTGAAAAATATGAAACTTTTACGAGAAGGAAATAGCAAGAAACTGTTATGAACATCACCCAGAGCAGGTTACAGAGATAAGACCTGTGACAATTTTATGAGACTTTACAATACACACAGACACAACGATCAAAACTGATCACACAGACATCGTGATCGAAGACCACAAAAACAGAATGCGATTTCTTATTGAAGATCTCGAATAACTATCAAAATGCAATGATCGTGAAGTGGAAATACAAAAAAATGTGGCACATAAAAGTCATCAATAATTCCACTTGTAGTTCGAGTCCCCGGATTGATTGGAAAAAGGTTCTGATAGACACATTGAATGGATTCCGGGTAGCCCAATGCCTTAAAGAAATAGAAACAAGTTGTAATGATCCCATATTACGAGGAACTTTATCTATGTAAAATGTGTGTGATCTTAGTTGTTATTTTTTACAAAAATGCTCAGTGGAAAATGTCATGAAACAATTTCTGACCATAGTTCTCTGGTTGGGACCCGGAAGGAAATGTGCATACAACAGAAACCAAAGGAAATAATAATAAGAAGAATAAGAATAAGAATAAGAATAATAAGAAGAATTAGAATAAGAAGAAGCATATTAGAACAACAGTTAACCCGAACATAGATAGATAGATAGATAGATAGATAGATAGATAGAAGGTTATAGCAGGGCGAAAAATAAAAGCAGACTAAGAACAAAGTTCAGAAATCGTAAGAAAAATGATAAAGGAGGAAACCTTCAAGAAGGATGATGAAAAATGCAAATGATAAATGAAATGTGGAAAAATCCGAGATAATGGCAGATAGGAGAAAAAAATGAACACGCAGAGTTATTCTCTTGTGTATTTATTGGCGCAAAATGTCAGTCTCTTGGACATTGGCGATAGTGATAAGACCATAATATGCCAGCGATGAAAGAAGAGGCTTGGGAAAAAAAAAAGAAGAGAAAACCATATCCTCAAGACACTGCTGTTTTTCTCGTGTAAAAACACATATAAATGATAAGATTTTATACGACAGTCTGCTGAAAAGTTCTCGGACCGAGACATTTTCTAAAATCAGTCTTTCAATAAGCAAACGTCAGAACTGTGATTTTATGGAAAATGGGATGGACTGAAAACTTTTCAATGTATCCAAAAATATGTAGCGTTAATGCCTACAATCGTTTAGGACCATAAGTCATGAAAGCAGTGCCTGGGGTTGCAGTATTATTATTGTTATTATTATTAGTAGTAGTAAAAGTATTAGCAATAGTAGTACTATTCTGTTTTGCCTTTGCTTTGGGTAGAATTGGTGCCGAGTGTCAATCAGCGACTGAAGGGATGACATTTTTCGGATCATGGAGATATGTGTTGCGTTAATGGCTAGGAACATAAGCCATAATTGCAAAGTTGGTCTTCTTATTTTTATTTCCTTTGATTTCTGATGTATACTCATTTCCTATCAGGTTCTGGCCAGAGAAATGGCATCATGACATTTTCCGCTGACCAAAATTAAAAAAAAAAATCACACGTATTCTACATAGATAAAGGCCTTTCTAGTGTGTGGTCTGAACTTGTGAGAACATTTTTGTATGTTTTTAAGGCTTAGGCTGCCAGGAATCCCTTCAGTGAGTTTATTGAAATATTTTCCAATCAATCCAAAAGCGCCAACTAAAACTGGAATTGCTGATGCCCTTAGGTGCCACATTTTGGAGATTTCGATTTCAAGGTCCTTGTATTTTGATAGTTTTTTTTTTGTAGATCTTCAAAGATACATTGCAGTCTGCAGGGGCAGCGTTGTCAATAAGGCGGCACATTTTGTTTTTGCGGTTTGCAATCACGATATCTGGGCGATTTCATTGATTTTGCTGTATGTATTGTAAAGTCCCATAAAATTGTTACAGGTCCTATCTCCGTAACCGGTTCTGGGTGATGTTCATAACAGTTTCTTGCGGTTTCCTTTCCGTAAAAGTTTCAGATTTTCCAGTGCAGATATTGTCCCACTCTAAAATGCCGAGTTTCATATTCAGTGGGTGCCAATACCGTGTAACCTCAATTGGGGGTCATCTTAAAAGTAAGGTCTATGCCAACAAGCCAACAACAATTCAACAGCTGAAGGATGACATAATAAAGTCATATTGGTGAGATCGAGGAGCAACTATACAGAGACGTCATCAAACATTTTCACCATTGAGTGGAGGTGTGCCGCCGAAGCCTTGCCGGACATTAGGGCGATATAATTTTTCATACATAATTGCTATTATTTAAATAACATGATCCAATAAATAAATTGTCACCGGTAACACTGATTTATTAACTGCTGACTTTGATCCGTCTTAATGAAACACCCTTTATTATTATTATTATTGTTGTTATTTAGTTTTGCTTTGTGTAGTACAAGCTGGCTCCAAATCTCAATCAGAGATTCTAGATTTTTTTTGTATCAGAATATACAAAAAGATGATGCAATCATGCAAGCAGGAAGAAAAAATGTAATTGCAAATATATATATATATATATATATATATATATATATATATATATATATATATATATATATATGTCATGAGCCTCCTTATGACGTTGCAAGTAATTTGTTAGCGCTAATCGACCGCACCCAGATATTATGTGGTCAATTGTCCCCGGGTATTCTTCACATACGCTGGAGGATGTGGTGCAGTTAAGTTTCATAACATTACTTTGATCATTTCAAGTTGGAAGACACTGTTCCTGGGCAGCAATTACGAATCTTTCAGTTTCCGATCTGCCAGGGGAATGAGAGTTTTATTTACAAGATCACTGTATATTTCCTGTGGTATTACCGTGGTATTTACCATGCTGAGGTTATTTTCTACCATTTCTCTCTAGTCATTTTTAAGGCCGATTTATTTTGCTCATCTTTATTTTTTTTTTTTTTTTTACTTTCTGTGTTGGGTATGCATTTTCTTCAGGTTCTGGTTTACTTTGAAGTATTTCTAAAGATATCGAGATTTTTGTCATAGACTGTAGCTTTTTGTGCCATCGTGAGTCATATTATTATTATTATTATTATTATTATTATTATTATTTGTGTATGTTATGTTTCCTGCTTTGTATCCTGTAGAACCAGGTCCAAACGACGGTCCTTTGGCCCTATAGAAAATTGTCATTTAATTGAAAGCACTTTTCTTATTTTATGGGATATTCCTAATAAGATGATCTTCTGGGCAACTTGTATGTTGATGTTACCTGGGAAACCGTTAATAAAATTGTCCATTCCTTTTCTCACGAGACCCAGTACTCCGAATACTAGTGGTAATGTCTCAATCTTCATTCTCCACATTCTGTTAATGTCGATCTCTAGGTCCTTGTATTTGGACAATTTCACAATAATTTTTATGGGAGTGTTTCTCTCAGATGGTACTACTATGTCAATAAGCATACACTTTCTAAATTTCTTGTCTTTTATGATAATATCAGGTCTGTTTGCATTTATCGCCTTATCAGTTTAAATTGGCATGCCTTAGATTATAGTTACATGGTTATTCTGGGTAACTGTGTCTGGCTGGTGTTCATACCATCTCTCAGTGGTTTCAATAATAATAATAATAATAATAATAATTATTATTATTATTATTATTATTATTATTATTTCCTTTGATTTATGTTGTATACTCATTTCCTTCCGGGTCCCAACCAGAGAGCTAAGTTCAAAAATGGCATCATTGAATTTTTGTTGAGTATCTTTGTAAAAGGAAATGCTGGGGTGGGTAACGTAAGACTACACATTTTACATACAATTACTAAGCTTTGATTTTTCTGTCTGTGTATATTGTAAAGCCCCCCAAAATTGTTACAGGCCTGATATCTCTAACCAGGTCTGGGTGGTGTCGATACCAATTTCTTGTAGTCTCCTTTCCATATAAGCTGCATATTTTCCAGTGCAGATATTAGTCCACTACTATTTCGAGTTTTATATTCAGTAGGTATCAATACCATACAAACCGATACAAGATTATTATTATCATTATTATTATTATTATTATTATTATTATTATTATTATTATTATTATTATTACAGTTGTTGTTATTTCAAAAAAATTACCAGTCTTTCGTCAGTTCCAGTTGATAGATCATAGAGAAATATTCCTCAATACGCATCTTATGGAAAGGGAAAAGAAGTAAGAGGCGTAAATGAAGAATAATACTGGTAATGGTAAAACACTAACCTGGAAAGCATGAATTTGCAGACAAATATGAAATGCATTTACCTACATTAAAAACACTTTTTCAGAATATGCCCCTCTGAAAGGTACGTGAATCTTTTATGTCATGGCATACGGGTACAAAAAAAAACATGTTTTTATGCGTATTTTAATTTCCCTTTTGATAGTCACTATCAAAAGGGAAATTAAAATACACCATAAAACATGTTTTTTGTACCCGTATGTCATAAGCTATACGTGATACACGTTTAGACGACGGATATTTTTCCCGCAGTAGGTTGCCATTTCTTTCTGCGGAAGACAAGCCGCCATCCAAAACTGTAGAACCTGGTCTGTCCTGCTATTTACCCATAGCTGGGAGGAGAAGAAGAGGATTCATACCTTTTTCCGTGGGTATTAGCACGTACATGAATGTAATGGATTCGACTGGAATTCGAACTCGGCTCTTCGATTCCTCCCTCCTGCCTCTTTTTGACAATAATTAACCAAATTTGGGTATCGTTTCTGTCAATGAAAGCATTTGCTTTCTCAGGACGCAATTATTCAGCGGAAGTATTCTTGCCGTGCGTTGTGGATTTTCTTTCTAGATTCTTAAGAGAAATGACCCGGAAAAATACCGAGGAGTTTGACGCGAGTAGAAAATTTGAACTCATTTTCAACTCGTAGGCATTGAGAGACAGAAAGAAACTGTAAGTGAGAGAGGGAGAGGGGGAAGGTAGAGCAAGAGGCAGAACGAGAGAGAGAGGAGAGAGAAAGAGAGAAAGGTTTTCTTTTTAATTAGTAAGGTATGTGTAGATTAAAACGATATTTATCTGGCAACTCTGAACGAAAGAAATGAATTATGAGCCTGAATGCTAACCGATGGACATTTGCGTCGTTCCATGTCTACTGCTTACGTTATCCCTTTAAACTGGTTCCAATTAAAAGGACTTGCTTAGCACTGGATATTGACTTTGGCTTTGATAGAGTTTGTTTTATATTAGGTTGATGCAAAAATAATGACGTAATAATGTTGTTTTTTGACGTATTTTTTAACGTCAAAAAACAACATTATTACATCATTATTTTTGCACCAACCTAAATTCACTAGTTTGGCATGCTGGGTTGTGTTTATTCAATTTCTTGATAGAGAAGAAACACTCCGATGTCGCAGGCTTCTCATCTCGCAGCCAGATTCGACCAATAGAAAAAATTTTGCTTGCTACCAATCTAACTCAACTCTTTTTTCTTTGCTGCAATACGTTTTTATACAAGTTAATATAGACTGCCGATTTTCCGGAAAGGACAGCCAGACACCGCTGTTAATCTGTAAATGTCACAAGCAAATATTTTATTTCACACAGTTGCTGGATTAAGACGCTGGACAGTTACAGGTAGCGTTGTGTAAAATATAACATTAATGTAAATTTCTAAACATCGATGATGCTCTAGAGCAGGGTGTCCCAAATTGGAGCATGTCGCCTAACGGTGAGCAATTTCAACTCTTCAGTAGGCGAAAAGCAATTGAACAGAAAATGGTAGTTGATTAGATATATTAACGGTTGATGTAGGATTTTTAATATTACAAGTGTATTTCAATATATGATACCTGAAAAAATAGTCAGACGATATACTGAAAGAACAGGTATAAAAAACAAAAGGGTAAATGGGAAACATTGAGTAACATTCTGAGATAAAATATTAATATCCCCGCAAACAACGAATATTTTGCAATTTTCTATAGTTTTGTGAAGTGTCATAACCATTCAGATGAAATAACATTTTTTCTGATAAAGACCAAGAACAATAAAACATATTCGATTAATCTTTATTAGTTGCTAGTAGTGTGTATTCTTTTTATCTCGTCTGAGGCCATCCTTCAAATCTATAAATCAACCATCCGTTCTTGCATGGAATATTGCTGTCATATATAGACTGGTGCTCCCGTTCTACGTCTCGGGGTCCTCGATAAAATCCAGAGACAAGTACCCAATATGATATGTCCTGATCTGGCATCTTGTCTGTAATCGCTTTTCCACAGACGTGCCGTGGCTTCTTTCTGTCTCTTCTGCAAGTATTTTCACGGCAACTGTTTCGACGAGCTACTTTCGCTGGTGCCCAGACTGCATGAATTTAAGCGAGCTACCAGGCTAGCATCTTGGTCTCACCCTTTCACTGTCGAAACGGTTAAATGTAACCGTCTCTTCTACTCAAACAACTTCTGCTCTGGCACTTCCCGTCTGTTCATTAATTGAATTCCCATTAATTGCTTCCCTGATGACTATAATCTTCAAATATTCAAATGTAATGTCAATCGACATCTGACACCCTGAGCTTGTTCCCCGTTCTTCTCTGTATCATTTCCTAAAACACACCTCTTTACTCTTGTTCTCAATCCTCTGTAACCCTTTGCATGCTAGTGGCACTCCCGCCTTGCTTGGTGTGAATTGCTTTGAGAAAAATAATTACGAACAAAAATCTCATTTTTTTTTATTAGCACTTGCAAAGCTAACCCTACTGTTAAATGGCCAAGTTTGTTTTTCATTGTAGTTTAATAGTATCAACAGCAGCCGCATAACGCGTTATTTGTTATCCACCTTTGGTATTTTTCATTCCATCATAATTCAGTTTATGAACCAGTAACAAATATTTACCACACAATTTTTGTATACTTTTGAATATTTATAATATAGACGAGAGATGGAAGAGATTTTTTTCCATGTGAAAGCGGTCGATGACGCAAAAAAAAAGATTGGGAAACCCTGGTCTATTGGGTCGTTAGTTCAATCCAGACATCAAACAGAATTCAATATACAGAATGTGATTTGTAAATTGTCCCGATATTATATTCTTAATTTCGCGCATGGTCGTTGTTTGTCTTTGAGTTTGTCGACTGTACAGTATTGTAGAGTCAGTTGGTCACCGTCTGTAAGAACAGGAGCACGAGGGCGCCATTCATTCCGCCAGAAATTTGAAAACGAAAGGTTACCCTGATTGGCATTCGCGCCGGAATACGAATATTTCGGAGTGTTTGGGTGTCAATCTGAGGACACTGCAGAGAATTCAGGAAGAGTTCGATGAGTTTAATGATGATTACGAATGTGTTTGGAGTGATCACTAGTGATGGCGACATTATGCCTCCATTAATATTCTTACAAGACCTCAGACTCTAAACAGAGACCTACATCAAGTGCCTTGAGAAGGTAGTACTGCCCTCGGTCAAGAGGGTGACTGCTGGAAGACCCTATATCTGGTAAACAGGGCTCTTCACCATGCCACACAAGCAGGAGAACCCAGTCATTTCAGCGGCCACATTACCTCTTACATATGGCCACCTATCTCCCCAGACTACAAGCCCATTGATTATTATGTGTTGGGCGCGAGAGACCAACGAAACACCTTGTAACACCAAAGATGAACTGAAGGCAAGGATTATGGCAATATTCACTAAATTATACAAGGAGAGCGCCCAGAAGAGATGCAGGATATTCCAAAGTCATCTGTAGGCCGTGATTGAAGTCAATGGCGATTTTATTGAATAAATTTACTCATTAGTATTTCAAGGTAGTTTTGTGTAATTTTTGGTAGATATATGTTAAAATGAAATGCCAGTGTTATTTTCATTTTTGCGTAATTTGGACAACAATTTATCCATCGCAACCTATATATGATTATGCAATTATATTATTAATATAAATTTCTGAAGGTCGATAATGCTGCAGGAGCATAATTAGTGTGTGTTAGGCGCATTGTTGTAGAATTGGTTTTACAAGAATCCTTTTGGTTTTACGAAACGGATAATCCTGCATGCTTCTTGAACTAATTTGTATTTTTTATTTAATCGAGAAATGTCCTAAGTTGGGTGAATATTCACAACGAAAAACGATCAGAACATATTACGCTGTACCTTGAATTTCAGATTACAAAACAAGTGTGTAGGTTTATATATATATATATAGTACAGGTATGGTATATAAGCCAGGTGAATCCTACTAATATCAGATATTAATACTGATCCACAGAGAGGTCAATATATTTCCAGACAGTCTTGGGCTGAGGATAGCTGTCATATAGTAGTGCTATTGTGAAACAGACTATATTCACATGAGGTAATTTTGAATTTTTTGCTATATATATATATATATATATATATATATATATATGAGTGTGTGTGTGTGACTCTGTGTGTGTGTAAAATGTGTATGTATACAAATATAAATTTATATATATATATATATATATATATATATATATGCAATTTTTTTATATATTATATTTATATATTATATATGCGCGGTACTTATTGGAAAGCGCTCAATATCAGTGATAGAACTAACATATTTAGTTGGATTGATGTGAGTTTGTCTGACGATCGCAAATAGCGTGAAACCTAGTGTCACAAACTCGCATAAATCCAACTATATATATATATATATATATATATATATATATATATATATATATATATATATATACCTTACATATTTATATGTTTTACCATTTATTCAGGCTTCGAATATTGCTGCTGCATATGACCTGTTACTCTTGCTATATAGTGAGATTCTTGATAAAATCCAAATAAGAATCTGCAATGTTATTGGTCTGGCAGCCTGGCTTCATTTAGTCTCAACTATTTATTTTACCCATACATATTTAATTGTTCTGATGAACTATGTAGGCTCTATGCAACGTAGACGTTATAAATTTAAGTGCACTGATGGATTAGATTAAAATTTCATACCGTTTAACAGTTGAAAGATGTAACCGTAAGTTCTATGCCAAAATTTGCTTCTATGGTATTTCTTGCCCGTGGATCTTTCTTTCTAACGGCTTCTTGTTTCCCAGTCGACTTTGATCTTTTGAAATTGAAATGCAAAGTTACTCATTACCTTGTGTCTTCTTAAATTCATGTTTATTCTTATTGTGTCTCCTTAATAGTCTTTTTAAAAAATTCCCAGATCCTTTAACACTCAGTTACCCCTTGTGTCTTAGTGTCTTTTTTGCCTTACTTGGGGGTGAAATGATTTTTTTTAAATCAATTAAACGTAATATTTTTTATTTAATTATATAAAAAAAAAGTTTTCTTTTTTTAAAACGAATGAATAATTTTACTTAAGTCTTGAATTTTAGTAAATCATTTTCATCAGTAAAAATACGAATAAAAAATGCCTTATCACCTCCCCGATATAAATGTAAAAATAACATACACAGATAAATATCTGAATAACTGTTGATGGGTTCTCCCCTTTTTACACTAATGGACTCACCCAGGGTATACATATACTCCTGCTCGTGAATTCCCGGGAGAAGAACGAGAAAGAAGGACGAACGAGCACGAATCAGAACGAACGTAACGAGCAAGACTGACAGTGAGAAAGCAACGTAGACTCAGTATGATGTGATACGTCGATACCAAAGACTATATATATATATATATATATATATATATATATATATATATATATATATATATATATATATATATTTATTGCTACTAACCCGCATTCCTGGAACTACTAACTTGCATTACCAGTTTGTATTATTACATTAATACATTTATTTTCCTATATTCCTTCTTGGCGTTTGTTATTTTTTGGTACCGGATTTCATCCCGGAATCCACAACAGTAACAAATAACGCAAACAAAAACGCAATGCTTCTAGATTGAACGACATGCCAGAAACCAATTCATTTTACGACTTTAGATTTATAAAAAAAAACAACAAAAAAAAAATCATTCTCCCATGATAAATGAGTGCATTTGCACTATGATTCGTGGTTTATTTTCAAATACTTCTGGCATGCTGGGCGCCAAACTCATAAGTGAATTATTGAAGGCTAGTATCTTCATGAGGCCAATTCTTAATTGACCACACCTGGCGAAGCAGCTTGTTGGATGGAACCGAATTGTATTTAATTAGCGAACCCAGAGAACAAGGTGAATTGGGGATTTGCAATTAGTACCCAAATCAGAAGTAACATTATCTTAACCGCTTCTTTCTCAGGCGCCACCATTATTATATCTGTTTCTACTCCCAAAGATTTTGAACCAGTAGAAATTGGTCAAAATTTTTAATCGGCCAGCCGAATTCTAATTCCCTTTGGGTTCCTTATATTCGTATACGTGCAAATACCTTCAGTAAATCTATAAATCCAACTCTTCCCCCAGCTATGGGTAAATTAGTAAAACTTATAGAAGTAAACCTTTAATATCTCTAAAAAATAAATTCTAAAATCTAAAAATATTTTCTGGCTTTAAATAACCTGCAATGGCTTGATAAGCCGTAGAAAACGAATCAACCATCCAACTAATTATTACCACGAACTCATTAGGTAAGTTGCTCACTGTTTACCCCTACTCCTATTCCCACAATATGTCCTTTGTGTGTTTACATTTTCAAGCCGCCTTTTCTCATAATGTGTTTCCAAAATCAGAAATGTCTTTTCAGATGCGTCCTTTTCTATTATTTTTAAAGCATTTAACTCCAAGCAAGGCGGGAGTGCCACTAGCACGAAAGGGGTTACAGATGATTGAGAATAAGAGTAAAGAGGCGTGTTTGAGTAAAGGATACAGAGAAGGACGGCGGTCAAGATCAAGGCATCAGAATATGTCGATTGGCATTACATCTAAAATTTTGAAGATTATAGTTTTCAGGAAAGCTGAGGAAAGAAGTTCATCTATTGGGAAGTACGAGAGAAGAAGCTGTTGGTGTAGAAGAGGCGTTTACATTTAACTGTTTGAACAATAAAAGGGTAGGACTGAGATGCCAACCTAGTAGCACGCTTAGATTCATGCTGTTGGGGTACCAGTGAAAATATCTCGTCAGAGCAGCGGGAAGCCGTATCACGTCTGTGAGAAAGTGACTGAAGTTACCATCCCACAGACGTGCTGTGTCCTGCCTCCGTCTCTTCTACAAAAAATTTCACGGTAACTATTCTGACGAGAAATTTTCACTGGCTTCCGGATTACATGAATTTAAACGTTCTACGAGACTGGCATCTAGGTCCCACTCTTTTACTGTCAAAACGGTTAAATGTAACCGTCTCTTCTTCTCAAACAGCTTCTGCTTTCGCACTTCCCGTCTATGGAACTCCCTTCCCCTTACTTGCTTCTCCGATAACTATAATCTTCAAATATTCAAGTGTAATGTCAATTGACATCTGACACTCTGAGTTTGTTTACGGTTCTTCTCTGTGTTCTTTCTTCAAACACACCTCTTTACTCGTGTTCTCAATCCTCTGTAACCCCTTGCGTGCTAGTGGCATTCCTGTCTTGCTTAAGATAAATTGCTTAAAAAAAGAAAAAAAAAAGAAATTTACTCATTGCTTACATGTTCTACCCGTGGTATTTTCAGCAACCCTTCTTGAACTGCATTTTTGTCGCTTGGAATTTTTATTATTATACTGCGCAAACCGTTAAAATTCTTGTACATTTTTGATGGTCATAATAGAATTTTCAACATTGTCTTCATAATTCTCTGGGTGCCTCTTCCTTGTAGCTTTGAGCAAAACAAAGCAAAAAAAACAAAAACGGGAATTACAAACAGAGGTCCATACTTATTTGGAGATGTTTTCGCTCAATTTTATCTCTTAATCGAGTTCACCCCATGCAAAGCAGTAAAAGCTATTGAAACACAGGAGGTTACCACTGAGTTGAGAAGAATTAGAAACAGAAACATTGCTAGGGAGCAAGAACAAAAAAGTAATCAGGAGGACAGTAGATAGCAATTGACATTGCATTAAAGGTTATTATTGCATTAGATTATATTATGTTTTAGAAATCATTCTGGCCACACATATTTATGCCTACTGACATCTCTGATTGTTATAAGGCAAGCTCTATTTTTCAATTAACCTGAAATTTATTTACATTTTGACTAATGTCCTCATCTTTATTGTTATGATCACAATGTTTTGGCTGAAACAGGAAAAAAAAACTTGAAATGTTGTTTGAGTAGCAACATAGGAAAGTTTTTGTTGAATGATTTGAATGCCTTGCCATTGAGCAAGAAGCCACTTTTCTTTTATCATTCATACTATTGTGTGTTCTGTCGTCATTGGATGCCATAGCCATAAAGTTACGCTTTAGTAAATATTAATATTAAAGGTTATTCAAACTTTTAAGTCTCATTTTTAAATTTAATATTTTTCTTTTGTTTTAATGGTGATGTCCTAAGCAGAGACTTTGGTCTGTGCTTCGATCTGTTTATAACCAATGTCAGATTTTATCGTTCAAGTTAATAGTTTCTCAATAAAACTGGTAATAACCAATCAGTCTGATAAATACTGATACATATTTACGCTTAACTTTGTCGATAAACCGAGTTTATCACATACACGGCAGTAAAACTACTGAGACAAAAGAGATTACTACTGAGTTGAGAAAAGATGGAAAGAGAAACATTGCTAAGGAGCGGGAATAAAAGAAGATTAATCAGGACAATAAACAGCCATTGACATTGCATTTAATTTTTTGTCGATCAAACTTAGCTGGAAAACATAGAACTGGAAGGGAGTTCTGAAAGTGAGATGTCCGAGTGTGACGCCACCCCGGTGCCGCTGCTCCCGTGCTATCCTGTGACGACCAATGTGACTTGGTATTGGTCGCGGCGCCAAATGTGACGTTCTAATCTTTTGCTGATTCGGATGGGAATCTGGTTAGATTCGGTATCAGCCTTGTCGTTCCCAACTGGCCTCCAACGTCTGGTTACCGAAGTAACTGTTTTGATTTCTAGTCTAACCTACCCACATTGTGATTTGATCTTAGGTAGACGAAATCAATCAGTCGTCGGGCCGTAATGCAAGCCGAATTCGAGCAAAGGTGACACTGCACAAGTATATGTAAAAGAAAATAAACCAACAACTCGAAAGATTCAAATGTGTTAAAAAAAAAAAAGAATAACAAATATCTTTATATCTGGTTGCTGAATACAGGACTGCGTCTTTCTCCCAAACCGCTTGTATGGATATGTGACACTTTGCGTTTGTTAGGCGAGACTTAATATCTTAAGTTGTTTTTCAAGAAACTGGTTTTTGGTATCTTCAGGCGATAAAGCTTGTTTTGGTGGTGTGAGTCTAAGTCGTTCTTCAAAAATAATTGTTTTTGGTCAGAAGTCTAAGTCGGAATGCGTGGATATCTTTCAGTCCGCTCCTGTGAGACTGTTCTGCGAGCTCACAGCTCAACTCTGTTTGCTCTGTCACTCTGTCTGCGTCTGCCCAACTGCCACGTTTATATGGATGCCGATCAAAACAGGGTGGCGGCCTGTCGTGGTTTGGGTTCCTCGATAATTCTAAATCCGCAAAAAGGATTTTTTTGTTTTCGGACAGGAAAATTTATCACTTGCCATTTTTTGAAGTCCATTACTTTCTGTTTTAGAGGGGTTCTTAAGGGAATTGTCCTTCCAAATTCTTCCTTTCTCATATTCGTATCTCACACCAATCCCCTCAGAGGGCGTCAACAGGTTTCCCTTCTTTCTTATAGTAGTATCTCACACCAATTCCCTCAGAGGCGTCAACAGGTTTCTCTTCTTTTTCATATGTTTACCTTTGCCTATCGCTCACGTCACCATTCAGCCAATGAACACTCGGCAGCGTGGGTGTGGCTGGTCTAGCCTCAGTTTACAATTATCGCTCTAAGAAAAAAACATTATCTTCCTTTTTCTTTTCTTTCTTTTCCCTGACTAGACACCCAGGACTCGTAGTGTGGTCATTAAGTCTCTATCTTAACTGAATGTTATCTGGAATTCTTCAACGAGATTTTCGTCAAGTAATCGTCAGGGTAGTCAAGTGAATCTCTTTGTAACCTCAACGCCTTCGTACTTCTATGGTCAACAATCTGTCCCGGTAACAAACTTTTATCATGTCAAGGTCTGGACATAAAACAGGTGGTCCCTTTCCAAAACCAAATGATATCTCCGAAAGATAGTTAATGGTTTATTCTTTTCCTTTTTCTCTTTTCCCTTCCTTTTTCTTTGGGGTGGTCTCAGCTGATCCTTTTTCTCGGTCGCATCCTCGACCTAATTACGATTATCTTCCAGCATTTCGCCCTGCGAGCCACTTGACCAATTTGAAATTTTCATTATTGCCATGGGCAGATTGCTATCTTTTATTCGCCGCGTCATAGCGTAAATTAATTCCGACAGATCTGAGACCTTACGAATTTCCTATCTTCTGCGAAAAAAAAAAAACTTTTCTTCGCAAATGAAAATAAAATCTTTACCACTTTTCTTTAATAAAAAAAAATAACATCGCTCAGTATGTCGTTCGTGATAGCTTCTTCTCGCCTTAAGTATTTCTCGCTTTTAATTTTCACGCTTAATTAGTTAGCCAAACACTAAATAGTGTCACACGAGAAAATAAGCTTTTAGCATAGAACTTACGGTTACATCTAGCCAATTCAACTGGAAATTGATGAGACTTCGTCGCCAGTCTGGTACTGCTCTCAAATTAAAAAAAAGTTTAGGCACCATTACTCATCTGAACAATTATCCTGAAAGTATAGAATAGGCACGGAGAGGCAAACTTACGGCGATGAGACAGAGACTGAAACCTTATGCGTGAGTGTAAATTCCTACCTGTATCTTATTGTCAGACATTTTCACAATTATTCGTTACCGACACTGGTCGACGAAGATGAGAAGAGATAACTTCAACGCACATTACTATTATTCCTGACCCAAACGGCACCATCAAAGAACTCCAACAGGGAGGGATCAAGATAAATTAAAGTGAAGACATGGAAGGAATAAAATGCATTGCACACCGTTGATATCAGACATAAAAAGGAAACTGCAGAAAATCCTACAGAATGTAGTAAATGAAAGGCAGAAGAGAGAAAGTATGGCTGTCAGAAAAAAGGAACATCCCAAGTTCCGAAATACGAATTAGAGAGAACAAAATCAAGCAAGTATTTCCAAACACGCATCTCGTTTTGCACAGAACAGTCTGTATCTACTCTAGCGTTATTTTCATGGTAAGCGTTCAGTCGAACGACAATCCTTAGGTCAACAAGTTCAGACCTTCTAACCACCATGTTGCATACAGACATCAATTCATTCTCACTCCCTTCGCACTTAATGTAACTCCTTTCGCTAACACTCTGTCGAGAGTAGCTCATGTTCTTGAATTGGGTTTATATATATATATATATATATATATATATATATATATATATATATATATATATTAGGTTGGTGCAAAAATAATGACGTAATAATGTCGTTTTTTGACGTTAAAAATACGTCAAAAAACAATATTATTACGTCATTATTTTTGCACCAACAATATCTATATATATATATATATATATGTGTGTGTGTGTGTCTGTGTTACGGTCTGGTTGCTTGTACCACGGTGGTAGTCCAAGGTAGAATCAATAAAGAAGAACTCGAACACAGGTATGGAATAACACAGATATATTACAAACAGGAATATATACAGAGAAGTAGAAGTTTTAGTATGAACACTCAGCCTTAGTAGAGAGAACAATGTAGTCTCGACCAGTAACACTATTCCAATGTCTTGCACGGGAATTGTCTAAACGCGTCTCTGTTTCGGACTGCCCCTGACTCGACTCTTGGCTCGATTTGTACTACTCCTGAGGCGCAGTATTTATT
>OZ010572.1:72472383-72522383 GCA_963932145.1 Acanthosepion lycidas
CATACATGGCGTGGTGGTTTATGTCCGTGAACACCTTCTTCTGGCTAGAGAACTCTCTTGAATCTTCACACAACTGTTACATGTGTCTCCGTCTGTCTCTACTTAACTCAGCTATCTCTTTTTCTATACCGTTCCCCTTTCTCTGATTACTATTGTGTGCTAGATAGTATTTCTGATAATATAGACAAGGCAATATCTCTACACTCGTCTGCAAATATATTTGTGTACGGTGAATTTACCATGCCTACCATGCCAGGTGGCCTAAATACTCTGTCATTGACTCCACTGGAATCCAGACCCTTAATTTTCTCAATCACTCAATCTCAGTAACAATGATGGACACGTTTCTCTTCTAGATCTCTTTTTCACCTTTATCCTGGTCTCATGTCGTACCTTGCAGCTCTGCCATCTTGGCAACTCTGATCATGCGGTAGTGTCTGTAAATATCTCTTTCCACTCCCCCACCAGCCAAGAACCGCCTACCAATAGAATACATTTCTGTTATCAATTAGCGGATTGGGTTTCGTTTCGTGATTTCCTGCGTGACATCCTTTGGAATTAAGTTTTTAATTGTCCAGTTCAAAAAGAGACACGTCTGATGGCAACCGTCATCTCTGATCGTAATGAGTGCAGGCGGGTCCTCAAAGAAGCGAAGTTACTTTTTGCGGATGAATGAAACAATGTATGGCATCTCGTAAGTTCCGTTCTAGAGGTCATTGGCGACTCTGCAAGAATGTGCTGAACAACAGCCAATCCCCAATCCCTCCTCTATTCAATCAATTTGAAGTCCTGACATCTACAGCAGATAAGGTAGAAGGTTTTGCGCGGAAAATCTCTTCCAGGTGCGTAATTTCTGGGATGAGGAGTTGCTATTATTTACTCGATTTATATAGTTCGGAATGTGTTGAACCCGACTCATTTGGAGTACCCACATCGGTCACTGGTCCCACACATCCTTTTTAAATTTGATTTCTATAAGACAAACTTACGTGATGGGATCCCAGCCATCGTCCTAAAGAAATGTGTTCTCAAGCTGGCTACAGTTTTCTCCAAACTCCATAACTATTGCTTCACTGCTTCCTCCTTTCCAATTTCTTTCTATTATCAACGTGCGGATTGTGCTTTGTTCTGTGACTTACTTCATGTCGTCCCTTGCAATGCAGTTTTTAATCATCCTGTTCATAAATGCGCGTTCGAGTTCGCCTTCTGAATGTAATCCATCATCGATACTTCCATTCCAGCAAGGAAATGCCAAGTTAAACCGCATTCATCTCCTTGGTTCTAACCTGTGACCGCTATAGCCCACAGGAATCATTTCTTCTGGCTAATCCAGAGCGGCACGTTTGATTGCAATAGATGTCTCTTTTTCTCTGCTTGTAACGAGTGCAAGCGTGTCCTCAAAGATGCGAAGATACTGTTTGCTGATAAAATGAATCATCGTATAGCATCTCGCAAGTTCGGTTATAGAGATTATTAGCTGCTTTGCAAGAGTGCGCTGAGCAACAGCAAATACTAAATCTTTCCTCTATTCAATCAATTCGCATTCCTGACATCTACAGCAGATAAGGCTGAATGCTTTGTTGATTACTTAAAGACGGAAAATATTTTTAGATTATAAGATGTTCATTTTTCGAGATAATTTTCGTCTGAATTTCTGGGATGAGGAGTGTCCATTATTTACACGATTTATATAGTTTGGAATGTTGTCCTCATGTTTATTGCCATATTCACGACGTTTCGGCCGTTGCACGCTCCGGTCTTCTTCAGGTGATATACAACCGAACCTTTTATCTAGTCCAAGGAGGTAGATTGTTCTAATTCCACGTGACAAGCCATTTTTAATATCTCAGGTTCAGTTACTTCCCTTTAGTAATTCAACTCGCCATAGCTGGTTCTGGGAGGAGAAGGGGTGGATTCATACTTTTCCTGAGACTATTTGCGCGTAAGTGATTTGTTTGTTTTGTTTTGTCTTACGGCATATCAACACCTCAATGGGTTATTTAATGACGACAAATTTTTTATTGCTGGTAATATTTTTTTTTTCAAATGTATTGCTGGTAATATTTTTTCTTCAAAAATGTATCGCTTGTAATATTTTTTTTCAGAAAGTAGAGCTGGTAATTTTTTTTTTTCAAAAATGCATTGCTGATAATATATATATTTTTCCAAAAATGTGTTTCTGGTAATAATATATTTCTGGTAATAATTTTTTTCTTCAAAAATTTATTGCTGGTAATAACGTTTTTACAAAAGGTATTTCTGTTATTAAAACATATTTTTAGACTTTCATAGTGTTTGGAGCCTTGTTTGGGGGTTAACTATTTACCCATAGCTGGGACCCTAACAGGTGCTACCAAGCCGGGTTAGAGTGGACTTAGGAACACCAGCAATTAAGAGTTGGTTCCACGTTCCTCAAAATTTCTGATCAGAGCTCTTGCTGTTGGATGTAGTTTATCTTCATACCGAGGACGCGGATGTAGTTTATCGTCATACCGAGGATGCGGATGTAGTTTATAGTCATAGCCAGGACGCGGATGTAGTTTATCGTCTTACCCAGGACGCGAATTTAGTTTATCGTCATACCCAGGATGGTTGCGCGTAAGTGAATATAAAAAACCCAACGGCAGAATTAGAACTCGACTTTCCGATTAACAATTCCGAGTTGTTATCCATTATATCTACCTTAAAACCCAAACATCACCTAGTATTCCAAGCGGTAACCCGTCTAGATACTGGCCAAGCTAGCCGTAGCTTAACTTTTTTGATCTTACGGGAACGATTTAATAATAAACAAAAAAGATAATATGATACCGAACTCTGATAATTCTTACAATAACGGATATTTTCGTATAAATAAAACAATTCTCTTTGCCATGATGAACAATAATACGCTAAAACAATCTGTCAGGTCATCCCATAAGTTCTGTCCGAATTTTGAATAAAGAAAACAAGTGACCAAATGTTACATTTAATTACAGATTCTATCAACAATGTATTTTCCCTGATTATCTATGACTTCCTTCCATCTACTAACAAGCTTACTAATTCCATTACTGTAAAATACTTTTGACTTTGATTCGAAGAACTCACAAATGTCAGTTTTAACATCTTCCTGTGTTACAAAAGCTGTTTCTTCCAATTGATTCTGTAAGCTACGAAACAAATGGTAGTCTGAAGGAGCTAGATCGGGTGGATGAGGAATTTTCTCCCAACCAAGTTTTTCGATCTTTTGTGACGTAATTCTTGCTGTATATATATATATCAGGTCATCCCATAAGTTCTGTCCGAATTTTGAATAAAGAAAACAAGTGACCAAATGTTACATTTAATTACAGATTCTATCAACAATGTATTTTCCCTGATTATCTATGACTTCCTTCCATCTACTAACAAGCTTACTAATTCCATTACTGTAAAATACTTTTGACTTTGATTCGAAGAACTCACAAATGTCAGTTTTAACATCTTCCTGTGTTACAAAAGCTGTTTCTTCCAATTGATTCTGTAAGCTACGAAACAAATGGTAGTCTGAAGGAGCTAGATCGGGTGGATGAGGAATTTTCTCCCAACCAAGTTTTTCGATCTTTTGTGACGTAATTCTTGCTGTATATATATATATCAGGTCATCCCATAAGTTCTGTCCGAATTTTGAATAAAGAAAACAAGTAACCAAATGTTACATTTAATTACAGATTCAATCAACAATGTATTTTCCCTGATTATCTATGACTACCTTCCATCTATTAACAAGCTTACTAATTCCATTACTGTAAAATACTTTTGGCTTTGATTCGAAGAACTCACAAATGTCAGTTTTAACATCTTCCTGTGTTACAAAAGCTGTTTCTTCCAATTGATTCTGTAAGCTACGAAACAAATGGTAGTCTGAAGGAGCTAGATCGGGTGGATGAGGAATTTTCTCCCAACCAAGTTTTTCGATCTTTTGTGACGTAATTCTTGCTGTATATATATATATCAGGTCATCCCATAAGTTCTGTCCGAATTTTGAATAAAGAAAACAAGTGACCAAATGTTACATTTAATTACAGATTCAATCAACAATGTATTTTCCCTGATTATCTATGACTACCTTCCATCTATTAACAAGCTTACTAATTCCATTACTGTAAAATACTTTTGGCTTTGATTCGAAGAACTCACAAATGTCAGTTTTAACATCTTCCTGTGTTACAAAAGCTGTTTCTTCCAATTGATTCTGTAAGCTACGAAACAAATGGTAGTCTGAAGGAGCTAGATCGGGTGGATGAGGAATTTTCTCCCAACCAAGTTTTTCGATCTTTTGTGACGTAATTCTTGCTGTATATATATATATCAGGTCATCCCATAAGTTCTGTCCGAATTTTGAATAAAGAAAACAAGTGACCAAATGTTACATTTAATTACAGATTCAATCAACAATGTATTTTCCCTGATTATCTATGACTACCTTCCATCTATTAACAAGCTTACTAATTCCATTACTGTAAAATACTTTTGGCTTTGATTCGAAGAACTCACAAATGTCAGTTTTAACATCTTCCTGTGTTACAAAAGCTGTTTCTTCCAATTGATTCTGTAAGCTACGAAACAAATGGTAGTCTGAAGGAGCTAGATCGGGTGGATGAGGAATTTTCTCCCAACCAAGTTTTTCGATCTTTTGTGACGTAATTCTTGCTGTATATATATATATCAGGTCATCCCATAAGTTCTGTCCGAATTTTGAATAAAGAAAACAAGTGACCAAATGTTACATTTAATTACAGATTCAATCAACAATGTATTTTCCCTGATTATCTATGACTACCTTCCATCTATTAACAAGCTTACTAATTCCATTACTGTAAAATACTTTTGGCTTTGATTCGAAGAACTCACAAATGTCAGTTTTAACATCTTCCTGTGTTACAAAAGCTGTTTCTTCCAATTGATTCTGTAAGCTACGAAACAAATGGTAGTCTGAAGGAGCTAGATCGGGTGGATGAGGAATTTTCTCCCAACCAAGTTTTTCGATCTTTTGTGACGTAATTCTTGCTGTATATATATATATCAGGTCATCCCATAAGTTCTGTCCGAATTTTGAATAAAGAAAACAAGTAACCAAATGTTACATTTAATTACAGATTCAATCAACAATGTATTTTCCCTGATTATCTATGACTACCTTCCATCTATTAACAAGCTTACTAATTCCATTACTGTAAAATACTTTTGGCTTTGATTCGAAGAACTCACAAATGTCAGTTTTAACATCTTCCTGTGTTACAAAAGCTGTTTCTTCCAATTGATTCTGTAAGCTACGAAACAAATGGTAGTCTGAAGGAGCTAGATCGGGTGGATGAGGAATTTTCTCCCAACCAAGTTTTTCGATCTTTTGTGACGTAATTCTTGCTGTATATATATATATCAGGTCATCCCATAAGTTCTGTCCGAATTTTGAATAAAGAAAACAAGTGACCAAATGTTACATTTAATTACAGATTCAATCAACAATGTATTTTCCCTGATTATCTATGACTACCTTCCATCTATTAACAAGCTTACTAATTCCATTACTGTAAAATACTTTTGGCTTTGATTCGAAGAACTCACAAATGTCAGTTTTAACATCTTCCTGTGTTACAAAAGCTGTTTCTTCCAATTGATTCTGTAAGCTACGAAACAAATGGTAGTCTGAAGGAGCTAGATCGGGTGGATGAGGAATTTTCTCCCAACCAAGTTTTTCGATCTTTTGTGACGTAATTCTTGCTGTATATATATATATCAGGTCATCCCATAAGTTCTGTCCGAATTTTGAATAAAGAAAACAAGTGACCAAATGTTACATTTAATTACAGATTCAATCAACAATGTATTTTCCCTGATTATCTATGACTACCTTCCATCTATTAACAAGCTTACTAATTCCATTACTGTAAAATACTTTTGGCTTTGATTCGAAGAACTCACAAATGTCAGTTTTAACATCTTCCTGTGTTACAAAAGCTGTTTCTTCCAATTGATTCTGTAAGCTACGAAACAAATGGTAGTCTGAAGGAGCTAGATCGGGTGGATGAGGAATTTTCTCCCAACCAAGTTTTTCGATCTTTTGTGACGTAATTCTTGCTGTATATATATATATCAGGTCATCCCATAAGTTCTGTCCGAATTTTGAATAAAGAAAACAAGTGACCAAATGTTACATTTAATTACAGATTCAATCAACAATGTATTTTCCCTGATTATCTATGACTACCTTCCATCTATTAACAAGCTTACTAATTCCATTACTGTAAAATACTTTTGGCTTTGATTCGAAGAACTCACAAATGTCAGTTTTAACATCTTCCTGTGTTACAAAAGCTGTTTCTTCCAATTGATTCTGTAAGCTACGAAACAAATGGTAGTCTGAAGGAGCTAGATCGGGTGGATGAGGAATTTTCTCCCAACCAAGTTTTTCGATCTTTTGTGACGTAATTCTTGCTGTATATATATATATCAGGTCATCCCATAAGTTCTGTCCGAATTTTGAATAAAGAAAACAAGTAACCAAATGTTACATTTAATTACAGATTCAATCAACAATGTATTTTCCCTGATTATCTATGACTACCTTCCATCTATTAACAAGCTTACTAATTCCATTACTGTAAAATACTTTTGGCTTTGATTCGAAGAACTCACAAATGTCAGTTTTAACATCTTCCTGTGTTACAAAAGCTGTTTCTTCCAATTGATTCTGTAAGCTACGAAACAAATGGTAGTCTGAAGGAGCTAGATCGGGTGGATGAGGAATTTTCTCCCAACCAAGTTTTTCGATCTTTTGTGACGTAATTCTTGCTGTATATATATATATCAGGTCATCCCATAAGTTCTGTCCGAATTTTGAATAAAGAAAACAAGTAACCAAATGTTACATTTAATTACAGATTCAATCAACAATGTATTTTCCCTGATTATCTATGACTACCTTCCATCTATTAACAAGCTTACTAATTCCATTACTGTAAAATACTTTTGGCTTTGATTCGAAGAACTCACAAATGTCAGTTTTAACATCTTCCTGTGTTACAAAAGCTGTTTCTTCCAATTGATTCTGTAAGCTACGAAACAAATGGTAGTCTGAAGGAGCTAGATCGGGTGGATGAGGAATTTTCTCCCAACCAAGTTTTTCGATCTTTTGTGACGTAATTCTTGCTGTATATATATATATCAGGTCATCCCATAAGTTCTGTCCGAATTTTGAATAAAGAAAACAAGTGACCAAATGTTACATTTAATTACAGATTCAATCAACAATGTATTTTCCCTGATTATCTATGACTACCTTCCATCTATTAACAAGCTTACTAATTCCATTACTGTAAAATACTTTTGGCTTTGATTCGAAGAACTCACAAATGTCAGTTTTAACATCTTCCTGTGTTACAAAAGCTGTTTCTTCCAATTGATTCTGTAAGCTACGAAACAAATGGTAGTCTGAAGGAGCTAGATCGGGTGGATGAGGAATTTTCTCCCAACCAAGTTTTTCGATCTTTTGTGACGTAATTCTTGCTGTATATATATATATCAGGTCATCCCATAAGTTCTGTCCGAATTTTGAATAAAGAAAACAAGTGACCAAATGTTACATTTAATTACAGATTCAATCAACAATGTATTTTCCCTGATTATCTATGACTACCTTCCATCTATTAACAAGCTTACTAATTCCATTACTGTAAAATACTTTTGGCTTTGATTCGAAGAACTCACAAATGTCAGTTTTAACATCTTCCTGTGTTACAAAAGCTGTTTCTTCCAATTGATTCTGTAAGCTACGAAACAAATGGTAGTCTGAAGGAGCTAGATCGGGTGGATGAGGAATTTTCTCCCAACCAAGTTTTTCGATCTTTTGTGACGTAATTCTTGCTGTATATATATATATCAGGTCATCCCATAAGTTCTGTCCGAATTTTGAATAAAGAAAACAAGTGACCAAATGTTACATTTAATTACAGATTCAATCAACAATGTATTTTCCCTGATTATCTATGACTACCTTCCATCTATTAACAAGCTTACTAATTCCATTACTGTAAAATACTTTTGGCTTTGATTCGAAGAACTCACAAATGTCAGTTTTAACATCTTCCTGTGTTACAAAAGCTGTTTCTTCCAATTGATTCTGTAAGCTACGAAACAAATGGTAGTCTGAAGGAGCTAGATCGGGTGGATGAGGAATTTTCTCCCAACCAAGTTTTTCGATCTTTTGTGACGTAATTCTTGCTGTATATATATATATCAGGTCATCCCATAAGTTCTGTCCGAATTTTGAATAAAGAAAACAAGTAACCAAATGTTACATTTAATTACAGATTCAATCAACAATGTATTTTCCCTGATTATCTATGACTACCTTCCATCTATTAACAAGCTTACTAATTCCATTACTGTAAAATACTTTTGGCTTTGATTCGAAGAACTCACAAATGTCAGTTTTAACATCTTCCTGTGTTACAAAAGCTGTTTCTTCCAATTGATTCTGTAAGCTACGAAACAAATGGTAGTCTGAAGGAGCTAGATCGGGTGGATGAGGAATTTTCTCCCAACCAAGTTTTTCGATCTTTTGTGACGTAATTCTTGCTGTATATATATATATCAGGTCATCCCATAAGTTCTGTCCGAATTTTGAATAAAGAAAACAAGTGACCAAATGTTACATTTAATTACAGATTCAATCAACAATGTATTTTCCCTGATTACCTATGACTTCCTTCCATCTATTAACAAGCTTACTAATTACATTACTGTAAAATTCTTTTGGCTTTGATTCGAAGAACTCACAAATGTCAGTTTTAACATCTTCCTGTGTTACAAAAGCTGTTTCTTCCAAATGATTCTGTAAGCTACGAAACAAATGGTAGTCTGAAGGAGCAAGATCGGGAGAATAAGGTGGATGAGGAATTTTATCCCAACCAAGTTCTTCGATCTTTTCTGACGTGATTCTTGCTATGTGGGGTCACGCATTGTTCTGATGAAACATCACCCCTTTTCAATTCACTAGAGCAGGTCTTTATTTCTCTCAAAGCTTGGTTCAAACACTCTAATTTCTGACAGTATATTTGAGCATTAATTGTTGCATTAGGTGGTAAGAATTCAAAGTGGATTATTCCTTGGCGATCCCACCAGATTGAAAGAAGAAACTTTTGCTCATGAAGTTCCCTTCTTGGCTGTGGCTGGGGTCCTTCCCCTTTACCAAGCCACCGTCTACGACGCTTAACATTTCGATAAAAGATCCATTTTTTGTCGCCAGTCACAAGTCTATCCAAAAAAGGTGAAACAAGTTGGCGAGAATGGAGAGAAGAGCAGATGTCAACTCGGGATTTGAGGTTGTTTTCAGACAATTCATGAGGCACCCATTTTCCAAGTTTAGAAACTTTTCCACGTTGTTGAAGATGATGATGAACAGTTGTATAGTTTGAACTGAGAACGACTGCCAATTCCTCAACTGATAAAGCAGGATTTTCTTCAAGGGCTGCTTCAAGAAGCTTTTCATCAAACTCAACTGGACGTCCGGTTCGATCTTCAGCTTCAAGGGTGAAATCTCCACCTCTGAATTTTGCAAACCATCTTCTGCAAGTTCTTTCATACACACATTCCTCTCCATAAACTACTATACTCTGCAGTCGACAAAACAAACAACGCGCATGTGCAAAAGTAAAAATATAAAATGGCGAGAATTCATCAATCGTAACCTAAAAATAAGATAGATATGAGTTGACTTCAGATTTGAAGTGAGTAATTGAGGAATCGCTGTGTTCGCTAACTTTATTAAAATGAATGAATACATCTTTCACTTAATAGGCGTAAAGTAAACTGGTATTACCTGAACGGTGTAAAAAAAGCTTATACCTCATATACCTTGGGCTTATTGATATAAGCCCAAGGTATATGCGTCTATTACAATTAAACAATAATAAAATGTTTAATGGTGCCACAAAATATACAAGAATTTGCTTCTTACCAATGGATGAGAAAGTAATAAGGATGATTTGAAACTGTGTACATGGCATGGCGTGTGCTATGGTAAAAATGGCTGACTGAGCTTGCGAAGTTTCGTCTGCAGGAAAAGGGCTGTAAGTTTGAAAATGATTCATTTGTGGCAGTAATTATTAACACAGAATTTGAGTGCTGTATACGAAAGGTTCTTCCTCATTCATAGATAGATATGAGAATATATATATATATATATATATATATATATATAGACAGATAGATAGAATTGCGTGTGTGTAGTCAGGTCAAGTGGGTTCTTAATTAGTCAGACAAGCAGATAAATAACCAAGGTGTTGAAGATGCAAAAAATGATATATATCTTTAATATTAAAGCTGTCATAGCATCAGGGGTCAAACTTCAGATATCAAGATTCGGATATTCAAAGAGATTGAAATAGAAAATCTAGCGAAAAACAATACAGTAAATTTAACAATGGGTTTTCTATAGAGGGTTTTAGAATAATAAATTGTTAAATACACATAAATAATATGCAGCAAAGATAGAGGTCGGTTTACATCTTTATTGAAAGTTGCCCGACTATGTAAAAAAACGATTAATCTACCTGATTCCACACACATAATGCCATAATATATATATATATATATATATATATATATATATATATATATATATATATATATATATGTATCTATCTCTCTCTATATATATGAAACATGAAACAGACTATCGCCTCTAAGTGTTGATTTCTAAGTTCACTTTTATATTTACAGACGCTCTATCTCTGATATTGAGCACTTTATCCCATAAATATAAGACCTAAGACTATATTTCACCTTAAGACTATATTTCTTCATATATATATATATATATATATATATATATATATATATATTGCAACAATAAATGTTAAATAACTGTTGAAATATATAGAAATAATATAATACGGAGCAAAGAGAACGGTCAATTTTGTAAGTTCATTGAAAATACTTCGACTGTTTAAGAAACACTTACTTACTTTAAAACCAACAATTTCATCTATCTATCTCTCTCTCTCTCTCTCTCTATATATATATATATATATATATATATATATATATATATATATATATATATATATATATATATATATATATATTCTCATGAGGCAATGGAGCTCTTGGGCATAGTATTGGGTGAACATTAAAAAAAAGCGAAATTTCACGAGAACCCGTAACCCCACCAAAATAAATATCTGATTGATTAATTAATTTTCGGTGGACTAAATGACAGCACTATCTTTATCATATTGCTCTTTACTTACTTTGAGATCATTTTGGATTATTGTCCTCCTTGACATTATCCCTCCTAATTTCCAACACACACACACACACACACACACACATATATATATATATATATATATATATATATATATATGTATATATATATATATATATATATATATATATATATATATATATATATATATATATATATATATATTTCCTTGAAAGCGACAGAAACGTTACTGCGATCAAGCTTTTTATTTAATTTTTCTTCCGTTCGAACAAGTCTTTTTTTTTCTGCAAACAGAGTGTGCAGAAACTGTTTAAACGTTTTGTAATTACGAGCGCTTTCCGTTATACTTTTAGCCATTATCGAGGAGGATTTTATTTGTACTTTTTTACTGGTTGTAGAGGTTTTGTGTATGCTTCTAGAGTTATAGGGATGTTCTTATTTTTCTAACATCCACCCCTCATCTCTCTCTCTCTCTCTCAATATATATATATATATATATATATATATATATATATATATATATATATTTAACAATTATAACAGAAACATGTAATAATTTCAGAACTGTAGGTGCTTCCTCAGGCGGAAGAAGTACAAGCTGAAACATGATTGCATTTATGTAGTAGTTTATAACATATTTTTATTATAATTGTTGAGTAATATTAGGAAGCTCTGCACTGTATTGAGCACTCTGTTAAAATATAATGTTTGGACATAGAAATTAACCTACCTTACACCTGGAAATATATATATATATATATAAATATATATATATATATATATATATATATATATATATATATATATATATACCAGGACGCATGTTATAAAAGTAAATTTCCAGTTATATGACGGGCTAATACGAAGACAACATTTTATTGAGTGGATTTATCAAGTTTTTGCCTCAGTGTTAAATATCTACAAGAAAAAAACTTTTGAGTTTGATTCTATTCAAGTCACCTGCCACTTGACACAACTCCTCTAATACAACCAACGGACCAACAGGTCATTGCAAACGTTAAGAATCGTGACCCAAATGCCCGAATGTTTCGAAAGTGTTTTCAAATCACTCAGTTAACTCTCAGAGAATTTTTGAAAAAATCATTTCAAATCTCCTGAATTGTGTTAATCATATTGATAATGTATGGAAGCATGTGAATTACAGAACCATGAATTAAATATGGAGGAAACTTTGGCCAGACCAAGATTTTAAGGGGTTTGAGACAGCTACAAACACTGATGCTGTCGAGGAAATTTGTATTGTTGATGATATTGCCTCTATGGACACAAACTATGGGCTTGGATGTCGACAGTGAAGATTGAAGAGCTGTTGAAGGACCAGGGTACTGAGTTTACCACCTAGGAACTCGTACACGTTCAAAATGAACAGCAAAAGACTTTGGCTCAGGAAATGTGTTCTGAGGAGGAAGAAGGAAAGGGAATGTCTCAAGTTTTTAATCAAAGAAATTTGTGGTAAATGGTGTGATGTGCAAAGTTTTGTATTAATATATATATATATATATATATATATATATATATATATATATATACAGTGGTAGAAAATGGAACACCAAACCTTTTCAATGACAATAGCATGTCTCATTTTAGAAACAAAATTACTGCACAGGCAAGAACAACAAAAATAGAACAGGCTTTCACCTGTTCTATGTTACCCAATAGATACCTTTTTTTTCAAGGCATTTATTCTCAGCTTCAAAAATGGCTTGATTTTCTCCCATAGACACCTCTCTCGTCTTCATGATGGTTTATCTGTTTTAACAAGAATTGCAGTTTTACAGGTGAAAAAGCTAAAACCAAGATTACTTAGTCAGAGATGTTTAATGCTTAAACAATCACACTAAAAGGCAACACCTGAACAACGAGAAACGCCTGTCAATCACGTGTTTCGATAGTTTTGCTAACTTGAAAAATGGTGGATTCAAATAAAACATGGTAATTCTAAAGTTGTTTAACACATCTCAATATAAATAACAGGAAAGAAAAGCTGAAATTTTGAACACTTGTCTTAAATTCATGTTTTGAGCTGAAACACAGAAGCCTTCAGTGAACATCAATACTTTTGGAGATGACTCGACTCTCTCTCTCTCTCTCTCTCTCTCTCTCTCTATATATATATATATATATATATATATATATATATATATATATATATATATATATATATATATATATATATATATATATATATATATATATATATATATATATATATATATATATATATATATATATATATATATATATATATATATATATATATATATATATTAGAGTCTGTCTCAAATGATCCACTGTGCCATGTGTCCTCAAGGACACATGGCACAGTGGATAAAGGCGTTGGCTAGATCCAGTGACAGACCCAAAGAGTGTGAGTTCAATACCCGGTTAAGTCAGTGGAGAACTTTCAAAGGGAAAATTAGCAGGTGATAACTGATAACTGACATCCATCAAACATGGCACGTGGAACTAGAGCAGTCTACCCCAGTGATCGAAATAAAGGGTTCAGATCGAAATTCAAACCACGTGAAGAAGGCCGGAGCGTACAACGGCCGAAACGTTGTGACAAATATGGCGACAAAGATGAGGACAATAGTCCGACTAATGTAAATACTGTGTATATATATTAATAAATAAAAAAAATATTTTTATATATTTGTTTAAACGTTATTTTTAATGAATACTCATACTTGAGCAGAGGCTCTGATTTTATTTATTTTTATTTATTTAGTTACATCTATTAGAGAAATCTTAGAAAAAGTTCCGTCCTCCGGGATGATTCGAAGCTGCCCCCCCCCCCTAGAAGAAACCGTCATTAGATCTGACACGTAGGACCTTGCAGTGATAGAAAGCCAGAATACAGATTTTGAACGCATATCCTTCTCGATTCTCGAAATATACATATCTGCTGACTTTTCTTATCATAAGGTAAACAAAAACAATTTTTTAGGAAATGGATTAAATCCGACATTTTAAATTTATTTGTTTAAACGTTATTTTTAATGGATAGTCATATTTGTGTAGATGCTTTTTTTTATTTATTTCTTAATTTTTATTTACATCTAATCTGAATATTTGATAAATCATTATGTCATACATGACAGATAGGTGAAGGCACATTAGATCTAATGACGGTTTAGCTTAGGGAACGCAGTTTCCAATCCTGCCGGAGGGCGTATATTTTTCTAACAAGATTTCTCGAATATTCAGGCCAGTGGATATAGATATTCAGTTTAATAAATAAATAAAAACAGGGCATCTACTCAAATATGAGTATCCATTAAAAATGACGTTTTAATAAATAAAAATATGAGAGATTTAATCCATATTTTATATTATTAATGTTATTATTACCATGACCTAACTATTTTTTTTTTACTATTTTTACTATATCACTTTTATTCCTTTTAGTATTGCTATTATTATTATTATTGCAATTTTTTTTATTAATTTGTATTAATTTTATCACTAACTAAACCAACCACAAGAGTCACGCCACCCTTGATTTTTAAACGTATATTTGCAGCTGCGTCCGAAAACCACATTTTTAAATGAAGATTCAAATTTATAATTTCCAAATTTAAGTGTAAGTTTCAGCTTAAATTTCATTTTAAAATTAGACTATAATGCAAATAAATACGGTGTAGTAATATATAGCGGCTCGGATTGATTAATCGTGCGAACCGTGTTCGAATTCTAGTCGAATCCATTACATTCACTTACGTACTAATATCCTTATGAATTCTCGTTTTCTCTCCCCCCACCACACACACACCTAGCTATATGTAAATAGCAGGACGGACCGAGTTCTATAGACTTGGATGGCAACTGGTCTATAAAAAAGAAAGAAATGGCAACCTACTGCGGGAAAAATCAGCCTTGTCAGTCATGTATCAAAAGATACATGATCGCCTAAACGATCATGAATAGCATATAAATAACTGAATAATTCGTTGAAACAACACCCCGAACTCGCGAGACCCACAAATATTAACCAAACTGTAAACAATGGGTAACATAGGGTAATATGTAGTTTTATTCATATGTGCTTAATAGGTTTATTTGGCATTTAGCACTGTTTTATCTGATACCAAATGATAGATGTATGTATTTATATGGGAACACTTACATATACATTTATTTATATTTATTCATTTGATCATATATATATATATATATATTAGGTTGGTGCAAAAATAATGACGTAATAATGTCGTTTTTGACGTATAACGTCAAAAACGACATTATTACGTCATTATTTTTGCACCAACCTAATAATAATAAATATGAATGATATAGAAATGATCCGAGTATGTTGTATACCTGAGCTCTTTCGGCTATACTAATAGCCGTTATGAAGGATGAATTTATATTTACCTTGATGAATTTGTGGGTAGTTTTATGTATATATCTCGAAAAATAAACAGAATGAATCTTCCATTAGAAACATTGTAAAGATATGTCCACTCAAAAAAAGAAGAAAATTTTAGATGCATATATAAAACAAACCGTATATTCAGATAAAATAGAAAATAAAAACGTCCTTGATAATGGCTAAAAGTATAGCCGAATGTGCTCGAACATACAAAACATAGAAGTAATACGTAGCTGTTGATTTCTATATTCACTTTTATATTTACACACGCTCTATCTCTGATATTGAGCACTTTATCTAATAAATATAGCACGCCTTAAGACTATATTTCTTCATATATATATATATATATATATATATATATATATATATATTATAGTAAAAAAAGAAGATATATATTCCGGTGTTCTTGATGATATTTTTTTTATTTTTACAAAACAGTGCTCAATGTAAATTTACAGAGCATAAATATTATAAATTAACTGATTTAAAAATTATGGTTCCTTCGCTACACAGGAATTACTATGTTTCAAAAACCAAAGCTAAAAACTTCAAATTTAATTATATAACTAAATTAAAAGCATTAGTTCTGTTTTATCTTCAAGCGAATTTTCGAATATATATATATATATATATATATATATATATATATATATATATATATATATATATACACTGTACAATTAAGAACATTGTATTTAGTTTGTTTTTGTTTATTTTACGGTATATCAACCCAGTGGATCATTTAAAGGTGACTGCATTTAGTGAATACACCTGTTCGAGCATACATCTTTGCTTTGTGAACATTGATATTGGTATCTAACGGCGTAGAGATCGAAAGTCTTCATAAACAAAATGTGCTTTTCAGCATATATTGTTTTGTTTTCTAATTGCAATAATGATTACGAATGCAATTCCTTTAAACTATCAAAGTCTCACACAAGTTACGAAATCTCGTTTGTGTACCACTGAAACTCAATAAATCCACATATTTTAAAGTCTGTAAACTTGAAAAAATCTCTCTTAACCTTCTCTTCTATCTATCTATCTATCTATCTGTCTAATACTCTGTCTATCTAATATTCTGTCTGTCTGTCATTCTCCCTTTAATCATTAATCCACACCCAGAAATAGTAATTTGAATTTCAAACCTTTCTGACCTAAATGGCCCTAACCTTGACGTTGAAGTTACAGGTTTTATCTTTACGTTCTGATGAGAATCCTTCATACGAAAAAAGTAATCGCTATTTATACACTCTAGCTGTTCGGGCAGTCTTGCCGTACGTTTAATTCGTGAATTATTTTTTTCTGTCGTCTGATTAATTCGTAGCTCACAGATAAAAAAAAAAAAAAGGAATAAAGAATGCATTAATAAACAGATCGGGAGATTGGTAGTGTGAAGGCTGATCAGAACGACAAAATATGGCGCGTTCATCGGGATGAAAATAAATAAAAGGTTTGGGACATAAACAAAAGTCAAAAACACAACGATATGGAATAAATAGCGAAAGAGAATGTATTGCAATATGCATGGTGCGCCGGATATTTGACTATACACTTCTTTCGTGTTATAAATCGACGACGACCTAACGCCATGTTTCGCTGCATCTACCAATCATTTCCCTTTCGAATGTATTGAGTGTGTGAGATTTCGTTCTTGGATCCGGGATTGCAAAAGCGTTCCGTGCTTATCATGCTAGTAACCACCAACCGCACAAACTACTTGGAATTGACCTGGCTGTTCAACATGTGTTTCGGTTACGATCCCAAGCACGGCTCGCTTCAACCCCATTCCCCACAAACCACACGTCTCATGCCTCTCGCTATACTATTACTACTTCCATGGAGGATGTTCTGAACAGGTATATTCCCTAGTTCCACCAGTTCGGATATTTACAACAAAGAGCCACCATGTACAGAGAGGCCAAACATCCGCATTCGCTTCGTCTTCCATTGTCCAGAAAGAAAGTTCTTCCCAAGACCCCCTATTTTAACAGATTCCTGAGAGGACGCTTCCCTGATCACTACAAATTATCCTCTTCAAATCTAGGGCCAACCCTTACCTATGATATGTATCTTCATGTTCTGCACTTCAACCGCCCGTCTCCTACAACCTCATTTATTAACCTTCTACATTGAGTGGCCCTGGCCCTTGTATAGAGTGAACATTTAATAAAAAGAGAACGCTGTAAAGCTACAGGGATCACCAAGCTCGAATAACTTTAGGAAAGTTTGGAGAAATAAATGTTGAGTAATAAAAAAGCAAGCTTACTTATTACTACGTTGAATGCAATGCAAAATCTGGTGGGACCATGAAAAAAAGATTAAATTGAGAACGGCTATGAATGACAATGAAAGCAACGCCTTAAAATTAGGCTTTATGCAACAGAAAAAGGTAACCTCACTTGAGAGAGATTGAACGCTAGGCCAAGAGAAGGGGAATGAGTAATTTGGAATCAAAACCGGCAATGAAGAATTATCTATCAAACAAAAAAAAAAGTTCGTCGAAATCGGATGAAAACGATGGAAACGCATAAACATCCGATCACATACACACACGCACATACATACACACACACACGCACACACATACATACATACACATACATTTTTAGAATTATAGATATAGATAATAATTTGATAATTTAAAGTATTTATTTTTATTAAAGTTTATATGAAAGATATATATTCAAGAACAGATAGTAACTAATAAAACCTTTCTGAGTGTTGGATACATACACACACACACACACCCACCCACACACCCCCCCGCTCATTTTGAGAATTATAGATATAAAAGATTTGTTTCATTCTTTTTTAATCTTTCATTATCATATTTTGCGTATTAATCTTCTATTGCTATGCCTCACGTATTAATCATTCATTACTCTGTCTTGTGTATTAATGTTTTTTTACATTGCATTTTACTTACCTTTTTTCATTGCTATACATTGTTTTATTATTGTACTCTATGTTATAATCTTTTACTACACTGATTTTTTATCACAATTATTTTCACTAATTATTATTATGAATAAACAAAATGTTTGACGTAACTCTTCCAATAAATTTCAACAATTAGAGAAGTGACCGATTTTAAAAAAGTAAAAAAAAATGACAATTTTTAATAATGTTTAACAATATTTCGACAGTATGTCTGTTTTCATGAAGTTGTGTCAAAAACTGCATGAAAACCTTTAAAAAATTACAAGTCTTTGTATAAACGTCGCTTGTCTTGAGATAAAAGGTTGCAGTTGGTAATCAACGCGACATAACTATTGAAACAGCCAGTGTGAATGAAACGCAACTGAAACATTAGTAACATGATGGCGATCCTGCTCCTCTTGAAATTTTTCGTTAGTTGATCAGTTTGGAAGCGCAATTTGTCAAACACTTTATTATATTTTTTATGAAGCGCTCTCCTGTCATATTATCTATTCCTCCGCGGTAGGACTTTACGAGTTTGATTATGTCGCTATCCTCACGTGTTTTAAAGGATGAAAGTTCAGTTAATTCTGAATATTTTTCAAAATGTGGACTTTGAGATGTTCGCCGAAATGCCAGTCGTTTGTGATCAAATGTTTCGCAAGCTACCTTGATGTCATATTGTTGTGTGGGACATCATACGCCTGTCTACTAAATCTTTTGTTTAATTTTTCAGTTGTGCAACACACATGAATGAAGAATTATGAAGCAGGTGGCGTATATCATATGGGAATCAGGACAATTGCCGCCTTCGGAAGAAATACTAATGTTTTTCATTCAATTTGTGATGGAATATTAACTTGATTCACGTTTGTTGCACGACGGACTGTGTTTTCCAGTCTATGCCTTTTTTGTTCGTTATGCATTCTTCATCTACTTCTCCCTCTTCTTTTCCTTTTTCTTTTTCTACTACTACTAATACCACTAATATTATTACTACTACTTCTTTTGCGTCTTCTTCTTCTTCTTCTTCTTCTTCTTCTTCTTCTTTTTCTAATACCACTACTATTACTACTACTTCTTTTGCGTCTTCTTCTTCTTCTTCTATTACCACTACTATTACTACTACTACTACTACTTCTTCTTCTTTTCTTTTTCTTCTTCTTCTTCTTCTTCTTCTTCTTTTAATACCACTACTATTACTACTACTTCTTTTTCGTCTTCGTCTTCTTCTTCTTCTTCTTCTTCTAATACCACTAATATTACTACTACTTTTTTCGTCTTCTTCTTCATCTTATCCCCTTCTTTTTCTTATTCTTCTTCTACTACTACTACTACTACAACTAGTACCACCACTACCACTATTTCTTTTTCGTCTTCTTCTTCGTCTTCTTCTTCTTCTTCTTCTTCTTCTTCTCCTCTTCTATTACCACTACTATTACTACTACTTCTTCTTCTTCTATTACCACTACTATTACTACTACTTCTTTTGCGTCTTCTTCTTCTTCTTCTTCTATTACCACTACTATTACTACTACTACTACTTCTTCTTCTTCTTCTTCTCCTTCTTCTTTTAATACCACTACTATTACTACTACTTCTTTTTCGTCTTCGTCTTCTTCTTCTTCTTCTTCTTCTTCTTCTTCTAATACCACTACTACTACTACTACTTTTTTTCGTCTTCTTCTTCATCTTATCCCCTTCTTTTTCTTCTTCTCCTTCTACTACTACTACTACTACAACTAGTACCACCACTACCACTATTTCTTTTTCGTCTTCTTCTTCGTCTTCTTCTTCTTCGTCTTCTTCTTCTTCTTCTTCTTCTTATTATTATTATTATTATTATTATTATTACTTCATTGAGTTGAAACCTTAACGCATAAAGATTAACATTTGTTTGTTTATATTTAGAGATTGCATTCTACCTTCGGACAGAATTAGTTATCTCCCTTGACGACGTCTCTGGCTCCAATACTATGTGTCCTTTGTTTTTCCTTTTTCTTTTTTCTGTTTGTGTACATGTGACTACAATTAAGATGCTATTTTCTTGTATTTGTTTTACAATGCTTGTGGCCATATAAGGCAAACACAGACATTTGCCGTCATTGTTAGGTTTGGAAAAGGGCATAGGAAATACATGAGTGAAAAGAGGGAGGCGTAAATGAATATCGACATAGAGAGGATGAGATATTTGGAGAGTGTAAACGAAAGTTTATACAGTTAAAGCTGTTCAAAAGTATTTACACCTTGTTTTTGTTAATATCAGTTATGTTTATTATCGGTCCCGTTCATAACAGCGAATTACAATTGCCCGAAAACTGGCTTTAAATCGTATAGTTCAGTTCATGGAAAAATCCAAACGGAGAAAATGGAAGAAAGATACATTTTAGATGTCCGAGTACAGCTTGAATGGCGGAGTAATGGATAGCGGCACGGACTAAGAAATCGGAGACCCGAGTTCGATATTCCAGTCGAATCCACTTATGTGCTAATACGCTTCTCCCTAATCCCAGCTATGCGTAAATAGCAGCGCAGACTGCGTTCTACTGCAGAATGAAATAGCAACTTACTGAGGGGAAAAAATCTACCTCTTCAGTCATATATTGAAAGATATATGATCGCCTAAGCATGTATCACCCATGCCACATAAATAACTATTGAAAGATTCCGACGATTTCATTCTTTATCTGTGATAATGAATATCGTTTTTGCCTATAAATGCAAAACCAACATTTTAGTTCGAGTAGCTTTATTCGATTAATATTTAAAATCGGTTAAAGAAAGAAAATTCTGTAAAACAATTTTATCAAAATATTCCTCGCATTAAAATAATATATCAGCACAGAAGGTGATTCTGAATTCATTTTTTTCAACGGACACAAAATATTCTTACGATTTGATCTCTAAACAAAGGATGGCGTCTTCATTTCTGTCCAGTAAATTCGTCATTCAGAACTTTTGAATTAATTTTGGCATGATATTTTCAACAAGGCCCCTGTCTGACAGATCGACCAGGTCTGGTATTCGAAACGTGCACACACACACACACACATATATATATATATATAATAAAAAATATTAATGGTCATAGTTGAATTAGACCAGTAAACATTAGTAAAACGTGCTCAATACACATACAAAAAGATAAAAAATTTAACATGTAGGGTTTTTAAGAAATAAAGAAATCAGCCGATTGCGCTAACTTGGTTTCAATCTTTTGGTATCATCTTTCGGTCAAAATCGCCTGAAGATAACGAAAGATCGAAAACCAACGTAGTCGAATCGGCTGGTTTCCAAATTTATATATATATATATATATATATATATATATATATATATATATATATATATATATATATATATATATATATATATATATATATATAGATAGATAGATAGATAGATAGATAGATAGATAAAAATAGATACGTCAAACATTATAGTAGCTATCCAGATTTCAAATAAATGCCTTATTTTTTAAATTTTTACTCTAAAATCTTTCAGGCAAAAAGAAAAAAAATGAGGCGTGGATTTCAGATACGCTTATCGACGATGGCGCTGTTTCAAGTAATGAAAAATGTCGGATTAAAAATAAATTCATTTCATATATATATATATATATATGTACACACACACACATATATATATATATATATATATATATATATATATATTTATTTATATATATAAGCGTTAATGTTAATATATATATATATATATAGATATATATACATACATATATACATATATATACATATATATATATATATATCTTTTATATATATATGCGTTAATGCTAATATATATATATATATGCGTTAATGCTAACATATATATATATATATATATACATATCTATATATATGAGTTAATGCTAATATATATATATAGATATATATACATACATATATACATATATATATACATATATATATATGTTTTATATATATATGCATTAATGTTAATAAATATATATGCGTTAATGCTAACATATATATATATATATATATATATATACATATCTATATATATGCGTTAATGCTAATATATATATATTGATATATATACATATATATATACATATATATATATCTTTTATATATATATGCATTAATGTTAATAAATATATATGCGTTAATGCTAACATATATATATATATATATATATATATATATATATATATGCGTAAATGCTAATACATTTACATTTTTAGGCGTTTTCCATTTTACTATATTTGACCAAGAATGTTTATTTAAAGGAGGATGCGATAGACAGCAAAAGTAGAAAGGATAACAAGAACGGCAAAATGTAGAAAAATCCCGTTGATCGTAAAGAGAATAAAAAACACACACAAAAAAGAAAGAATAAAGGAAGAAAGAAGGACTTAAGTGGAACGATGAATGAGAAACGAACGAGAAAAAAGGATGAAAATAATGATGGAATGAGAGCGAATAGAAATGTATGAAGAAAATAGGTTTAACGAAAGCAAAAATACAACTGGGACGTAAGAACAGCGGGAAGAGTAGAGGATAAAGACGGAAAGAAAGATAAAAGAAGAAAGAAAGAAAGTAAGACTGAAAGAAAGAAAGAAATAAAGAGTAGAGAAGAAAGACGGAAAGAAAGATTAAAGAAGAAAGAAATTAAGAATGAAAGAAAGAAATAAAGAGTAGAGAAGAAAGACGGAAAGAAAGATTAAAGAAGAAAGAAATTAAGAATGAAAGAAAGAAATAAAGAGTAGAGAAGAAAGACGGAAAGAAAGATTAAAGAAGAAAGAAAGAAAGTAAGAATGAAAGAAAGAAAGAAATAAAGAATGGAGAAGAAAGACGGAAAGAAAGATTAAAGAAGAAAGAAAGAAAGTAAGAATGAAAGAAAGAAAGAAATAAAGAGTAGAGAAGAAAGACGGAAAGAAAGATTAAAGAAGAAAGAAAATAAAAAAGAAAGAAAGAAATAAAGAGTAGAGAAGAAAGATAAAATGAAAGAAAGAAAATAAGAATGAAAGAAAGAAAGAAATGAAGAGTAGAGAAGAAAGACGGAAAGAAAGATTATAGAAGAAAGACAGAAAGTAAGAATGAAAGAAAGAAAGAAATAAAGAGTAGAGAAGAAAGACGGAAAGAAAGATTATAGAAGAAAGACAGAAAGTAAGAATGAAAGAATAAGGAGTAGAGAAGAAAGACGGAAAGAATGATTAAAGAAGAAAGAAAGAAAGAATAAAAGAAATAATGAAATAAAGAGTAGAGAAGAAAGACGGAAAGAAAGTTTAAAGAAAGAAAGAAAGAAAGAGTAAAGAAGAAAGACGGATTGAAAGTTTAAAGAAGAAAGAAAGAAATTAAGAATGAAAGAAAGAAAGAAATAAAGAGTAGAGAAGAAAGACGGAAAGAAAGATAAAGAAGAACGAAAGTAAGAATGAAAGAAAAAAAGAAATAAAAGTAGAGAAGAAAGACGGAAAGAAAGATTAAAGAAGAAAGAAAGAAAGAAAGAAAGAAAGAAAGAAAAGAGAGAAATAAAGAGTAGAGAAGAAAGACAGAAAGAAAGATAAAGAAGAACGAAAGTAAGAATGAAAGAAGAAAAGAAATAAAGAGCAGAGAAGAAAGACGGAAAGAAAGATAAAGAAGAAAGAAAGTAAGAATGAAAGAAAGAAATAAAGAGTAGAGAAGAAAGACGGAAGGAAAGATTAAAGAAGAAAGAAAGAAAATAAGAATGAAAGAAAGGAAGAATTAAAGAGTAGAGAAGAAAGACGGAAACAAAGATTAAAGAAAGAAAGAAAATAAGAAAATAAGAAAGAAGAAAAGAAGAAAGAAAGAAATAAAGAGTAGAGAAGAAAGACGGAAAGAAAGATTAAAGAAGAAAGAAAGAAAGAATGAATGAAAGAAAGAAATAGTAGTAATAACGAATGAATAAGAAACAACAAATAACTGAGTAATATTAAATAAACAAGTAAGCAAGATAAAAGTAGTCTTACATTCAATGCATCGAAGTTAAAGATTAAAAAAATAAAAAGAATAAAATTGAAATAAAAAAGTCGAATAAAAGAAGGTGGAGATAAAAAAATACAAATTAAAAAAAGTAATAAGGATTGAGACAAATAGATAAACGGATAGGGAACACAAGCGGCAGACAATAGAATAAATATGGTTGCTAAAAAAAGTTGACGGCCGAATTAAATTGGAAACGGATAAAAAGGAGAAGAGAAAAATCAAAATGTGAATACTGAAAAAAAAGCACTGGGTAATTAAAAAAAAATAAGACAGAATAAACGAATAAAAACACTGACCAAAATAATGGCCCTTGAAAATGAAAAATGAAAAAAAGAAAGAAAATTCAAACGTCCATAAATAAATAGAAAACTCAGACAAACGTTCAATATATATATATATATATATATATATATATATATATATATATATATATATGTATGTATGTATGTATGTGTGTGTCTGTGTGTGTGTGTTTGTGTATTTCTATATAAAGAAAATTATGTAGACCAATAGAAACAAAACCAAGAAAAAACTGAGGCTTACATAGGCGTAGAAAAGAGACTGAAGGTGAAATGAGAAGAAGCAGACGACACAAAGGTAACGCAAATGTGAGGTTGAAACAAGAGAAATAATTTCAGCCATCGATTTCGAGAGAAAATAAATAAAAAATATTTATAAATGCATGACTAAAAAATAAAGTAAAAAATGTAAAAAGCTAAAATGATTTTTAAAAAATCCTAGTGCAAAAATAACGAGAGATTTGTTGAAACTTTTAGAAATGAATATAAAATATGGCGAAAAGGATGGGAACATTCTACATGTGAGGTCAAAAAAATGATACTAAGGAATATTTTATCAAAAATAACGATAGTAAAATGGAAAGTATAAAAAAAACAATGAAAAGGGGTTAAAATAAATAAATATAGAGAAAAAATGGAAAAGAAAGAACCGATAAAGTAACACAAAGATAAATGTTAGAGAAAGAAAAAAAAAACAGGGAAAATACAATGAAAGCTAAGGCGCCGAGAACGTGACAAAAAATTTAGGCAAAGAAAGAAAGAAAGAAAGAAAGAGAGAGAGAGAGAGAGAATGAAAGAAAGAAAGAAAGAAAGAAAGAAAAGTGACAGAAGGGAGGAATAAGAGAAGAATGCATAACCATTAACAGTAGAAAGTAAACATTTAGAAAGAAAGAAAGAAAGTGGCAGAGAAAGAGAAAAATAATTAAGAACGAAAGAAAGAACAGTGAAAGTTGAAAAAGTAATGAAGCAAAGAAATAAAAGAAAGAAAGAAGGAAAGAAAGAAAGAAGTGAGAAAAATAATTTAGTTCGTAGAAAAAAGAAGATAAAGAAGGAATGATTCAAATAGAGAGCAAAACGACTGAAAACGAAAGAAAGGCAGCAAAGATATCGAAAGCAATTGGACAACCAAATCAATAAAGAAATGAAGAAAGAAAGAAAAAAAGAAAGAAAGAAAAATAAAGAAAAAAGCCATTCATAGAAAAGAGAGCGAAAATTAAGTAGAAAAAAAGAAGACATAAAAAGTGAAAGAAAGATGTGATCTGTTGAGAATAAAGGAAGAGGAGCAAGAATTCAGAAGAGAATAAGAAAAATGATGAGCTAGTTGAATAAACGTAATGAAGAATATGTTAAAATATTTACTAAAATAAAAGAATATAGAAAAATCAAGAGGAAGAAAGAAGAAATAACACAAAGGAACAAAGATATAACAAAAGAAAAAAAAAAGAATGGCTGAATGAAACCTGCGTACAAGAATAAAGGAGCTTTGATTATCTCAAAGTGCCCAGAGGAGAACTGGTTCAGAGAAAATTGCACTTATTAAAAAACGAGGGAAATCCAAGATGCTAAAATCTCAACTTAGAAGCTATGCGACGCAGGCGACAACATTTCAGTTTGGGCGCCTTGGCATAGAGTAATGGTAAACAAATTAATCTGCTAAAGAATTAGCTAAAAGGTCGTGGATACCATGACCACTAGTTATCTCATTCGCGTGGTCTTGTACAAAAATAAAGAAAGCTTAATAAGTGATGACACTATGTTATTTTCCCCGTTCGCCTTGTTTGTACTATTTGCTGATTTTACAAGCTAACTTCTTATTTCGAAAGCTTATCACTGGAAGTCATTGACCGCTTAATACTCCCGGAACTGAGTAATGACGTAATGATGTCGTTGTTTGACGTATTTTTTAACGTCAAAAAACGACATTATAACGTCATTATTTTTGCACCAACCTAATACTTCTTTGTGTTCAGAAAAGAAAACACTTGTACGAACACAATAAAAAAATTGATGAAAAGCTTCGTTTATGCATGTTTCATTAAAAACGACAGACACACGTTACTACTGTTTAGCTTTTTATTTATTTTTGATGAAAAGCTTTCTTTTCTGGACAAAGGGTGTGTAAGAACTGTCCAAATGTTTTATATTTCCGAGCGCTTTCGGCTATACCTTTAGCCATTATCAAGGATGATTCGATTTTTCAGCTTAATTGAGTGTGTGCGTTGTGTGTATATCTTAGTGTATGTTAGGAATGTTTTTAATTTCTGAATACGGTTGGCACGTAGTGACTTGTTCGTAGTTAATATTGTTAAGAGTTGGCTTTTCCTTTTTTATTATTAAAGCTTCCATTATTTTAATCTTTTTTTTTTTGCAGGTGGATGCGGTTAAAATATTTGTGCTTTCTACTATCAAACCGGACTCATAAATAATTACATCGGTTACACAACTACATGCTTATCCAGACGTCTTACGTTACACCTATTTGATCACAGTCCCACTAGAGCCCATTTAAACACTCGCAAAAATTTACCAGACTCCATTAGGAACATACACGCACATAAGGGTACACAAACGCATATATAAATATATATATATATATATATATATATATATATATATATATGTGTGTGTGTGTGTGTGTGTGTATGTATGTGTGTGTCTGTGTGTATGTGTTTCTCTCTTACCAACTAATAATTATCAGTGTGTATTTATATATTTCCCGTCCCATCTCTAGTAGGGGAAAGGGAAGTAAATCAATTTACATTAGTAAATTTATGAGTGATTACTTCCCTTAGTCGTTTTAATAATCTATACAAATAAAATAATTATCGTCACTGAGACAAAATTACTTCCCGAGCGAAATGAACCGTTTATTTAGTCAGTTCCTTTGCTCTTACGTTTCTCAGATTGTAGTCTTATTTGTTCAAGCTTTTCACGTGAGGCACTGAGATAACTTTGCATATTAAGGGATCGTCGTGCTTCAACTTGGGCTAAAAATGTTCTTTGTCGTTGCCGTCTTTGTCATTCTTTTATTAATCTTTTTCTTCCGAAAGTTATTTCCATTTCACTCTTATATTGAACACATTTTTAACATGAAAACTTATTAAGCAGAAAACTATTTATATAATACCGGAAGGAATCAATGAATCATTGATGAGCACACACATAAATACAAGTAAACGTAATAACAACAACCGAGAGTAAAATAATGAATATCAAATTTAAAAAATTACCAAACAACATTATAAATGGCCCCAAAATTGCATCTGAATCCACAATTATTTCCATCCAATAGACCCTAGAGTAATTTGTAATATAACCATTACAACCAATCAAACACCATCTCATCATCTCATCTTATTCATTCGTATCAACGTAAGCATCACTTTCCTTAAAATTTTTATTCGTATATATATATATATATATATGTATTGTTTTCCCTATACACACACACACACATTCACACACATGCATATATATATATATATATATATATATATATATATATATATATATATATATATATATATATATATATATATATATACGTGTGTATGTGTGTGTGTGTGCATATATTAAAATGATAAGTAAGGACAGTAAGAGTTATAATCCGGTCATCTTTGTAGTTATTTTTATTCAGAAAAAAAAAAACAGTGTTCCATACAAACAGTAGAGCAAAATATAATTATTTTCTTTTTAAAAATATTATTCGATAGCTACTCAGAAAATTTCCATGTTACGAAACTGAAGCTAAATTTAATTATAATTTTTTTTTAGTTTAATTTTTATAATTAAATTTTGTAAATTTAGTTTTAGTTTTGAAACATGGAGATTTTCTGTGTCGCGATCGAATCATAATTTTAATAAACAAACTGTTATATATATATATATATATATATTTATATATATATATATATATATATATATATATGTATGTATATATATATATATATATATATATATATATATATATATATATATATATATATATATACGTGTGTGTGTTGAGAAAAATATATCACAATGTGGAAAAATTGTTCTTGTGACGCATTTCGTCCTTCAAGACTTTATCGTGCTAAATTTGTTATGTTGATACGTCTACACATGCGCAGAAACGATGGGCGCTAGGAATTTTATATTTTAATAATTTTTTTTTTTTTATCTAGCTGATTTCATTTAGATTCTTTTTCATTTTGTTTACATCATTTTCATTATTATATAATCCACACTGGGATAATAGAAGATCTGCCAGGAATGATGAAATGTTCTAAGAGCTTCGCCTAAAATTTACTGTGACTGACCTTGCGATCATGGGGGTCACTAAACATTTTGGTCGTAGTAAATTTTTCTCCTTTGACCATAATAGCATTATTTTGTCAAAGTTGTGGACAGTCTCGTTGTGGTGGGCAACCAACGCATTTGAAGTATTGTTTTCTAAAATTTAATTTCTAAAGTACGAAACGAGTCACTCAAAAACCTGAGCCTCTTTGTCATATATTTTCACCAAGAATTATTATTGATATATAAAATACATATATCGTTATCTCATATATATATATATATATATATATATATATATATATATATATATATATATATATATATATATATATATTCTCATACGGAATGACAGAGTGAATTAAATGACGAAATTTTCGGATTCATACAAATCTACCCCAATTCGCAGCGACTTCTCGACTTTCCCAGAGGCGTTTCGCCGCCGCAAGCCATTATAAAACGCGAAACGTCTTTCCCTAGTGATTGGCTAAGAGATTTGCTTCGATCAGAAAGAGAGTCGGCCACCCAGTGCTAGGATCGAAACTGGATCGATAACGCACACTTTTATTCTTTCCCATCTCGCCGTCAGCGAAAATCGTAATTAGGTTCACACACGCACTCACACTCTCACCCTGTGTGTGTGTTTCTTTCTCTCTCTCTCTCTTTCGCACACACACACACACACACACACACACACACACACACACATATATATATATATATATATATATATATGTATTGCCTGCAGGAGGCTGTATCACCAGCTTTACCAATAAACGCCTTAGAGCATCTAGTTCAATTTTATAGTATTCTGTACTAAAAGTAGAAACTGACAAAACTTTTGAGAACTAGTTACAAACACAGTCATAAGTGTTTTTAATCGTGCACTTCAGTGTGGTGTAATGTTTAGCACGCTTGTCTCGCTAGATATCATTACGACTGAGTAGTGAGTTCGACTCTCACTTGGTACGCTCTGCCTTTGGCCTTATGCAACCTCTCTAAGTTGACCTTCGTAATTTCGACGTGGTGTAATGGTTAACGGGTTAGAAAAATTACGACTGAATAATGAGTTCGATCCTCACTGGGTGCCCCATACTTTTGGCCTTGTGCCACATCTAAGCTACGCTTGGAAAATGGGCACCTTGAGACGGTGTAAAGGTCAGCAAGTATGTCTTACGAGAATAATTACGACTGAGTAGTGAGTTCCATCCTCATTTGGTGTTCCATAATTTCGGTCTTGTGCCACATCTAAGCTACGGTTGGGCACTTTGAGGCGGTGTAGTGGTTAGCAAGCTTGTCTTGCTAGAACAATTGCGACTGAAGGGTGAGTTCGATCCTCACTGGGTGCTCCCTATTTTCGGACTTATGCAACCTCTAGGTTACGCTTCGTAAATGGTTGTGCACTTCGACGTGGGGTAATGTTTAGCGATCTCGTCTCACAAGATCAGTTACGACTGAATAGTGAGTTGGAACCTCCCATATTTGGCGTTCTGATACATCCAAGCTACGTTTAGTAAACCACTATAAGTGTATCTAATATTTACCTACGGTGCTTCAGCCTGGCATACTGAGTGATCCATTTTTACATTCGATCAATTATCCTAATTTTGTAATTATCACAAAATGGAGACATTAGTACGAGTGGAAATAATTGACTGGTGACTTGTCTTAAGTCACATTCTCACCGACGTGACGTGACTTCCATCTGTCTTTTCTACAAATGTTTTCATATCAACTGCTTTTTTTCCCTGGTGTCCCGACTACATGAATTTAAGCCTGATTGGCAGTTTACTCTCTCCGTTTCACTGTTGAACTAACTAGATGCAACCGCCAATTCTATCATAACAGTTTCTTTTCTCACACTTCTCACCCATTGAACTCCATTTCGATTCCTTGCTTCCCTGTCACCTACGATCTTCAAAAATATAAATGCAACCTCAACTGACATTCTGTCTTCCTGAACACTGTTCTTTTCCTCGCTTCGCCTTACTTCTCATTCTCTTTCTCTCTCTGAAACTTTTTGCGTCTGAGTGGGCTTATCACCTTGCATGGGGTGAAGCGACTGCAAAAATTATAACTTTAGTAAGAAAAAGTTAAAATTAATGGTGGCTTTTCATTTCATATGGATTTAAAAAAGTTTCTTCAACGTATAGTGATTTACTAAGGGGAGAAAAAATGTGGCAGAAGGCTGGAATTATGGAACACCCAGTGAGTGATCGCTAATGTTTATTGCATTTAAATATCAATTATAACAACAAATGAACTTTTATATAGGAAAGAAATGTTGTTGTCGACACTTGGGTTTAAGCATAGATCGCCAATGAGTAAACATTATTGAATTAAGTAAAACCACGTGGCCATAGAGGAACCACATATATAAGAAGTCGCGTGAGGTCTAGATTGATCGTTGTTATTTCTATTCTATCCTCTAGGAGGACCACCATTTCTTCTCTATACTTTCTTATTATATAGAGAAGGAATGGTGGTACCTAATAGGGACCACCATTCCTTATCTATCCTTTATTACTATACCGACCACCATATCTTCTTTATCCTCTATTACTATACGGTCCACCCTTACTTCTCTACCCTCTATAATTATACTGACCACCATTCCTTCTCTATCCTATATTACTATACGGACCAACATTTCTTCTATATCCTCTATTACTATACGGACCAACATTTCTTCGCCATCCTCTATTAATATACGGACTACCATTCTTTCTCTATCCTCTATTACTATACGTACTACAATTTCCTCTCTATCCTCTATTACTATGCGGAACACCATTCCTTTTCTATCCTCTATTACTGTACGGAACACTATTGCTTCGCTATCCTCTATTTCTATACGGACTAACATTCCTTCTCTACCCTCTATTAATATACGGACAACCATTCCTTCTCTATCCTATATTACTATACGAACCACCATTTCTTCTATATCCTCTATTACTGTACGGAACACTATTGCTTCGCTATTCTCTATTACTATACGGAATACCATTCCTTTTCTATCCTCTATTACTATACGGACCACCATTTCTTCTATATACTTTATTACTATTCGGACCAACATTCCTTCTCTAACCTGTATTACTATACGGACCACCATTCATTCTCTATCCACTATTACTGTACGGACCCCATTTCTTCTATATCCTCTTTTATTATACGGACCACCATTCCTTCACTATCCTATATTACTATACGGACCACCATTCTTTCTCTAACCCCTCTTAATATACGGACCACCATTCCTTCTCCATCCTCTATTATTATACGGACCACCATTTCTTCTATATCCTCTATTACTATACAGACCACCATACCTTTTCATTCCTCTATTACTATACGGACCAACATTCCTTCTCTATCCTCTATCACTATACGGACCAGCATGTCTTCTCTATCCTCCATTAGTATACCGACCATCATTTCTTCTGTATCCTCTATTACTATACACCCCAACATTCCTTCTCTATCCTCTATTAGTATACCGACCACCATTTCTTCTGTATCCTCTATTACTATACAGTCCACCCTTCCTTCTCTATCCTCTATTACTATACGGACCACCATTCATCTCTATCCTACATTACTATGCAGACGACCATTTCTTCTATATCCTCTGTTACCATACGGACCACCATTCATTCTCTATCCTCTATTACTTTACGGACCACCGTTTCTTCTATAACCTCTATTGCTATACTGACCACCATTCCTTCTCAATCCACTGTTACTATACGGACCACCATTTCTTCTCTATCCTCTATTACTATTCGGTTCACCATTTTCTATATCCTCTATTACTATACGGACCACCAGTCCTTCTCTATCCTCTATTGCTATACGTATGACTATTCCTTCTCTAACCTCTATTACTATACGGACCAACATTCCTTCTGTATCCTCTATTAGTATAGGGACCACCATTTCTTCTGTATCCTCTATTACTATACGGTCCACCATTCCTTCTCTATACTCTTTTACTATACGGACCACCATACCTTTTCATTCCTCTATTACTATACGGACCACGATTCTTTCTCTATCCTCTATTACTATACGGGCCACCATTCATTCTCTAACCTCTATTACTTTACGGACCACCATTTCTTCTCTAGCCTCTATTACTATACGGACGACCATTCCTTCTCTAGCCTCTATTACTATACGGACCACCATTTCTTCTATATCCTCTATTTCTATACGGACCAACATTCCTTCTCTATCCTCTATTAGTATACGGACCACCATTTCTTCTGTATCCTCTATTACTATACGGACCACCATTCATTCTCTATCCTCTATTATTATACTGACAACCATTCATTCTCTATCCTCTATTATTATACGGACCAACATTCCTTCTCTATCCTCTATTACTTTACGGACCACCATTTATTATATATTCTCTATTACTATACGGACCACCATTTCTTCTATATATTTTTATTACTATACGGACCACCATTCCTTCCTTTTCCTATATTACTATACGGACCACTATTCTCTACTGTATTCACTATACTATTTCCCTAATCGGATCAATACGGTGATTGATTTTCGAGCGAGTATTATCGAGCAATTACTATTACTGAGAGTGTTATTCGATAACGTCTAACACCAGTATTATTCAAAGGTATACTATAATTGTATCTGCGATTGCTACAAGGAACATTACCAAAGTTACAACGAGTATTAGTTGACATTACGAAAATGGCAACGAGTGTTATTTGACATCACAAAATGTACATTTTTCTTTATTAGTCAGTTACAGAATTTTGTAAGTTACAATTGAGAGTATTTTTCTAATAAATATTAAAATTTAATTCGTATTAATGTCGGAAAAACTTTGAGAAAACGTACAGGTGGAGGTATTTTTTTTATAGAATAAAATATTTTTGCTCAAAGTGCGACATGGTTTAAGAGAAAAGTAAAACAAAAACAGGACACTTGCACTTAATATCAGGAAGAGACAATTGACATTTATGAGGTACATAATGGGGAAAGAAGACTTGTAAAATCTGATACTCACAGGACAGATTGACGCTAAGAGGGCCAAAGGAAAGCAACGCACAACCTACCTGGAAAGCTTGAAGGAATAAATGGCAGAGCAGGTTTTATGAGAGGTAGTAAAATGTCAAGAAATCTTTTAGAGCTACAAAAGGCAGGAAATTGTGGAGGGCAATGATAGCCAACGTCCAGAATGGTCATGGCATATGATCCAAATTGGTACAGAGAGAATCTATGTAGATGAGAAATGTATCCCATATTTCTTGGCGGTTAACGCGAGATTTATCGTCCTTAATGCTCGTTATCCTGAACTACAAATTGACCTCTCTTGAAATGCCATTAAGAAACTGCTCGCCAAAAGCCAGATGAAATATTTCGAGGATCTTGGTAGCAAATTTGTCTGATTTTATACAAAATTTGATGATAGCAAATTTCTCTGGTAAAGATCGTAGACCTGTTCAAACGACGTTATAAAACATCGCGTCATAAAGGTCAGTAGTAGAAAGCAAGGCGCCTACTTTAAAACTGAACTCAGTTGGCGGGATAACAATGCAATTTTGTGGTGCGCGTAATTCAAAGCACATTCGATACAACATTGTCTGTGCGAATATATATATATATATATATATATATATATATGTATGTATGTGTGCGTGTGTGTGACATAGTGGAATATATATATATGTAGGTACATGAAAATGTGATATATATATATATATATATATATATATATATATATATATATATATATGACAAAATGAAATATATATATATGACAAAGTGGAATATATATATATATATACATGTATATATATATATATATATATATATATATATATATATATATATATATATCATCGTACTGAATTTGTTTAATCTTTTACCACTTTGTCATACATTTTCCCCAATATTGTTCTTGATATATAGAAATAAATATCGTTATCTCACACACACAAACACACACACACACACACACATATATATATATATATATATATATATATATGTGTGTGTGTGTGTGTGTGTCTGTGTGTGTGTGTGTGTCTTTGTGTGTATGTGCGTGTATATATATATATATATATATATATATATATATATATATATATATATATATATATATATATATATATGCATATGTGTGTGTGTGTTTGTGTGTGTGTATTTCCGGGTGTGAGTGTGCGTATTTATTTTCTTTTCGGCGGATTCTCATCAGAATTTACCAATAGAATATATGATTTTATTTCACCTCAAATATTTACACACACACACACACACACACACACACACACACACACACACACACACATATATATATATATATATATATATATATATATATATATATATATAAAGATAAATATTAACGACAAGGAACAAATACGAAACGTTAATAAGTTCATCCATTGTGTTTCATATCCTATCATATATTAGCAACAAGTTAACAACAGTAAAAAAAAAAAAAAAAAAACGGCTACAAATAACCGTACACGGATCAACATTTATGCCTACTTAATAGCCTATAAAATAATTTGAAGCATAACCTTTACCGAACGCCCAGTAAGCGTTAGGATAATATAATCGACCTACTACTCATAATGCATCATTGACCAGTATATATATATATATATATATATATATATATATATATATATATATATATATATATATTCGAACCTGAACACAACCCACACCATCAGAAAATTGCGTTTAAGCATAAAAGATACTGACACCGTTTACTTTCCACTTTCACATTTACATGTACTCTATCAATGATTCTGACCACTTTTAGCCAAAAATATAGCATATCTTAAAATTATATGTCATCATATATATATATATATATATATATATATATATATATATATATATATATATGAGTGGATCTTCTTCTATGCGCCGTGTCTCTTCCGAACATTGGCGATCGTGTCAATCCACAATTTTTTGCCCTTTGTGAACATTTGGTCTTTAAGCCTTTTCCCCTAAACGCTGTCCGACTATCCATTCACTGAAGCTCATCAGGTAGGTTATTCGTTGTTTGCCGCTGTCGATTTTTCGAATCTCTCTTTCCTCATCATGTACCCTAGAAGTGTCTACTTTCTCTTCCTGATGTTCAGTATAAGTGTCCTTTTTGTTTCTATTGTATTTAGAAACACGTAGCTCACATGTTCAGTCAATATTATTCTCAGCTTACCAATGAGGAACCAAATTTTTGTTGATTCCAATCTCTTGTTTACTGCCATGTAGAAAGACTGATGTTACATGACGGTGCATGGCTCTTTTATTTGTTAACGAATTTTTCTCTGGTTTTAATACGTTGCTTTGCTTCTGAAAGTCATCTTTCGTAATCTCAATGCGTCATTCGATTACAATGTCGCATTTTGTATCCTATCTTAAGACTTCTTTTAATATTTGTACTTGTTTGATTTTGATATCTTCATTTTATAATTTGCATGTTGAACTGTTCCTTTTAGCGAACAATCATGAATTCTATCATCTTAGAATTTAGTCCTTTCTTCTCACTTTCATTCATTAACTTTTAGAGGAGTATTTACAGTTTCCTTTTTGTGTCTGCTATTAAAATGGTGACATCTGCATATCTTATGTTGTTAATATAGTGGCTGTCGTTGATGAATACTGTTAGGAATTATAATTTTATCAGATTGGCCTCGCCTTATACGTTGAATTGGTTTAGTGGGAGAATCTATCTTTGTCTTACAACCCTTCCTGTTTTTGTATATATTATACAGGCGCTTATTTGCAAATATGTGTTTTTGATTATTCTAATATCCTTCCCACTCTACGTCAATGTTACCTAGAGCATTTCCAAAAAAATTTCTGAAGTTCTTTTTCAAAAGTTATTGCATAACCTATAAAACATAGTTATATCTGCTGTAATAGAAAAATCGTCCAATTTTTAAAGTAAGCTTAAGAACCGTTTTATCTTAGAAATGATTAAAGATATCTTACTGGAATTTTTCAGGGTTTTTATAACACTATTGGACTCTTATTTGAACACGAAGAATGTATTTAGCTCTTAGTTGAAATGATGGTCCCTCTTCCTGTTGTGACCTCCTGATCCAGGTTTCCTCTATACTTTTCCCTCTTTGTTAGAGTTATTCACTGTTCTCTTGCTCAACTAGGAAGACACATTGGGGATGACACATAATGATTTTAACCTGTTCAATTTCTAGCCGAATAACTTGAAGTGTTTTTTTCAGTTATTCTTACAACAAACGTTGTCAAAATGGCTAAACGCATTATCTGAAAACCTGGAAATAAGGAACTGAAGTGTTTGTTTTTACATATTAAACATTTTGTAGAATGGACAATTATTCTATGCTCTTATATAATTTGAACAATTTTTCTGATACACACAATATATCGATTTGCATATGTATTGTTGTTTCTGATATAGTTCTGAGCGTAAATATTGCCTTCCTTGTTCCAGTATCTTTATCGAACCCGCACTGTTTTTGCCGTATTCCTTGTCTCATTCTGCTGCGATCTCTATTCATCAGAATTCGGATGATAAGTGTTGTTATGTCTCATTGGTCTTAGTGTCCGGAATTGTGTACACAGCCAGGCATGTTGTTTTAAATGCGTAAAACAACACGTCTGGCCGTGTACGAAATTCCGGAAAACCCTTGTTGAAAACACAACTATACTTAAACATGAAAACAATAAACAAAAATTAAACATTATTGAAGCTATATACATTAAACTATTATATATATATATATAATATCTATGAGAGACTTTATCAAGTAAATGTATGATTTATTTTGCTGCACGTGTTTATATACAAAGGCCAGAATGTCATTCGTTTATCAAGGCTTTTAAATTTGAGAACGTTCGTGAATGTTTATCAGGTGCTTGACAAAGTCTCTCAAAGGGCGAAACGCTTCGGCTAAGAATTGTTTTTCTTTTTTTCCTTTTTTATTCACTTTGATTCCACTAGAGATACACTCCATCTCAGCTTATTTGCACACCCACACCCCGAGTTATGTATATATAACGAAAACTGTTCATCCCAATATATTGGAGAAACAAGTAGAAGTTAAAAAAACGCATTTATGAGCACAAAACAGACCTCACAAAAAACAACTTAGCTGATGCACTAGTTATACATAGAAATAAATTCAACCATAATTTTGATTTTAAAAATGCTACACTGATAAAAAAAGAAAATAACTCATTCAGAAGGAAAGTCTTCGAGCGTGCCGCCATAGAATATTACCGAAATATTAATGTACACCCAGGTTTTTTCCCCATTTAATCTTTCTTAACAAAATTACTGCTCTCGCAAACAAATTTACACAACAGATTCATAAAATCAAAAGAAAATGGTTGGATACATTAACACAGAAACAATGACAATATTTTCCACACGTGACATATACTGACATTATTTTCAGTTAACAATATGAAAATAGCGTTTCTCTACATTCCAGTTGCTAGTAACATTCTGTTTTTGTTTTTAATAGTTACCCTGATAAATTATATTCATTTCGTATTTTGTTTTGATAAAGTCTACATTGGACGAAACGCGTCAGCAATTACTAGTTTTCCTATTGTCATTTTTATTCCTATATATATATATATATATATATATATATATATATATATATATATTAGATAGATAGATATGAACAGATTATGATAGATAAATACATAGATAGATCGGTTATTCTAAATACTCTAATCTTTATTCTATAAAAACAATTTTAAACTTGCTTCCTTTTTACCCCAGTAATAATTTTGTAATTTCCAGTTCACTATAATGATCAACATTTCTTGGATCAAAATCATCATTTCTATCCACTCAGCTTTTCTCCATTCTCACGATTCCCATTCCTCGCTCAAATCATCCTTTCGACCAAAACCGTGCGCCCCACTTTATACTCTAATTGAGTGCTTTTCTGGAAACAGATGACAGCTTCATCGCGGCCAAGATGGCCGTCGCTGGCGTCAGTCCGCTCTACAAACATGGGAGGACAGAAAGCAAAATCAAGATGGCGTACAAAGTGATTGATAAGTTGGTACTCATCCCACACGACCCTGTCATAACACAGACGTTCGGCCATTTTGTTAGCGGCTCTGATTAGTTTGTGTGGAGTAATAAGTGCGGGAAACAGGAGCCGATGTTTATATTAATATCTTACAAGATTTCCTACGTTTACTTGTTCGGATGATTTTCGTCAACCGTTGGTATTGTTTCGGACTTGGCTTTCCTCTTTCGCGAAAGAAACTGTCGGGCGGCTTGAGGGAATGAGTGCGGGACGAGAATTGCGTGGGTAAACGTTTGGCTGAAAATATGCAGAAGATATATTCACAGAGAAGAAAAAAAGAAAAGCACAGAAAGCAAAAATTAAGATCTACCATTGTATGCCTTTCTTCTTGCCACATGAATTGCCTATCTTGACATCTACCTAGGTATCTCTACTTCTATTTTCCGCTCTATTTCCCGATATCATTTCTTTCTCTCTCCTTCTCTCTCTCTCTCTCTCTCTCTCTCTCTATATATATATATATATATATATATATATATATATATATATATATATATATATATATATATATATAAAGCTGTATGCGCGCAATCTGTGGAGTGAAGCTTCAAGATAGGACATCTAACGTAGACCTGTTTAACAGGTGTAATATTGGAGGAATCGTGACTTTTATCATACAGTCTCAGTTACAGTGGACTGGTCATGTCTTGAGAATGTCTGATGACAGGATATCCAAGATCCTAATGTACAGCCAGTTAGATCAGGGCTACAGGAATGTAGGACGCCCATGGCTAAGATACAAAGACAAGCTGAAAAGCAACTTGTCAGCAGTTAATGTACACCATAACACCCTTGAGCGCTTAGCTTTGGAGCGGGTAGAATGGAGATCAACATGTTTTAGTGGACTCAGCTATTTTCAATCTGCTTGTCTGAATCATCTTCAAGAAGGGTGAGCAAGATCTAAAAGGTCAACCAATCTAACTGATCTCATCTCACAATCCTCACACTTGCTCCATATGTGGCCTCCTTTGTAAGTCACTATCGGGTTTTAAATGCCACTTAAGATTAGCGCACAAACTTACATAACTGAATCAATAAGCTGACAGATCCTCATACGTCGAAACCGACGGGAGAGTCCATTATATATATATATATATATATATATATATATATATAATTTGGTGTGTGGATGTGTAAATATTCTCGGATGGAGTGTATCTGTAGAGAAGACAAAGCGAATAAAAAAGGAAAAAAAGAAAAACAATTCTTAGCCGAAGTGTTTCGCCCTTTGAGAGACTTTGTCAAGCACCTGATAAACATTCACGAACGGTCTCAAATTTAAAAGCCTTGATAAACGAATGACATTCTGGCCTTTGTATATAAACACGTGCAGCAAAATAAATCATACATTTCCTTGATAAAGTCCCTCAGAGGACGGAAACACGTGGGCTCAGAATAGTTTTTCTCTTGTTTTTTTTATTCACACACACACGCACACACACACACACACATATATATATATATATATATATATATATATATATATATATATATTTGGTTGGATTGATGTGTGTTTATGACACTGGGTTTCACGCTTTTGCGATCGTCAGACAAACTGATTAATTTTTTAAAATTTTGGGTTTATGTAGGTTGCGTGTATTGGTGTTATTATGGAAGTGGGGGGACGTCGTCGTGATGTCATCGTACTAACGCAAACATAGATGCATGTGCATACGCCCGATGAGGTACGCAGACATACATACACACTTGGTCGTCCGTCGGGACTCATACATATATAAACATATGTGGACAGTTTTGGATATGACATATGTATGTATACGGGTGGTATACGGGTCTATACATACGCAGTAAGTACCGCGCATATAATATATAAATAATTATATATATATATATTTATTTATAGTTATATACACACACTTTTCACACACACACACACACTCACACACACACACACACACATACATACATATATATATATATATATATATATATATATATATATATATATATATATATATGTGTGTGTATATATATATCAAATATGCTGAGCAGTTTAATTGTGAAAATTGCTTAAAGGATAAACTCCTACAAGAAAAAAAATTCTTAAATTGCTATATTATTAAAAAAAAGCTATCACTTAAATTTTCAAGAATTCAACCATTAGCATTGCGACTGTACACTCCACAAGTTGGTATCTGTTACCAATAATTCATTAAAAAAAAAAAAAAAAATTCGACTTGCATTATATTTTTTCGTCTCGGATGCTACTTGAATTTTACCAAAAAGAAAATAGTTTCCATGCCTGATGATGATCGGACGACCCGTCGAAAGTACTTACATATTTAAAGAAGACTTAATACAGTTTATATTTTTTAAAATCAAGGATCATAATATTCATTGTTATTGGGTTAATGCATCTTTAAGATGTACTTATCGATGTGATTTCACCATTTTATATCATTAACTTTACTAATTATTTTTTGTATGAATAATTCATTCTAATACACACACACACACACACACACATATATATATATATATATATATATATATATATATATATATATATAAATGAAAGTTTGATTAAAAACCAAAGATATTCATTGTGGGTTATATTTATTTTATTTAAAAACCGGTCTTGTGCCACATCCCGCTTTGTGGGAAGAAATTGGGTAAATAACGAGTTCATTAAAGCTCTTAGCTTGTCGGACTCTCTACTTTCGGGTGGCGAAGAACTCAGACGAGGCTATGCTTACCAGTAGAATTTTGTCAGGGGTGGTAGAGAGCCACCAGACTCCGAGAATGCGGGGCCTACGTAGCATTTTTGCGCGAACGTTCGCGCCACGTTAAAAACCCATTCGGAAAGCCCCACATTAAAAATGGCCTTGTGCTACATGCCGCATTTTTAGGGAGGATCATAAAAGCTTTATCGGAGTCAGGCGGTCCACTGCCTGACTCTGATTGTCAAGCTCTCTGTCTTAGGGCAGAGGGAGATACAATCGGGGCTTTGTCTAACGACGGAGTCTCGACTGAGAAAAAACAGAAAAGAATTGTACCCGATCCAGCGAATGCGTGGGCTGTGTAAATTTTGACCAGTGTCTCGGGTGGTAGCGCTCGGGTTCTCCACATAAATCTCGACTGGGTAAATACTGAGTTCATAGGTAAATACTGAGTTGCATACTGATAAGTAAATACGTATTGTCTCGAACAATTTAATAAACTCTCATTGTTAACAATTTTAAAAATAGCTATGACCAGCGAAACTTATTATTGACCCCAACGCGTATGACACCGAACTCGAATATCCTCACTGGAGAGTATCTTTCATAAACATATTGAGTACGTACTGCGGTCAAACTTCTAATAAGCTACACTTTCTCACCGAATATATTTCAGGACAAGTTTACGATTATTTCGCGTGCGCCTTACTAGACAGGCTCTACATAAAAAAGAAAAATGAAATTGTCTCTAGAAATTTATTGGTTACAAGGCGTCAACTGCCCTTAGGTTCCATTGATGGATTCCATTGACGGATTCCATTTGACGGATTCAATTTGACGGATTCCATTTGACGGATTCAATTTGACGGATTTTATGAAGCTTTGATAAACTAAGTAAGGACAGTTCATTTTCTTCGGTATCAGTAGAACAATAAAGAAATGAATTGATACGAGATGCCTTTATAAACAGACTACGGTACACGGATATCCTTAAAAAAATACACGAAAGCAGCATGTTAACATTACAGCAGGCCTGTGACCAGGCAAGAGTACTAGATTTACCAGAAGAAATGCTAAAAATTACGCTACAGACACCTCCTCACCTATTGGGCTAACTAGGCTCTTCGGAAATATCACTCTTAACTAAACGAACATGCATTTTCTTTCCTGCGGGAGCAAGCGACGCGCATAGTGCCCCGCTGGAAGGGGCAAATGTTATACACGGGGAAAGCAGGGGTATTGGTCTAAATTTTGTAAAAGTATGAAAAAGGGGAGAAAAAGATTAACTTGTTAGGAATCATTTCATATACTTGGTTGCTTATCATATATAACGATAGAAATCACTTCTAACGAACGGCCTCTAAAAGTACTGATTGACACCACGAGGGGCACAGAAAACTTGCTTAACGCAAGCATTGCTAAACTAAATTCGTGGAAAATTTACCCGTGCCTAAAAACAGTAACAATGGCTAGCTAATCTTTATCCATACAAATACTGTTTAGTTGATCTACGAGTAAAGGGTAATCTATACCAAGTGGTAAGATGTCTACTAATGAAAGATCTATGCTCTAACCTAAATTTAGGGCACAACTTCTTACGCCAACATAATTAGTAGGAATACCCGGCGGAGGCTCAGAGCCACCCTTTAAAGACTGCAGCCGAACAGCTACGAGAATGCCGTATCCAGCTCTCTCCAACAATTTTACAATGGGTTGTAAACTGGTAACTACTAAATCTAGGCAATACATGGAGGAGGATAAATTATTTAACCAAACCGAATTTACTCGTATGTTGAAGGAAGGAAGAGTCGAACCCAACCATTCACCACGGAAAGCCCAAACCTTCGTAGTCTCCTCTGAGAGCAGAAAGAAGCGAATGGTAATCGACTATTCCCAAACGATAAACCTGTTTATTTCGCTGGATGCCTCTGCCATGAATAGATAATATGATAGAGAAAATAGCCAAAAACGATATATTTATTACCCCAGAACATAAAAGACTCCACCATCAGGTAGCCATAGTGATTTTGTAAGCCAGGCTTAGATGTGGTACAAGGCCGAAAGTATGGGGCACCCAGTAAGGATCGAACTCAGTCATAATTGATCTAGCAAGACAAGCATTCTAACTATTACACCACGTCGAGGTGCCCTATCATCAAGTAGCTATAAGGCCCATCGATAAAGCCTATACGACCTTCGAGGCCAAGGGCAAACTCTATCAATTTCGCAGAAGACCGTTTGACGTGACTAACGGCGTAGCTAGTTTTCAACGAGTGATAGACCAGATTATATCAAAAGAGAACCTGCAAGGCACCATGCTTACATCGATGATGTAACTATTTGCGGGAAAAATCGAAGAGAACATGACAGAAATCTTAAATTATTCATGTTAGCTATTAAAAAGTTACAAGCATACGCTTAGCCAAGACAAATGTTATTTAGATGTAAAAATATAAAATTACTTGGGTACATAATAAGTAAAAGCAACATAAAACCCGATCCAGAATGTTTGAATCCATTTCCAAGAGATTTATCCGCACTGCACCATGCATTAATAATGTTTTCACACTATGCACAGTGGATATCATCTTTTTCAGACAAAATGCACCCGCTAACAACATTATTACACTTCCTGTTGTCTCCCGCAACAGTGAAAGGGTTTAATGGGTTAAAGAGGGTCATAACGAAAGCAGCCTAGACTTCGCCCGATCAGACTCTACCTCTTGTAGTAGAGACAGACGCCTCCGAATACGCCATAGCTGCTTCTTTTAAAGAATCGGAGAGGTCCATAGCCCTTTTTTTTCCCAAAACTTTGTCGAAATTGGAACGAAACTGCAATAGAGAAAGAAACCTTCTGCTATTGTTGAATCACTGAGAAAATGGAGGCATTATTTGATCGGGCGTCATTTTAAAACTAATTACAGGCCAAATATCAGTCTCATTTATGTTCAACCTGAAAACAACAAGCAATTTTTTTTTTAAATCAGAAGATAACCAGGTGGAGAATGGAACTATCGTATTACTTGTTCGACGTAACGTACCCGATAACTTACCGTACCTTGGGGCTATGCAGGAAAGATAACGGCTAACTCTAAAGTTGAAGAGGTCAAGATTTAATTTGTGAATAACATTTCAGAGTTCAGTCGGAGTGTGGAAGTAGACTTCAGAAGAAACCGAAAACTCTATGCGAAACAGGAAACAATTGATTTGCCTCTACTCCTGTTATAAAAACTAGGGAGGAGTGGAAACAGGGCGATAGGCGATATATATATATATATATATATATATATATATATATATATGTGTGTGTGTGTGTGTGTGTGTGTATTAATATATACTTCATAGCTTTGTTTAAGTACACTGAGCACTGTTTTGCTTACGCCATAAATTAAATTAAATAAATATTTATTTGCTTATCTGCATATTTACGCTATCAAACGCATATATAATTGCTAATATCTCGTTATTTAGTTTATATTCACACATCTCTCTCTCTCTCTCTCTATATATATATATATATATATATATATATGTGTGTGTGTGTGTGTGTGTGTGTGTGTGTGTAAGTATTCTGCTTATACGTTATCTTTTGATACAAATATTCAAGTAAATGGTCTGTTTATAACAAAACAGTATTGACCTCATTTACCGGCCTGAATAAAGTAATTGTCGGAACTTAAGATGGATAAATAGATAGAGTCAGAGAGGAGAGAGAGAGGAAGAGAGAGAGAGAGAGAGAGAGATTTATAGATAGATAGATGGACGGATAGATATAAACAGGGATCCAATAACCACAGGATATCTTTCATTCTAAATAAATATCGAAGTTTCGAATATTAAAGAAGAGACAAATGTCAGTTCAAATATAATTTGAACCAAAAATGTGTAGATTATGCAACATTCTGGGAATTTCGTTGTTACCAAAATACAACCAACTGTTATATAAAAAATCTAAGACACCTTCATCAAGTAGAGATCCCAAAATATAAATAAATAAATAAACATCCGTTGCCGAGAAAGCCGCCAAGATAAAAGCTTACATCGTATTATTTAGGAGAGAATCAATTTGCTTTCCATATTATTTAAATACGAAAGTTTGCGCCATTGAAAAGGCATACTGATTTGGCATGACGTTCACTTTTAAAGAGTCAAACTTGAGGAGCTGTGAAAATACATACATAAATACATACATACATACATACATACATACATAGAAGTTGATTGGTTCGCCTGTCGCTTGGTTTATACTCCTCCGTCTGTTGAACAGGAGTAGAGGTTTATCCTTTGTTTTCTGTTTAGGGTTGGGTTCCCGATTCCCCCGAAAGTCTTCTCATCTACTTTCACTGTCAATAATCTCTTGCATCTCATTGTCAATATCGTTTTATTTCGGGTGAAATGATTAAAAAAATATTTAGGCAATTAAGGCGGTCGAATAATTAAAGGGGACAAATATAACATAAACTCATAGCGAGTTTATGTCTTATTTATTTCCCTTGACAAAGCAACCAAACACTTTCTAAAACTGAAATTGCACCAAGAGAAGTTTATAGTAACTCATGGTTCGCCATTGGCGTTAGCCATGGCATGTTTTTAGAATCTAACTAGAATATCACTGTCGTAGTTTATTGATAGCCATTGGATGAAATGCACATTCAATTATACAAAAAGCAACCAGCATTGGTTAATCCACGAGGTTCATTTCTGTTTCATGACAATGCGAGGCCACATGTTTCCAAAGTGACTCTACAGAAACTCACCGACTTGGGATACGAGGGTTGGCCACATCCACCATATTCCCTTGATTTCTCACGCACTGACTACCATTTTTTCAATCATCATGACATTTTTCAAGCTAAGAGATATTACGTTGCAAAGAAGATTCAGAAATGGAGTAAAAGTCTTCAGAGTTTTATCGTAAACGCATAATTAGCCATATGACTCTAATGGCAGAAATGTATTGATGTTCCGTGTCCCTATTATTCAAACACTGTTTAAATCCAGGATTAAAAATTAATCCTAAAATCGGAAATTATTTTTTTAACGCCCTAATAAATTATGCAATGTCTCCTGAGCGATTTATACGCTGGTACCAAATAATTTCTGTAGACTAAGAGTATAATAATTTTTGGGGGCGGGAAGTGGGTGTCAAGTGTCGCATCTTCACGCATTGGCGGACACATTGAGTCCTTTCAAGTATCGTATCTACAAGAGTTAGACTGTAATAACGTGTCCATTTTTAGTCAATTTACTTCACTTTAATTTAATTACTGCTCTGTGCAACAATTGCTAGGAAAGATATTCAGAATAACGCTGTTAAAAATGATTTTTTTATAAATCGGTATCACCCCATGCAAGCCAGTAAAGCCACTAAAACACAAGGGCTTATAGGTTGGGGAAGAATTAGTGACAGAATCATTAATAAAAGGAAAAAGAGTAATCCAGAGCGTTTAACTTGTTGTAGAAAAAAAGTTGACTGGAAGGCATTGAGACGGAAGGGAGTTAGTTCAACATTTGTGAAGTGCGAGAAAAGAAACTGTTAGCATAGAACTTACGGCTAAATCTAGCCAAATCAATTATAAATTGGTGAAATCTCGAAGCCAGTCAAGTACTGCGCTTAAATTCATGTTACTTTTCTGGAGGTTAGCATCAGCCATGCTAATGGAAGTCGGGGGAGATCCCAGATGAGTAATGGTGAGAAGTTTAGATATGGAGACGTTAAAATTAACATAACAATTGTTTTACCTTGTATTTCTACTCTACTTTTTTTTATTTAATTTTTAACTTTGTATATCCTGATTCCATTTCATAAAATGTAGTCGTTGTAAAGAGATGAATATGCTTATATTTATCGAAATAAATAATAAGTTCTTTCTTATGTATATATACATATATTATATATATATATATATATATATATATATATATATATATATATATGTGTGTGTGTGTGTGTGTGTGTGTGTTTGTGCATGTGTATGTGCGTGATTGTGTTTGGTTGAATAATCTATACATATTGTCTTTTTTTATTTTAATCATCAAAGATACATGGATCAATTTCTTAGTGTTGTTAAAAAACTGATTATGGAGGATACCGTAATTTGGGCATTTCTTTCATTTTCCCAACTACTTTCATTCTCATTCGAGATTACCTTTAGTGGTTAATTACGAAGAAGAAATTAATGTAATTGGTAGTTGGGATTTTTTATATTCAAAGAAATATGCTTGAATGAAGAGATGCTGTCTATATATATATATATATATATATATATATATATATATATATATATATCGTCTGATTTTTTTTAAATTTTCTATACGTAAACGCTCTACATGTTAAATTTTAATCTGCATATTGAGCACATTTAATACTACTGTTTCCTGGTCGAATTCAACTCTAACTATTGAGTTATTATTATTATTATTATTATTATTATTATTATTATATATTCATATATATATATATATATATATATATATATATATATATATATATATACGTTCATATATATATATATATATATATTGATCCACCGACAGACTTTTCTACCCCCAAGTTCTAGTTGCACGGCAGAGCAGAAGAGATATTTTAACATTTTTACTACGCGAAAGACTATAATATTAGGTTGGTGCAAAAATAATGTCGTTTTCTCACATAGTAACATATGTGAGAAAATGACATTATTTGGCACCAACCTAATATATATATATATATATATATATATATATATATATATATATATTGAACAATAAAAAAATATCAAAAAATTAAAATCTTCAGACACACTAGGTTGTGGATTAATATTCTTTCGTTTTTTTATTATTATTATTTATTATTATAGACTTTTTTTGTAAATGTAATAGAATTTACTTACATTATATAAAATTATATTTTTCCATTAAATATAAGTACGTATATTACTAGGTCACAGTTTTTTTTAAATTTATTTTTATTTTTAAATATTATTTAAGGAAAATTTTTGACAATGACGGCATAAAATAGCTATTTCATTTCTCTGATTCAGTAAAGTTCTGTTTTTTATAAACTTAGTAATATATAGTTTCTCATGTATGCACAACGGACATGGGTCATTTAATGACCTACATATTCTAGCTTTTCTTATTAATTTCCATTTTACTGTAAGCGTTTTATTTGATTCTTTTAGGTGCCAGAAGTACTTCGATAGAGATGTGTGATTTTTATATTTATTTAGCCTAAATGAACTTTGATGTTGGTTGAATCTTTTTTGAACTCATGGCTTGTGCAACCTATATATATTTTTATGTTTTCAGGATTTTCAATTGAAGTGATATTGCATTGGTATACTGATGGTTCAGTGCGACATTTATTTTGTAGAGGGCATTTTTGAGGGTTTCTACAGTTACATAATTTTTGTTTATTTCCATCAGTTTTTATTTCTATTTTTCCATTGTCTAATTTTTTTTGGTTTTGGTATAAGTGTTTATTTAAGATATTAGCATTATGTTTTAAGCATTAAGTTTTCTGTACATCTGTAACTCAATTTTAGTGTGTTTTTATTGAAAATAGTACTTAGTTTACTTCCACTAGGAAAATTCTTGACTATTAATGCGAGGAATTTTTGTCCTAATTTTTTTTTTACCATTTGGTTGTATGGGGGTGTATACCAAATTATTTTTCTACTTCTTTTTTTTCTATGGTTTCCATTTTCATTTTTTATATTAGTTATTTTTGGGTTTTTGTAGCCACTTTCTTTTAAAGCTTTGTTATAGGAATTGATATGCTTATTGAAAATCTTGTCATTTGCTGAATTTGTACTAATTCTTTTACTGATAGATAACGGTATATGTTTAATTATAGATGGGGGTGATTTGATTTACGGTGTATATATATATATATATATATATATATATATATATATATATATATATTTTACATTGAGCACTATTTTGTAAAAATAAAAATATCTATAAGAACACCGGATTATATATCTTAGTGTTATTTCTTATTATTCATATATACATACATACATATATATATATATATATATATATATATATATATATATATATATATATATATATATATATATATATCGCACACATAGTGCTGGTGTTAATATAATAA